>JANAVB010027994.1:7928040-8319080 GCA_029216955.1 Iris pallida
CAAGCACACAAACATGCATATATTATATACATCTATAATTACGTACATTTACCAAATAAATTCTAAATAATATAAAAAAATAATTTTTAAAGCACTAAAATAATTAAAAAATATTAGAGTTTTACATCCTACCCAACTTAAAGAAAATTTCGTCCTCGAAATTAAACTAAGGTCGGGGGATCAATGCAATGCAAGGATAATAATATCAAATTAAGAGCTGAAAATGCAAGACATACCTTCGTCTTCAAACAAATACGGGTAGCGATTTCAGATGTCGTCCTCGCGCTCCCAAGTAGACTCCCCTGACGAGTGATGCTTCCATGCCACGCGAACCAATAGAATAGATTGATTCCACAACACCTTCACTCGGCGATCGAGGATGCCTACTGGTTGCTCTTCGTATGACAAACTCGGTCCAACTGTGATCTCGAAGTGGTCAAGCACATGATTGCTGTCCGCCACGTACCTCCTCAGCTGAGATACATGGAATAAGTCATGCACTCCCTCCAACGATGGTGGCAAGGCCAATCTATAAGCAACCTCTCCAACACGTTCCAAGACATCGAAAGGCCTGATGTACCTTGGACTCAACTAGCCACGTCCTCCGAATCGAATCGTGCCTCTAGTGGGGGATATCTTCAAGAACACATGGTCGCCCTCTTTGAACTCCATGGGTCGACGACGATTATCTGTCCACTGCTTCTGACGATCCTGCACAGATCGCAGGTGGTGTAATGCCCGTGGTTCGTATCACGTATTGGGAATACGTGTACGTATTTTGGACTCGTATTTTTGGTTTGTCATAATTAGTTAGCCTTGGATTTTTATTTTTGCATGTTGCATTAGCATGGTTCATCATGGGATTGCATTGACTTGGTTTGGTTCTGTTTAGTGGGTTGGCTTGGTTTGGTTTTATGTGGAGGACCACTCCCACCTACCACCACTCCCACCATAAATATCAATCCCACACTCTCTCTTCCATTATTACTCATTACTTATTTCTTTTTCTCCATCTTTACTCTTCACCTACCAAGAGAGAGTGGAGAGCTTAGGCAAGTGCACCTTGCTTCATGGAGGAAGTCCATTTTTATTGTTCCATTGTCTTTTTCATGTGTTTCTAAACCACTTTAGTACTTGGCATTTTTCATTTCCATGGTTAAATTTTGTAGATCTAGTTTTGTGGTATTTTCGGTTTTCAGGATTTTTGATCCATCAAACTTGCTTATTTTGATAAGTTGAAGATCCCATGGTTACAGAGAATTTTGTTTGGTCCAAATTGACCTACGAGAAATTTCTGAGCCGCATGGACATTTTTCAGCACTGGGCTGCATGCAAGCATGCTTATTATATTTAATGAAATTCTGGAGGGCCAGCCGCATGAGTATTCTAGAGTGCATTAGAGAATGCAAGAATGAATTTAATGTATTTTAGGCATTGTCCATGCATCAGCCGCATGGCACAACATAATTGCATTTAATGCAAATTTTGATGCATTAGCCGCATAACTTGCATTTAATGCATTTGCATTAGGATGCTTGCAATTGATGTACTTGGAGCCGCATAGCCTTAGGGAATGCATGAGTTGCACTCTCTAATGCATTAAAGCATTAATCAATGCATATTGGAGCCGCATAAGGCTTCTGAAGACCTTATATTAATGCAATCAAGTCCTTACCTTTATATTTATGCAAACAAGTCCTTACCTTTATATTATATTAATATATTAATATATTCTGTATATATTATTATTTAGTGCATATATTAAATGCATTGCCTGCGAGCATGCATGACTAGCCGCATGGCCAAGTACACTCTTGGCCAATGGCCTTTTATTCCATTACTGACCTTTAGACATTCAGTAGCCGCATGGCCCTTGGCCATTAAATAATATTATTATTTGTATGGAATCTAAGGTGAGCCGTATAGGCTCCCTACTCCCACTATCTAATACTTTGGCCACGTGAAACATTAATTAGGTAGCTCACGTGAACCTTTTCTTATTGCATTGTGGGGGGTCCCACATAGCTTCCTTTAGTTGGCTTACTTGCTGGAGTGGGAGTTTGCATTTAATGAGGGTCCCACTGTCTTTTGTCTTATTCGATTTTATGGCCTATTTTATTGTTTCCTGGCCGCATAAATGGTCTTCTACTTTCTTGGCCGCATGGGGTCCCTCCCACTCTTGGCCGCATGCACAATTGTATGCTAGCCGCATATGGCTTGCTGGCCTTAAATGTTTGACTGATTTCATTTAAATAATTTCGGAGCCGCATGGGTGGCCTTTCACTCTCTTTGACCGCATGTTTGTTCTCCCACTTTTGGACCGCATGGGTCCTATTTTGATTGTTTAAATGTCTTATTTGCGTGAATTGTGGTCCGAATTTCTTCCTACTCCCAACATAAAAGTTGTAGAGTTTCTCCTTGGTTTCAAGAATATATATATTATTAATATATTATTATTTAATTGTGCAAGTTTCTCTCCTCCTTGATAAATGACATGACTTGATAGTGACCCGCCGTGGTACACTCCCGACATGATAACTTGACCTGACAATTTGACATGATAACTTGGCATGATAATTCTTGATAGTGGCCCACCGTAGCGCACTCTTGACATGATAAACCTGACATGATATTTCTCGAAATGCTGTTACGACGGCTAACACGACATGACAAGATTGAATAACTTGGACACCGTGGACGATTGGGCTTGTACAAATGAACCCGTCTTGTCTTGCATCATGTCTAGGACGGGGACCCCTGAGTACCACGGTCAGGGGCACCCACTGAAATCGACTAAGGCTAATCACTAGAATAATCCAGTAGTAATGAAGAGATTTTCCAGCTACAGGCAAACCCGTTATCTGGGCGCCCTACTTGGGATCTGTAACCTGCCGTCGAGTAGGGCACATTTCCACCACACTGTCATGTGTTGCACCCTCTAAGTCACCTAAGGGTACATATGTTTCCTGGACGATGTACCCACTTGTATTCAATCCCTAATTGCGTCCGGATAGCCTGGATGGTCTGCAGGACTTGTGGCTGTGGAATAATCTCACTGCATCTTGTTAGTAACTAGGCCTGTGGTAACCCTAGTTAGTTAAAGTATCAAGCCGTACTTATTGCTTGGCCGTGAAATGTTGGATGAAGTTTATCAGTCTAGTCTCGTCTTGATCATGTACAAGATTGTTACATGTCCTGAATCCTTATTTTATCTTGCCGATAAATGGTAGGAAATCCAAGTTCTGTTCAGACGAAGGGTTACAACCCCGGTCCTTGTTTGGTTTACGGGTTGTAACCTGGCTATCTGAATAGTCCCATGGTTATCCCATCGTATATCACCCTGTTATGCTTTTTCTTAACTCCTATCTTATCTATTACTTTATGGTTATTTGTGCTAATTGCTGGTTTTAGTTCCTAAGTGAAGCCTCCTTTGTGGCACTTGCTCTTTCTGGGGTCTGACCCAGCTGGTTTTGTATGGCCAGATACCGGAGCAGCTCCAGAGGATCTACCGAATCTCTAGCCACATGGTGACCACTAGACGGAATCCTGGCAACGAGTGGGTTATTTTTGGCTCTCCCACTTTATTGTAAAATTATTCTTTTGAGGTATTTAGCTGCCGAGCAAGTGTTAGCTCGTGTATATTTTACTTACTGTCTGTCCACGGGCTGTGACATGATTGGCAACCTAGGGTTGATCATGTATGACTAAACTCTTGCTAGTCCTCACATTTTATAACGACTAGCTTCATGATCAGCTGAATACGTAATATTTGGGACGCCTTACTATTGTATATTTGGTGATCATACATCTTGTAATATTTACTTATTTGCTTGTGATCGAGACATTAGGCTTCTTGTTGACCTTAAGAGACTGACGACTTGTAGAAAAACCCTCATATATCTAGACAGCCGTGACCGTATAGTGGAGTGGATTCCATTTTATTATACGTAGCTGGCTATGTCTGCCCCCGCTCTCCAGTATTATGGTTCTGGGGCGTGACATGGTTTAAGTGGTGGCCCATGCAGGTCTTGTAAATCAAGATATGTGAGGGTTTACCAAATAGATGTCTCAATCAGTACTCGCCCTTGATCTCTGTTCGTGTTCTCTGAATCCCTGAAAATATTTATCCTGATTACATGCTTATAATCGTTGATTTATCCTGGTCCTTCCTTATTGTTCTCATGTCGTCTTCTTCAGCGGTATTGAACCTGGACCTACCGATCAGCAAGGCAGATCACCTCTCGTGGACCAGCAGCAACCAGAAGATCAGGCCCAGCACTCAGGAGCAGCCTCTCGAGTCGTACCTACTGGAGGAGAGCTGCCAGTTCAGCCAGTCTAGCCTGCAGAGCCTGATGATGGCACTTTGGTGGGTCTTATCAGATCATTGTTAGCTTTCCAAGACCGCCGAGGAGATGCCTTACAACAGGTGGTGGCAGATGCTCTGAACAGAGACAGACATCTAAGGAACAGTGCAGCAAACAGTTTCAAACGCCTGAACCCTCCGTTCTTCGATGGCAGTGAAGATGCTATCACTGCTGACGCGTGGCTCTAGGATACTGAAGTCATTCTAGAGGCAGCCAGAACCCCAGAAGACGGGAAGGTGGCCGTGGTGCGTTTACAGTTATTGGATCTTTCCCACAGCTGGTGGGCTGCACAGGCCACGGGATTAGTGGCCCCTATTCCATGGGCACTATTCAGAGAGAGATTCCAGACTAAGTACTTCGATGCGGTGGCTCGGTATGATCTTCAGACCAAGTTCACCAACCTGAAGCAAGGAGGCCGGACGGTCGATGGATATGTGGCCGAGTTCTCCAGGCTTAGTCAGTTTGCTTCCACCTTGGTGGCGACCGAGTTTGACAGAGCCCAGCGGTTCCAGCAAGGGCTCCATCTCGAGATTTTGTTGGCAGTGGAACAGTTTGAGCATCAGACTTTTGATGCAGTGTTGAAGGCAGCTAGGAGGCACGAGTATACCTCCCACATGATAGTGGACAGGACCGGAGGTCGAAAGCGATCTCACGGCCAGATGACCCAGTCAACAGCACCAGCCCCGGCAGTCAGGGCTTTGACAATTGGAACTCCGAGACAGGCGGCCTCAGTAACATCGGTCACGTTCCCTCAGCAACAGAAGTAGAAACAGTCTTCCGCAATGGGTTACACTCATTGTGGGATGCCAGGACACGTTGTTTCGGAGTGTCACAGAGCACAAGGATTGTGTTTGGCTTGTGGAGCGCCGGACCACAAGATAGGGTCCTGTCCGAATAGGGCCAGTTCGTCATCGGCCCAGACTAGTCCCTCGGTAAGGGGACCAGCCCCAGTCCAGTAGCAGCAGCAGTACCAGCCTCCGAGGCCATTGTCGCCTCAGGCCCTAGCCTTCCAGCTACAAAGACCCCAGCAGTATGCCCAGGTCCAAGCTCAGATCCAGAACCGGCAGAGAGGTTCCTAGCAGGATATCTTCCCTCTTTCTCGTGCCTTCAATTTCCTCGCTTACATACATGATTGCATGATTGATTGCTTAGTATAGCTTGCCTGAGATTAGTATAGCTTGTCTTTGCCACTCTAGCCTCTTGATTAAATTCCGAGGACAGAATTCTTTTAAGGTGGGTAGAGTTGTAATGCCCGTGGTTTGTATCACGTATTGGGAATACGTGTACGTATTTAAGACTCGTATTTTTGGTTTGTCATAATTAGTTAGCCTTGGATTTTTATTTTTGCATGTTGCATTAGCATGGTTCATCATGGGATTGCATTGACTTGGTTTGGTTCGGTTTAGTGGGTTGGCTTGGTTTGGTTTTATGTGGAGAACCACTCCCACCTACCACCACTCCCACCATAAATATCAATCCCACTCTCTCTCTTCCATTTTTACTCATTACTCATTTCTTTTTCTCCATCTTTACTCTTCACCTACCAAGAGAGAGTGGAGAGCTTAAGCAAGTGCACCTTGCTTCATGGAGGAAGTCTATTTTTATTGTTCCATTGTCTTTCTCATGTGCTTCTAAACCACTTTAGTACTTGGCATTTTTTATTTCTATGGTTAAATTTTGTAGATCTAGTTTTGTGGTATTTTTGGTTTCTAGGATTTTTGATCCATCAAACTTGCTTATTTTGCTAAGTTGAAGATCCCATGATTGCAGAGAATTTCGTTTGGTCCAAATTGACCTACGAGAAATTTCTGAGCCGCATGGACATTTTTCAGCACTGGGCCGCATGCAAGCATGCTTATTATATTTAATGAAATTCTGGAGGGCCAGCCGCATGAGTATTCTAGAGTGCATTAGAGAATGCAAGAATGAATTTAATGTATTTTAGGCATTGTCCATGCATCAGCCGCATGGCACAACATAATTGCATTTAATGCAAATTTTGATACATTAGCCGCATAACTTGCATTTAATGCATTTGCATTAGGATGCTTGCAATTGATGCACTAGGAGCCGCATAGCCTTAGGGAATGCATGAGTTGCACTCTCTAATGCATTAAAGCATTAATCAATGCATATTGGAGCCTCATAAGGCTTTTGAAGACCTTATATTAATGCAATCAAGTCCTTACCTTTATATTTATACAAACAAGTCCTTACCTTTATATTATATTAATATATTATTATATTGTGTATATATTATTATTTAGTGCATATATTAAATGTATTGCCTGTGAGCATGCATGACTAGCCGCATGGCCAAGTACACTCTTGGCCAATGGCCTTTTATTCCATTACTGACCCTTAGACATTCAGTAGCCGCATGGCCCTTGGCCATTAAATAATATTATTATTTGTATGGAATCTAAGGTGAGCCGCATAGGCTACCTTCTCCCACTATCTAATACTTTGGCCACGTGAAACATTAATTAGGTAGCTCACGTGAACCTTTTCTTATTGCATTGTGGGGGGTCCCACATAGCTTCCTTTAGTTGACTTACTTGCTGGAGTGGGAGTTTGCATTTAATAAGGGTCCTACTGTATTTTGTCTTATTCGATTTTATGGCCTATTTTATTGTTTCCTGGCCGCATGGATGGTCTTCTACTTTCTTGGCCGCATGGGGTCCCTCCCACTCTTGGCCGCATGCACAATTGTATGCTAGCCGCATATGGCTTGCTGGCCTTAAATGTTTGACTGATTTCATTTAAATAATTTCGGAGTCGCATGGGTGGCCTCCCACTCTCTTTGACCGCATGTTTGTTCTCCCACTTTTGGACCGTATAGGTCCCACTTTGATTGTTTAAATGTCTTATTTGCGTAAATTGTGGTCCGAATTTCTTCCAATTCCCAACATGAAAGTTGTAAAGTTTCTCCTTGGCTTCAAGAATATATATATTATTAATATATTATTATTTAATTGTGCAAGTTTCTCTCCTCCTTGATAAATGACTTGACTTGATAGTGACCCGCCGTGGTGTACTCCCGACATGATAACTTGACCTGACAATTTGACATGATAACTTGACATGGTAATTCTTGATAGTGGCCCACCGTGGCGCACTCTTGACATGATAAACCTGACATGATATTTCTCGAAATGCTGTTGCGACAGCTAACACGACATGACAAGATTGAATAACTTGGACACCGTGGACGATTGTGCTTGTACAAATGAACCCGTCTTGTCTTACATCATGTCTAGGACGGGGACCCCTGAGTACCACGGTCAGGGGCACCCACTGAAATCGACTAAGGCTAATCACTAGAATAATCCAGTAGTCATGAAGAGATTTCCCAGCTACAGGCAATCCCGTTATCTGGGCGCCCCTCTTGGGATCTGTAGCCTGCCGTCGAGTAGGGCACATTTCCCGCACACTGTCATGTGTTGCACCCTCTAAGTCACCTAAGGGTACATGTGTTTCTTGGATGATGTACCCACTTGTATTCAATCCCTAATTGCATCCGGATAGCCTGGATGGTCTGTAGGGCTTGTGGCTGTGGAATAATCTCGCTGCATCTTGTTAGTAACTAGGCCTGTGGTAACCCTAGTTAGTTAAAGTATCAAGCCGTACTTATTGCTTGGCCGTGAAATGTTGGATGAAGTTTATCAGTCTAGTCTCGTCTTGATCCTGTACAAGATTGTTACATGTCCTGAATCCTTATTTTATCTTGCCGATAAATGGTAGAAAAATCCAAGTTCTGTTCAGACGAAGGGTTACAACCCCGGTCCTTGTTTGGTTTACGGGTTGTAACCTGGCTATCTGAATAGTCCCATGGTTATCCCATCGTATATCACCCTGTTATGCTTTTTCTTAACTCCTGTCTTATCTATTACTTTATGGTTATTTGTGCTAATTGCTGGTTTTAGTTCCTAAGTGAAGCCTCCTTTGTGGCACTTGCTCTTTCTGGGGTCTGACCCAGCTGGTTTTGTATGGCCAGATACCGGAGCAGCTCCAGAGGATCTACCGAATCTTCAGCCACATGGTGACTACTAGACGGAATCCTGGCAACGAGTGGGTTATTTTCGGCTCTCCCACTTTATTGTAAAATTATTCTTTTGAGGCGTTTAGCCGCCAAGCAAGTGTTAGCTCGTGTACATTTTACTTACTGTCTGCCCATGGGCTGTGACATGACTGGCAACCTAGGGTTGATCATGTATGACTAAACTCTTGCTAGTCCTCACATTTTGTAACGACTAGCTTCATGATCAGCTGAATATGTAATGTTTAGGATGCCTTACTATTGTATATTTGGTGATCTTACATCTTATAATATTTACTTATTTGCTTGTGATTGAGACACTAGGCTTCTTTTTGACCTTAAGAGACTGACGGCTTGTAGAAAAACCCTCATATATCTAGACAGCCGTGGCCGTATAGTGGAGTGGATTCCATTTCATCATACGTAGCTGGCTATGTCTGCCCCCGCTCTCCAGTATTCTGGTTCTGGGGCATGACATGGTTTAAGTGGTGGCCCATGCAGGTCTTGTAAATCAAGATATGTGAGGGTTTACCGAATAGATGTCTTAATCAGTACTCGCCCTTGATCTCTGTTCGTGTTCTCTGAATCCCTGAAAATCTTTGTCCTGATTACATGCTTGTAATCGTTGATTTGTCCTGGTCCTTCCTTATTGTTCCCATGTCGTCTTCTTCAGCGACATTGAACCTGGACCTGCCGATCAGCAAGGCAGATCACCTCCCGTGGACCAACAGCAACCAGAAGATCAGGCCCAGCACTCAGGAGCAGCCTTCTGAGTCGTACCTACTGGAGGAGAGCCACCAGTTCAGCCAGTCCATCCTGCATAGCCTGATGATGGCACTTTGGTGGGTCTTATCAGATCATTGTTAGCTTCCCAAGACCGCCGAAGAGATGCCTTACAACATGTGGTGGCAGATGCTCTGAACAGAGACAGTTATCTAAGGAACAGTGCAGCGAACAGTTTCAAACGCCTGAACCCTCCGTTCTTCGATGGCAGTGAAGATGCTATCACTGCTAACGCGTGGCTCCAGGATACTGAAGTCATTCTAGAGACAGCCAGAACCCCAGAAGACGAGAAGGTGGCCGTAGTGCGTTTATAGTTATTGGATCTTTCCCGCAGCTGGTGGGCAGCACAGGCCGTAGGATTAGTGGCCCCTATTCCATGGGCACTATTCAGAGAGAAATTCCAGACTAAGTACTTCGATGCGGTGGCTCGGTATGATCTTCAGACCAAGTTCACCAACCTGAAGCAAGGAGGCCGGACGGTCGATGGATATACGACCGAGTTCTCCAGGCTTAGTCGGTTTGCTCCCACCTTGGTGGTGACCGAGTTTGACAGAGCCCAGCGGTTCCAGCAAGGGCTCTACCTCGAGATTTTGTTGGCAGTGGAACAGTTTGAGTATCAGACTTTTGATAAAGTGTTGAGAGCAGCTAGGAGGCACGAGTATACCTTCCACAGGATAGTGGACAGGACCGGAGGTCGAAAGCGATCTCACGGCCAGATGACCCAGTCAACAGCACCAGCCCCGGCAGTCAGGGCTTTGACAATTGGAACTCCGAGGCAGGCGGCCTCAGTAACATCGGTCACGTCCCCTCAGCAACAGAAGCAGAAATAGTCTTCCGCAATGGGTTGCACTCATTGTGGGAAGCCAGGACACGTTGTTTCGGAGTGTCGCAGGGCACAAGGATTGTGTTTGGCTTGTAGAGCGCCGGACCACAAGATAGGGTCCTGTCCGAATTGGGCCAGTTCATTATCGGCCCAGATTAGTCCCTCGGTAAGGAGACCAACTCCAGTCCAGCAGCAGCAGCAGTACCAGCCTCCGAGGCCATTGCCGCCTCAGGCCCTAGCCTTCCAGCTACAAAGACCCCAGCAGTATGCCCAGGTCCAAGCTCAGATCCAGAACCGGCAGAGAGGTTCCTAGCAGGATATCTTCCCTCTTTCTCGTGCCTTCAATTTCCTTGCTTACATACATGATTGCATGATTGATTGCTTAGTATAACTTGCCTGAGATTAGTATAGCTTGTCTTTGCCACTCTAGCCTCTTGATTAAATTCCGAGGACGGAATTCTTTTAAGGTGGGTAGAGTTGTAATGCCCGCGGTTCGTATCACGTATTGGAAATACGTGTACGTATTTTAGACTCGTATTTTTAGTTTGTTATAATTAGTTAGCCTTGGATTTTTATTTTTGCATGTTGCATTAGCATGGTTCATCATAGGATTGCATTGACTTGGTTTTGTTCGGTTTAGTGGGTTGGCTTGGTTTGGTTTTATGTGGAGGACCACTCCCACCTACCACCACTCCCACCATAAATATCAATCCTACTCTCTCTCTTCCATTATTACTCATTACTCATTTCTTCTTCTCCATCTTTACTCTTCACCTACCAAGAGAGAGTGGAGAGCTTAGGCAAGTGCACCTTGCTTTATGAAGGAAGTCCATTTTTATTGTTCTATTGTCTTTCTCATGTGTTTCTAAACCACTTTAGTACTTGGCATTTTTCATTTCCATGGTTAAATTTTGTAGATCTAGTTTTGTGGTATTTTCGATTTCCAGGATTTTTGATCCACCTAACTTGCTTATTTTGCTAAGTTGAAGATCCCACGATTGTAGAGAATTTCGTTTGGTCCAAATTGACCTACGAAAATTTTTTGAGCCGCATGAACATTTTTCAGCACTGGGCCGCATGCAAGCATGCTTATTATATTTAATAAAATTCTGGAGGGCCAGCCGCATGAGTATTCTAGAGTGCATTAGAGAATGCAAGAATGAATTTAATGTATTTTAGGCATTGTCCATGCATCAGCCGCATGGCACAACATAATTGCATTTAATGCAAATTTTGATGCATTAGCCGCATAACTTGCATTTAATGCATTTGCATTAGGATGCTTGCAATTGATGCACTTCGAGCCGCATAGCCTTAGGGAATGCATGAGTTGCACTCTCTAATGCATTAAAGCATTAATCAATGCATATTGGATCCGCATAAGGCTTCTGAAGACCTTATATTAATGCAATCAAGTCCTTACCTTTATATTTATGCAAACAAGTCCTTACCTTTATATTATATTAATATATTGTGTATATATTATTATTTAGTGCATATATTAAATGCATTGCCTGCGAGCATGCTTGACTAGCCGCATGGCCAAGTACACTCTTGGCCAATGGCCTTTTATTCCATTACTGACCCTTAGACATTCAGTAGCCGCATGGCCCTTGGCCATTAAATAATATTATTATTTGTATGGAATCTAAGGTGAGCCGTACAGGCTCCCTTCTCCCACTATCTAATACTTTGGCCACGTGAAACATTAATTAGGTAGCTCACGTGAACCTTTTCTTATTGCATTGTGGGGGGGGGGGGGGTCCCACATAGCTTCCTTTAGTTGACTTGCTTGCTAGAGTAGGAGTTTGCATTTAATGAGGGTCCCACTGTC
The DNA here is from genome assembly GCA_029216955.1 of Iris pallida. NCBI lineage: Eukaryota > Viridiplantae > Streptophyta > Magnoliopsida > Asparagales > Iridaceae > Iris > Iris pallida. The sequence goes on from JANAVB010027994.1 coordinate 7,939,884, forward strand.
TTTTGTCTTATTCGCTTTTATGGCCTATTTTATTGTTTCCTGGCCGCATGGATGGTCTTCTACTTTCTTAGCCGCATGGGGTCCCTCCCACTCTTGGCCGCATGCACAATTGTATGCTAGCCGCATATGGCTTGCTGGCCTTAAATGTTTGACTGATTTCATTTAAATAATTTCGGAGCCGCATGGGTGGCCTCCCACTCTCTTTGACCGCATGTTTGTTCTCCCACTTTTGGACCGTATGGGTCTCACTTTGATTGTTTAAATGTCTTATTTGCGTGAATTGTGGTCCGAATTTCTTTCCACTCCCAACATAAAAGTTTTAGAGTTTCTCCTTGGCTTCAAGAATATATATATTATTAATATATTATTATTTAATTGTGCAAGTTTCTCTTCTCTTTGATAAATACATGACTTGATAGTGACCCGCCGTGGTGCACTCCCGACATGATAACTTGACCTAAAAATTTGACATGATAACTTGACATGATAATCCTTGATAGTGGCCCGCCATGGCGTACTCTTGACATGATAAACCTGACATGATATTTCTCGAAATGCTGTTGTGACGGCTAACACGACATGACAAGATTGAATAACTTGGGCACCAAGGACGATTGTGCTTGTACAAATGAACCCGTCTTGTCTTGCATCATTTCTAGGACGGGGACCCCTGAGTACCACGGTCAGGGGCACCCACTGAAATTGACTAAGGCTAATCACTAGAATAATCCAGTAGTCATGAGGAGATTTTCCAGCTACAGACAATTCTGTTATCTGGGCGCCCCACTTGGGATCTGTAGCCTGCCGTCGAGTAGGGCACATTTCCAGCACACTGTCATGTGTTGCACCCTCTAAGTCACCTAAGGGTACATGTGTTTCCTGGACGATGTACCCACTTGTATTCAATCCCTAATTACGTCCGGATAGCCTGGATGGTCTGCAGGGCTTGTGGCTGTGGAATAATCTCGCTGCATCTTGTTAGTAACTAGGCCTGTGGTAACCCTAGTTAGTTAAAGTATCAAGCCGTACTTATTGCTTGGCAGTAAAATGTTGGATGAAGTTTATCAGTCTAGTCTTGTCTTGATCCTGTACAAGATTGTTACATGTCCTGAATCCTTATTTTATCTTGCCGATAAATGGTGGGAAAATCCAAGTTCTGTTCAGACGAAGGGTTACAACCCCGGTCCTTGTTTGGTTTACGGGTTGTAACTTGGCTATCTGAATAGTCCCATGGTTATCCCATCGTATATCACCCTGTTATGCTTTTTTTTAACTCCTGTCTTATCTATTACTTTCTGGTTATTTGTGTTAATTGCTGGTTTTAGTTCCTAAGTGAAGCCTCCTTTGTGGCACTTACTCTTTCTGGGGTCTGACCCAGCTGGTTTTGTATGGCCAGATACCGGAGCAGCTCCAGAGGATCTACCGAATCTCTAGCCACATGGTGACCACTAGAGGGAATCCTGGCAACGAGTGGGTTATTTTTGGCTCTTCCACTTTATTGTAAAATTATTCTTTTGAGGCGTTTCGCATCGAGCAAGTGTTAGCTCGTGTACATTTTACTTACTGTCTGCCCACGGGCTGTGACATGATTGGCAACCTAGGGTTGATCATGTATGACTAAACTCTTGCTAGTCCTCACATTTTGTAACGACTAGCTTCATGATCAGCTGAATATGTAATGTTTGGGACGCCTTACTATTGTATATTTGGTGATCTTACATCTTGTAATATTTACTTATTTGCTTGTGATTGAGACACTAGGCTTCTTGTTGACCTTAAGAGACTGATGGCTTGTAGAAAAACCCTCATATATCTAGACAGCCGTGACCGTATAGTGGAGTGGATTCCATTTCATTATACGTAGCTGGCTATGTCTGCCCCCGCTCTCCAGTATTCTGGTTCTGGGGCGTGACAGGTGGCCCTGAATTTTCTTTACTGTCTCCACTGTGCTCAAGACTAACTCGGGACCCAATAGATGTCGCTCTCCTATGTCGCTCCAACAAACAGAAGATCGACATTTCCTACCATACAATGCCTCAAACGGAGCCATCTGAATGCTCGCTTGATAGCTATTGTTGTAGAAAAACTTAACAAGATGAAGATGGTCCTCCCATGAACCGCCAAAGGTAAGCATGCACGCTCTCAACATATCCTCTAGCGTCTAAATAGTACGCTCCGACTGGCCGTCTGTCTGCGAATGGTATGATGTGCTAAACTTCAAACGAGTGCCCAAACTCTCTTGCATGCTCCTCCAAAAGTGCGAGGTAAATCTCGAGTTACAGTCCGACACTATACTAACAGGTACACCATACAATCTCATAATTTGCTCCATATATATCTCCGCCAATACCTCTATCGACTGGCCCACTCTAAAAGGTAAAAAATGGGTTGACTTCGTAAGTCCATCAACAATCACCCATACTGCGTCACGTCCTCTAGGACCCCGAGGAAAACCCGTGACGAAATCCATAGTAATGTGCTCCTACTTCCACTCGGGAATGGGTAGCGACTGCAATAATCCGGCCGTCCTCTGGTGCTCTGCCTTCACTTGTTGACATACCAAGCATTTGGCAACAAAACGAGCTATCTCTCGCTTCATTCCATGCCACCAATAATACTGTTGTAAGTCCCGTTACATCTTGGTTCCTCCGGGATGAATAGAATAAGTCGAACTGTGAGCCTCTGCCATCAACTCCTGCCGTAGCTCTCCATTAGGAACATAAATGCGATCACCACATCGCAATGTCCCATCGGGGTGGATCCTCAATCCCGTCTGCTTTCCTGCTTCGGTCCTCTCTCTGAGCCGTCGAAATCTAGCATCATTAGGCAATGCTGCCTTAATGCGCTCTACCAATGATGATTGTACTTGGAGGTTGGCTAATACGCCATCGGCTCCAGGCAACACTACCTCAATACCAAGCTGCTCCAAGTCTCTAATCAACTCCTTCTGTGTAGTCAAAAAGTGTGCCATGGGCTTACGGCTTAATGCGTCTGCCACGACATTAGCCTTGCCCGGATGATAATGTAGCTCGATCTCATAATCCTTTATCAACTCCAACCAACGACGCTGCCGCATATTCAACTCCTTCTGTGTGAACACGTACTTGAGGCTCATATGATCAGTGTAGATATCAACCTTCTCGGCATACAAGTAGTGTCTCCATAGCTTCAAAGCAAAGATAACCGCTGCGAGCTCTAGATCATAGGTCGGATAATTCTTCTCATGCACCCTCAACTGTCGCGATGCATAGGCTACTACTCGACCGTGCTGTATCAATACGCATCCTAATCCTTTTCCGGATGCGTCACTGTAGATCAAAAATCCTCCCGGGCCCGATGGTAGTGTCAAGATCGGTGCTGTGGTCAATCGCTTCTTTAACTCGTCGAAGGCGGCTTGACACTCATCTGTCCATACAAACTCCTGATCCTTGCAAGTTAATCTAGTCATGGGTCCTGTTGTTCGAGAGAAATCTTCTACGAACCTTCGGTAGTAACCCGCAAGTCCGAGGAAACTTCTCACCTCTGAAGCTGATGTGGGAGCGGGCCATGATTCGACTGCTCTGATCTTCTCTGGATCTACTGATATACCATCACCCGTAACAACATGGACAAGAAATAATACCTCTTTGAGAAAGAAATCACACTTGCTAAGCTTCGCAAAGAGTCTCTCATTCCTCAATGTTCCCAAAACTATCCGTAGACGCTGCTCATGCTCCTCTTGACTTTTGGAGTAAATCAAGATATCATCTATAAAGACTACTACAAATTTGTCCAAGTACTGGTGAAAGATCTTGTTCATTAAATTCATAAAAACTGCGGGAGCATTGGTCAAACCGAAAGGCATGACCAAGAACTCGTAGTGTCCATACCTTGATCGAAAAGCCGTCTTCGCAATATCTTCCTTCCGAACCTTCAATTGGTGATAGCCTGGTCGTAAATCGATCTTGGAGAATACTTTTGCTCCACTCAGTTGATCAAATAGATCGTCTATACGCGGCAATGGGTACTTGTTCTTCACTGTCACTGTATTCAATGCTCTGTAGTTGATGCACATGCGCACTATCCCGTCTTGCTTAGGCACAAAAAGAATGGGTGCTCTTCATGGTGACGCACTGGCACGAATAAAGCCCTTCTCCAATAAGTCATCAATCTGTGTCTTCATCTCTACCAACTCCTTGGGCGCTAACCGATAAACTCGAGATGAAATAGGCTCGGCTCCTGGAATAAGCTCAATAGAAAACTCATTGTCTCGGTCAGGCGGCAGTCCTGGCAACTCCTCGGGGAATACATCCTCGAACTCGGTGATGATAGGATGCTGAGGGGTGTCCTGCATCATCATGTGAGTCCCCGATGCAGATACATCGCTCCTCAAGGCGTCCTCTTTGGTGAACTCGAACTCCGCATCACTCGGTGGTCTAAAGACGATACTGTCCCTATGGTAGTCAATGAGAGCGAAATGCTGGCTCAACCAGTCTATTCCGAGAACCACATCGAACGTCGGCATCGGGAATACAAGAAGTCGTGCTTTCATCTCTCTACCATTTATCACTACAGGACAATCTCTACAAATACCACTAACAGGTACTCCTCCTCCTCCAGTGAGGATTCTAATATTTTTAGATAATGATGACATGGGTATACCATGTCTAGTGGCAAAGCTAGTGGTTATGAATGAATGGGTGGCTCCAGTGTCAAATAATGTGATGGCAGGAAATGATGCAACTGAAACCATACCTGCTACAACGTTCACCTCTGGTTCTGTCTCCTCTGTAGCTAGTGCAAAAGCCTTCCCCACTCTTTGATTGCCCGTCGGTGCTCTAGCCTATTGGAATTGGGCTGCATGAGGGGGTAAAGGTGGTCGCGGTACTCCTGGTCCTGTAATAGCTGGCTTCTGCTGCTGATTATATGGAGTGGCTCTCTGAAATGAGCAATCCTTAGCCTGGTGCTGATTCGACCTGCAAATCAAACAATGCCCCAACCTTTGTCTACAATCTCTCACAACATGACCAACCTTGCCACAGAAATTGCAAATGGCCCTCTCCTGTATCTGGTATAGCCCTGTCCTCTGCTGATGCTGATGTGTGGGAGGACGTCTCACTGGCCCTCCTATAGTGGTCTTAGATGATCCCACAGTCGATGTAACTCGTCGATTTGCCTTCCTGCTTATGGCCTCCTGAGTTCTAGCCTCTGCCAGAACAGCTGCTTGGGAGAGCCTCGACTCGGAGCTGGTGTACCTGTGCAACTCTATACTCAAGCCTCTATGAAACCTTTTGGCTTTCTCCAGCTCTGTCGTAACCAACCCTGGTGCAAAATGACTCAGTCGGCTAAACTCGGCATCATACTCATCAACTGTCATATTCCCCTGCACCAAGTGTAGAAACTGTTCATATAAAGCATCCTTGGCAGTGTCGGAGAAAAACTTCTTATTAAACAGTTCCTTGAATTCCTCCCATGTCTGATCAAGTCCTAGCCGCCTCTCCTCTGTGGCCCACCAATTATAAGAATTTCCTTCCAGCTGTAACTTCACTGCCGTCATCCATAGATCTGCGGATAACTCTGAAGCCTTCAGGAGATTCTCTGTCTTAACCAGCCAATTGGTGATCCCAATGACGTCTTCAGTGCCCTTGAAGTGTGGAGGATTCATGTTGCGAAATCCTTCGATAGAACCCACAGAGGCTTGTGGTGCTCGGGCCAATGCTGTCTCTAAACTCCTCTTGATGGCCTTGCTCTGCTGCATCTGAGCCTGTATTAGGCTCTGGAGAATCTGCTCTGTAGTAGCCCCACCAGTCTAAGGCATGGGATGATGTGGGGGCATGCATGCCATCTGAGGTATGATCTGTGGGGCACCCTGTGGCCCGTACTGTGGAGGATATGAAGAATATAGAAAAGGATACTGTGGAGGGTATGTGGGTGGATATTGAGGTGGATTCTGTGGAGGATACTGGGGTGGATATGACGGTGGATATGATGATGGATATGGTGGAGGCTGCTGAGGTGGATAGGATGGTGGATACTATGGAGGTGGTAGTGGTGGGTATGATGACGGTGGATACGGGGGTGGAATCTGTGGTGGGAACGGTGGTGGATAAGGTGGTGGTGGTGGTAGGTACTCTCACTGGGGTGCAGGATCCTCGGGACCAGTCTGCTGAGTCGTAGCTGGGGTCATCACTGGCTGGAGGGATGGTCCGGATGGTGCTGGAGTGGTCGGTGACATAGCTGGCTGCTGCGGATTCACTGGTTCCTCGTGAGCAGTAGGGTTTCCGTCAGTAATGGCAAGGGGAGTAGTGAGACCGCTACGAAGATTCATCCTATTTTTGCACGAAAATTAGAGTTGGTTAGAACAATTTCAAGCTGAAGGGAATTCAATAAGTTTATAGGAAAAGAAAATGAAGTAGAGATCAAAGAAGGTAGTAGTAGTGGATGAGACCATATATCATATTCCTAGTTGGTAGGCTTGTTGGGCACAGTCATGTAACCCAACAATATTACTAGACCTGCATGGGCCACCACAAAAATATGTGACGCCCTAGTCCCAAAATACGTAGGACTAAGTACGTAGACATGCCAGCTGTACTATACGAAAAATATACCAATATATGGTAATCCCCATATTGGTACATAAGCTGTAATAGTAGTACATGATAAGCCACAATAATATAACTAAATCTCATCCACAGCTCAACACAAAGAATATAATAAGTCCACTAGATAAGATAAATGATGATATCAAAATATAGCAGGGTAGACATTCCTACCCAAACAACTATGGAAAAATAGTCTCAACTAAATGGAGTCCAACCTCCTCAAATAGCAAGAAAGATGATAAAAAGATGTCCAATACATGGTCTCGGATAATAACGAATAAAACTAAGTATGAGCAGGAGATGTCTCGTCACCGACGTATGATGGATCCAATGCTGCGCCGTACTCCTCTGGATAGTCCTGCTCGTCTAATCCTGGAGAGATCACCAGGTCCTCAGAGGTACGTAACAAGATACAGAAAACATACCAGGTAACTGAATGTACAAAATAAAATATGCAGCTATAACTCTACAGGATCTTCTAACCGTCTATGTGAGATGCACTTTAGAGGACAACGTTCTACGCAGGGGCTATCGCAAACAAGTAATAAAGAGTGGCCAACAAGTAGCGCTCATCCGAGACACTATCGGCCGGGTAACACGTAGCGCTCATCCGAGACACTATCTCCCAAATGTGTGTAAAATAAAAGTAGCCCCTACGCTAGTAGCTGTCCCCTCCCCTCCAACTGCTCCTGTCCAAGATGTATCCACAGCCTGTCCAGTTGGCAACTGCTACGGCTTCTAACTCGACACACTAGTAGCAGTTACCTCATAACCGTCGCACGCCCCGTACGTATCGATGGCCAGTCGAGTACGCAGGTTCGTGTCCTATATAACTCACTCATCATGTGATACACATGTGTCAAGGCCATAGGGGATATGAAAATACCCCACATACTCATAGGGTAGTCAACTGACACAAGGTCGACATGCAAATATAAATAATATAAAATGACTACATGTAGCCGCTTGCACTCAAGTGTGACTTGGACGCCCAATAGAAACAAAATGACAAATAAGAGAAAGAAATATGCAATAATAAGATATACTGAAAATAAATGAGCACAATCAGAATCTATGGTAAGGTATACTTGCTTGCGGTGCGAGAAGGACAATCCAAGAGTAGCAAGTGTCAGCACCAAAACTCACAAATTACAGATGACTCCAGACGCTGAAACATACATCAAAAATGATCTCGGTGAAGGAGATATACCTAGAAAACGCCTGTCCAAAAGTCCAAATCTGGAATATGGGCAAAATCGTAATTTTGGGTCAAAACGATGTCCGCCGTTGGACCCGTCTTGTATCGAAACGCGTGCCAAAGTCTATGGTCTCTAAAGTCATCAAACCACATGTCTACGAATCTAGTTTGAAGAGAGGAACTCAACGATATGTCCAGTTTTGGATTCCGATGAGCCGTGTATAAATTCGTCTGTTTGAATGGGTCGCGGGCCCGCCAGAAAAGGGTTCCGATTCGACCTTTTCAGAATCGAACCAAACTTGGCACACAGGACCAGAATTTCGATTCGGACCTGTTGGCACAAGTTTCGTCTCGATTCGACGACTGTACACAAAGTTATGGACAAGTTTGCAAAACACCGATACGGGGGTATCTCGACGGATACGCGTTGATTTCGTCGCGCACACGCGACGAAACTGAGTTCCGTCAGTTCCCACACGTCAGCAACGTCCATACGCGCCTTTTGATGCATATAGCGCACGACCATGTCGTCCGGTTTGTCGGAGCACACGTCGTATCGGGGAAATTTTCTAAAATTAACTCTTTTGAAAACAGTTTTTCGCCCAACTTTAACACTGATTTAATTCTCGCACAGAAAATGAAATACAGATATAAAAAATGTATTTTAATCGTGGTTATGTTGTCTTCACATGTGTTCAATTAGTTTTTGAAAAATCTTAACACACAGATCGGAATCTGGCTTCTAATTTGTGGTTTTGAACTATGTTTAAACTCTGTTTTCGACAGTTTTTGGGGCAACTTTGCCTCGATTTCTCGAGCAATCCCTTGGGGTTCCCAGAATTCTATCAGAAGGGAATTGGAGGGGTTCATATGGGCTACACACTGGAATTGATAGTTCGAGAAATCATCGAGCGTGCGTGAAGAAAAGAGGATTGGAAGAAGGGTACCTCGCTGTTCGCAAAACTGAGACTGCTCGGAAGTGGGGTCGTCCTGGGCTGTCCGGCAGCGTTTGCGCGATGGTGCGGCACCACCAACGGGCAGGGCAGTCCGTCTAGGGTTCACGATGGAGAGGAGATTTGAAGGGTGAAGAGTTCGGGTGAGTTAGGGTTTGGTTTCAAGCGGTTTATATATATACGCCGCCGACTTCTATTCGAATTAGGACTTGGGGTCGGGTTTTGGTATTAGCAGCTGTAGCTGCTTCAAATCTTTAGGGGGTGGGGTCGGGCTCAAGCCATAGTAGCTGCAGCTGCTGGGTGTTTGGTTATATGGGGGTCGTCCCCCCCCCCCCCCCCCCCCCCCCCCCGCAGCCTTAGCTGCTGCTGATGTGGGGGCTTCAGCCACTACTGTTATACTTATATATATATATATATATATATATATATATATATATATATATATATATATATATATATATATATATATATATATATATCTATATAACTAGATACATACATATATATATGTATATATTCACAAAAATTCTAAAATTCTTAATTAAGTGCAAAAATATTTTGTAACAAGGTAAGCTATATTTAGTAGTATGTAAAATATCAAGCACACAAACATGCATATATTATATACATCTATAATTACGTACATTTACCAAATAAATTCTAAATAATATAAAAAAATAATTTTTAAAGCACTAAAATAATTAGAAAATATTGGGGTTTTACACCCCCTAGGTAGACTACTCCCCATCAATACGTTTTTCTCCTCCTTTGTCACTTAATCAAAGATGGTAAAAAATGTGTGAATATATAAAAGAAAAATGTATAGACGAGAGCGTAAGTACGAACCAAATATATTGAATAAAAGATTTGAAGAGTACATGCTTACAGAACTTAAACGATCAATAAGGAAACCAACCAAAAAAAAGTTCCCCGAAGGACCACACAAAACAACTCAACAAAACCAAACAAAGATACTGGTCCCCACAGGACCTCAAAAGACAAACTAGGATACGAACACCACTTCTTATTCGACCAACACAGAAGGAGATCGAAGGCTACTGATCGGCTGGATCATCATTACCACCGCCCGAAGTCTCGTAAAAAGCACCGAAAGGATCAATACCATCGGGATACATGAACCCGCAGGCATTAGGGTCAGAGAAACGAGATCCTTGAAAGTTGGAATCCTGAAGATTGAGATCCAGAAACGCATTACAATCCTGAAGAGTCCGCTGAAGGAAGTTGGCCTGGTCATGGAAGCGTCTCTAAATAAGGTTGTCAAGGCCACGAGTATTGGTCCGCATCTGCTCCTCCGCCTGAGCCATACGTATATCGAAGTGTTGCTGGGTCAGAGACATGAATCAGCCAGAGGAAGGAGGATCAGAGGGCGCTACAGTAGGTGGAGTAGGTTGAGGGGCCTGAGAAGTTGACGCACGAGAGGACTGTCCAGATGCAAAGCAGGAGACAACCAGGAATGAAGGAACACCGTCCGATTGGCAAAGAGTGAGGTCCACACCTTTGGCCTCAAGAATCAAAGTGATGAACATGCCGTAGTTGAGGGCTTGCCTTCCCGCAGAGTGAATAGACGAGAAGGCATTCAAGAGAGTCTTAGCACAGGACCAAGTCTTCTTAGAATAAAGGTAGTACATGCAAACCAGAGCATCATTTGTGATGGCATCATAGTTGCTAGACTTGGGATACAGGGTGTAGAAAATGATGCGATGCAGCTCGTAGTAGAAAGGCTCCAGCTGCTTGGAGAGGGCAGAAATGGCTGGTGGGTTAGGCCCTTTGCAGATAATATCATAAAACTCGTCGAAAGAGACTTCAGTGGTAGGGTACAGACCGGCTAAAGTAGGTAGTACGTCCCCGCGATTAGGAATCTTAAGAATCTCGACAATATCGCAGGCGGTTAGGCGAATATGACGATCATTTACGAAAGTCTCAAGTGTATTGTTGGCCAAGTCCGGCACAAGGTTGCAGTAGAAGAGGCGAACAGTCGCTGGATAAACGGGAATTGTTGGCCCATTCCACGGTCACACCCGATTTCGATAATCAACATATACTTTAGTCAATACACAAAATATAGAAAATACTGCTAACTATTTCAGGATGCATGAAATTATATTCAACGGACGATGTACTGCATAAATCAAAGCGTCAAAGTCATCAAAATCTTCTGAAGACTCTTTTCTACTTTATTCTGTATTTTACATTTTATTGAGTCTAGGAATTACTTTGTAAAATCAATTATGGTAATACTGGCTTAGGGTTAAAATTGTCCTCCTTTCTAAAAACCTATTTTTACCCTTTCGTATTTTCGGTTACAAATATTTCAAAAACATATTTCGAAAATATTCTTTTCAAATGATTTTACAAATAACCAAAAACATGTTTGAAAACTATTTTTACAAAAGATTTTTAAAATATCTCCTGACAGAACTCCAAGCCGAGTTCGGCCCGAGTTCGGTCCGAACTCTGACCGAGTTCGGTCAGTTTGTATTCAAACTTCAGTTGCCTCCAAATCTGCGAGCAACATCTATTTTGCGAGATATTTGCACCCGAACTCTGTCCGAGTTCTGCCCGAGTTCGGTTGGTGAAAACACCTATAAATAGAGAAGAACTTTTCACTTCAAATCATCAATTCATTCTTCATCTTCTCTTCTCTACTATTCAAGTGTTTTCTAAACGATCTAAGATTTTCAAATCTTACCTATACATCTCTTAGCCAAAAGCCAGTACTATCAGAGTTGATTTAGAGTCTTTTGGTTACTCAAGAGTTGTAAGAGGTCGTTCAAGTTTCAACAACTTTTCTGTTGTGGAGCTGGTCGTGCGCTCGCCACCAAGCACGGTGTTGTGAAGCCGGTCGTGCGCTTGTCACCAAGCACGGTGTTGTAAGAGATTGCAAGCTCTCAGTTAAAGCTTGTGCCATAGTGGATTAACATCGAGCAAGAGTACTCGAGACTGGATTAGTCCTCTCAGAGGGATACCAGTATACATCGCTGTGTCACTGAGTTTGATTCTCCTATCTTTATTTACTGTCTCTTACATATCTGCCATAGTTTAATTTTTTAATTGGTGATTATATTTCTGCTGCACACACGCACTCTATTCACCCTCCCTCTAGAGGTGCTCAACGATCCTACAATTGGTATCAGAGCAGGTTATATTTTTATATAACATACCCTAGAGAGTATATATATGGAAGCCGTGAAATCTATATTCAACGGTGAAGGGCAATCCACAAATAGACCTCCCCTATTTGATGGAACAAATTACACTTACTGGAAAACACGTATGACTTTCTTTCTTAAGTCTCTAGATTTTGATCTTTGGTCAATAGTCATTGATGGGTATAAGAAACCACCACCTACAGTGGTTGAAGGTATTCTTATGGAAAAGCCGCATGATAAGTACACCGATGCTGAAAAAGCAAAGGCTAGTCTTGATGCTCGAGCCATCAATGCACTATTCTGTGCAATTGACAAAACCGAGTTCAACAGAGTTTCAACCTGCAAGACGTCTCACAAAATTTGGAAACTCCTTGAGGTAACCCATGAAGGGACTTCCCAAGTGAAAGAATCCAAAATTAGTAGACTGACTCAGGAATATGAATCTTTTAAGATGAAACCCGGTAAGTCAATTACACAAATGTTTACTCGTTTCCTTGATATAACTAATCCTCTGCAATCTCTTGGTAAAGATTACAGCAATTACGAGAAGATTAGAAAGGTGCTGCGGGCTCTAACAAAGAATTGGAATCCAAAGGCCACAGCAATTATTGAAGGAAATGACCTCACCACAATGTCGTTGGAAACTTTGATGGGCAAGCTCATGACCCATGAACTCGACTTGCAAGACTTTGAAGAAGCAACACCAAAGGAGAAAACTATTGCCTTCAAAGCTCATGCAAGAAAGCCGACATACAACGATTCCGATGAAGAATCCTCAAGTGGTGATGAACAAGCCCTACTTGTGAAGAACTTCAGAAAGTATCTAAAGTTTACAAGCAGAAAGAAGAAAGACGTCCAAGAAAGCAATGAAGATGAAACTATATGCTTTGGATGTAAGAAGTCACGGCACATGAAGAAGGACTGTCCAGCTACCAAGAAGAGCAGTCCATATGACAGATCAAGATCAAGCAGAAAAGCTACAACTGGTCGAAAGTATGCAAACACAAGTATCTGGCATGAAAGCGACGCCAGTGATTCTGAAGAAGAGGATAGACCCTGCGGCAATGCAAATGTCTGTCTTATGGCATTTGACAAGGTATCTTCAAACCCTCTATATGATGAATTTACTTTCGATGGGTTAGAAAATGCCTTTAGCGATTTACTTGAAGAACACAAAAATGTGCTTGACAAGTATAAGCAATCTCGAAAAGAGATTAAGGCATACACAACCGAGTTAGCTAGACTGTCCAATCTTATTCAAGATATTAAAGAGACGTCTACTACCGGTAACACGGAAGAGATAGCCAAACTCAAGGTAGACTATCATGAGGCTATCCTCACTATTCAAAAGAAAGAAAGATTATGGTAAGATGCAAAAACTATATGACACAGAGAAGAGGATGCACTTAGTAACAGAACAGAGACTCTCAGTTATGACTGCTAAATATGAAGAGTCTATTGCGATTTCTAAAAAGTTAGAAATCAAGTTAGGCAAACAGGAAATGCCTGTGACACAGCCTAATTTTAGTTCTAATGCAAAGCATACACCTAAGAGGACTAAAAACAAGAAAGCACAGAAGAAACACGAGTATCATCATGCTTTCACTTATAGGTTCTCCAAGAAACCAAACAAGCATGTGAACACAGTTTCAACCACATCTGGTTCTAAACTGACTTGCACTTATTGTGGTACACACGGACACATATCACAGTATTGTCTTGCAAGAAAACTTGTTGATAACCATACTTTAGTCTGGAGACCTAAAGCTAATCAGCATGGACCCTTCAGAAAATGGGTACCAAAGGATTCATCTACTTGTTTTGTAGGTGGACCCTCAACCCTCTCATGCTAGAAGCAAATGGATCCTCGATAGCGGATGTTCGCGACACATGACTGGTGATGCATCTTTATTCGCTACGCTATCGATGAAGAAAGAAGGATACGTTTCCTTCGGAAATAACTTGAGAGGTGATATTATAGGTAATGGTACTGTAGGTATTTCTCCTTACCCAATAATAAAGGATGTTTGTCTAGTAACTGAATTGAAACATAACCTATTGAGCATAAGTCATTTGGCAGATAATGGTTATGGTATCAATTTTGTGAAAGATAAATGTACCATATATGATATATCATCTGGTGATCCCGTATATAAAGGGATTAAAGAAGACAATATTTATGTTTTCTTTTTGGAGAATACTAATAATACAGGAAGGTGCCTAGTAGCCAATCAAGATGAAAGCTGGCTATAGCACATGAGACTAGGACATACAAACATGGATACTATCTCACGTCTGAACACAAAGAAGTTGGTAAAAGGACTCCCAGAAATTCCATTCAAGAGAGACATGGTATGTGCTGACTGTGAAAAGAACAAAGCACATAGGTCTTCTTTTAAATCCATCAATGCTGTAAGTACTTCGAGACCTTTGTAGTTGATTCATATGGATTTATTTGGTCCAAGTAGAGTCGCTAGTCTTGGCGGTAAACTCTATGCTTTTGTCATTGTTGATGATTTCTCTCATTTTACATGGGTTTACTTTTTATCAAACAAAAGTGATGCTATTTTTGAATTTTAGATATTTTGTAAAAAGGTACAAAACGAAAAAGGCTTCATGATTACTCGTATCCGAAGTGATCATGGTGACGAATTCGAAAATTCTGATTTCAAAAAGTTTTGTGATGATAGTGGATATTACCACGAATTTTCTTGTCCTAGAACTCCCCAACAGAATGGTGTTATGGAGCGGAAGAACCGTACTCTAAGCGAAATGGCTAGAGTCATGCTTAATCAGCATAATCTTCCTAAATATTTTTGGGCAGAAGCTGTTAGTATAGCCTGTCATATTTTAAATAGGGTGTTAATTCGACCAATCTCGAAGAAAATACCATATGAGCTTTGGTTTGGAAGAATTCCAAACATTTTTTATTTTAAAGTTTTTGGTTGTCGCTGTTTCATCCTGAACACCAAGGATAACTTGGGTAAGTTCGACTCCAAAGCAGATGACGGAATATTTCCCGGATATTCTGCTAAGAGTAAGGGATATAGAATTTTTAATAAAAGATCTTTGATTGTTGAAGAAAGTAATAATGTTACCTTTGATGAGTTGAATAGTCATAGATCTAGCGACAGTGATGATGAAGATGCACCTACAAAGACAAAGAAGAGTTCTGAGAAAGATCCTACCCAAGAGGCAAGAATTGATAAAAGTTCCGAAGATGCAGGAACTGAGAAGAGCCTTGTGAAAGGTATGGCCCAAAGATTCGAATCATTGAGATTCAAACCAGATCATCCAGAAACTCTCATAATAGGTGATGTATCCAAAGGTGTAAGTACTCGTTCATCTCTTAAAGATTCTGAAGTAGCAGCTAATGTAGCATTTATTTCACAAATAGAACCTAAGAATGTTGATGAGGCTTTTTCTGATGAATTTTGGATTTCTGCCATACAAGAGGAACTAAATCAATTTGAGAGAAATCAAGTTTGGGAACTCGTTCCTAAACCTATTGGTCAATCGATAATTGGTACCAAATGGGTGTTCCGAAATAAACTTAGTGAAGATGGACAAGTTCTACGCAACAAAGCACGTCTAGTTGCACAAGGTTATAATCAAGAAGAAGGAATTGATTATGATGAGACCTATGCTCCTGTTGCTAGACTAGAAGCCATCTGCATGTTTTGCGCTTTTGCTTGTTTTAATGATTTCAAACTTTTTCAAATGGACGTGAAAAGCGCATTTTTAAATGGTTATTTGAAAGAAGAGGTTTTTGTGAAATAACCCCCTTGTTTTGAAGATTTTCAAAAACCTGATCACGTCTTCAAGCTTAAGAAAGCACTTTATGGACTCAAACAAGCACCTCGTGCTTGGTATGAACGCCTAAGCGCCTTATTACTTGATAATGGATTTTCAAAGGGCAAGATTGATACTACTCTTTTTATTAAATCCATGAATAATGATATACTTCTAGTACAAATTTATGTAGATGACATTATCTTTGGTTCTACTAATGAACAACTCTGTCAAGAATTTGCCAAGTGTATGCAGAGTGAATTTGAGATGAGCATGATGGAAGAGCTGAACTTCTTCCTAGGATTGCAAATCAAACAACACTCAAACGGAACATTCATCAACCAAGCCAAGTACACGAAGGACATACTGAAGAAGTACGACTTCGAGAATGTAAAGCCAATTGGGACTCCTATGGCTACATCTACAAAGCTTGATGCTGATGAAAGTGGCAAACCGGTTGATCAGCGTAGGTATCGAGGTATGATTGGTAGTTTATTATATTTAACTGCTAGTCGCTCTGATATTATGTTTAGTGTTTGCATATGTGCACGATATCAGGCAAACCCTAAGGAATCACATCTTAGTGCCGTTAAGCGTATCTTTCGATACCTTAAAGGAACTTCTACAGTTGGCTTATGGTATCCCAAAACCAAATCCTTTGACCTTATAGGTTACTCGGATGCGGATTTTGCTGGATACAAAGTGGACCGTAAAAGTACCAGTGGCACATGTCATTTCTTAGGAAAGGCCTTAGTCTCTTGGTTTAGAAAGAAACAAAATTCAGTAGCATTATCAACAACTGAGGCTGAGTATATCGCCGCAGGACGCTGTTGTGCTCAAATTTTGTGGATGAAGCAAACCTTAGAGGACTACAATCTGCACTATACAAATGTTCCTATTTATTGTGATAACACTAGTGCAATTAATTTGACCAAGAACCCTATCTGTCATTCACGCACAAAGCACATAGAAGTTAGACATCATTTTTTACGTGATCATCAACAACACGGGGATATTTGCTTAGAATTTATTGATACTGAACATCAACTAGCTGATATTTTCACTAAACCATTGGCTGAAGACCGTTTTAACATCTTGAGGCGTGAGCTCGGCATTCTTGAATTCTCGGATTCTTAAAACATATGGTAATTAAAACTGTATTTATGACTTGACAATTTATTATTTAATAAAAATTATTTTTGGGGACAAACTTACAAAGGGTATGTCTGTCACCACGGCTACGGTCGAAGCGAAGCGGTACTTAAGAGTTCCCCGGTGAACCACCGTTAGCTGGGACAACCCCTATAGTTAACCCGAAAATAATAGCAGTTATTTAATAAACCAGTCAAATGTTATTTATTACAGTCTTTATTTACCTGACTGCTTTGACTGTCTCGGGAATGCAAGTGGCCGAACTCGGCCCGAACTCTGACCGAGTTCGGACCGAGTTCGGTCGGCGCTGTGATGGTTCCAGAACCGAACAGCCGGCCCTAGCACCTATATAATTCATCCTTATTTCCACTTTTTCTCTATACCAAAACGTGGAATACTTCCATCTCCTACTAGAAGTCCTTCCTCCTCCTGGAATCGACAAGTTCAAGTGGGCGATCTTCTTCCTCATGGCTCCGAAACGTCAACGAGGAAATTCTTCTCAAGGTGCTTCCTCCTCATCCGACTACACTCCAGCAAGTCTCTTTAGTCCAGCCAAACCTAGAGATCCCGAGGAATATGATAGCACTTTGTTTCCCGACAAAGACTTCTCCGATCTCTGGTTTGATTCTTTCTCTTTTCGTCGTATTTGTGCTGGAGCCTTCGTCAATTTTACAACTTTCTTTGAATATGCTCATGTTTTTGATCAACTTGGATTCCACGACTTTTTCGAGGTCCAAGATAGCATTTACGACAATACAGTCCGTATGTTTTACTGCAATTTGCAAGTAAAACAAAACGGGAATTTCTATTCCTGCATTGCTGGACAGGAATTAGAATTTAGCGCCACCGATATCAGTGAATACTTTCACGTTCCTGATCTTGGTGATGCACTTGTTGACATCCACCATGTTCAATTCCCTGCCGATGTCACTTTAGCTTCCTTTAGGGAATTGATTTGTCACCCTACTCCTCCTCCCCGGAGAATCTTTTCTAGACATCTAAACCAAACTTTTTACGAGCTTCATCGTATGATTTTCTCGGCCCTTCTTCCGAAGAACGGCTCTACCGATGAAGTTACATTTTGGAACTTTCTGCTCTTTATCACATTTATTTTGGAATTCCTTTCTCCGTTCCAAAAACTATGATGTCTTGGATGCTCAACTGCAAGAATGCAGGTAGGAACCTAGTCTTTCCTATGCACCTTGCTAGTATATTTCGACGTTTTGAGATTGATCTTGAAACGTGTGCCATTTCTTCTCCACCTGTTGAGTTGACCCGCTCTCGTCGGTTTCCTCAACCTCCTGGTGCTGCTCCTGCTGTCCCAGCTGCTGATGCTGAGGCCCCTCCAGCTGATGCTCATCCTGCTCCGGCCTCTGCCCCAGGACTCGATCAGGCATTCTACCAGCGGTTTGATGATTTCGTTGCCGTTTCCACGCAACATCATCAGGACTCCGAGTTCCGGCACATTTCTCAGGCCCAGGTGCTGAGAAACAGTATTGCCGATCTCCACTACAGCCTGGTTCAGGATCCAGTCCGTCCACTCACTATCCTTCCACACCCGGCTTTCCCTGGTCCTCGTTTTACTGATGAGGTCACTTTTCAGTATTTCGACCCGACCACTGCTTATTTCCCTCATGATCCTCCCAGTGCGGACGACCCAGCGATGTGATGTGGATTCAGCCATGGGATAGTGGATCTAGTTTTGATTAGTTGATGCAGTTTATGTAGTAGTTTTATTTTATTTCATGTCTAAACTGTTTCAGTTAGACTTTATCAGTTGTACTTTTTAGATTATTAGTGGAACCTCTATGATATTTTAGTTTATTATGACATAGTTCATTTTACTTCTGTCTATTCTGTGATTACTTCACTTTGACTTGTCTATTCTATTGTTGGCTTCATGATTTACGGGGGAGCCTATTCATTTTACTACTTGACAAAGGGGGAGAAAAAGAGTATACCAAACGCAAGATACAAGATATATCCAAAACAACAAAACACAACAAAACACATCTCGATTTTCAGGTATTTTTGTTATTTTTTTCTATTTGATATAAATATATTTTGGTATAGACTCAAGTTTGTCAATTTTCAAAATGGAGGAGATTGTTGGCCCATTCCACGGTCACACCCGATTTCGATAATCAACATATACTTTAGTCAATACACAAAATATAGAAAATGCTGCTAACTATTTCAGGATGCATGAAATCATATTCAACGGACGATGTACTGCATAAATCAAAGCGTCAAAGTCATCAAAATCTTCTGAAGACTCTTTTCTACTTTATTTTGTATTTTACATTTTATTGAGTCTAGGAATTACTTTGTAAAATCAATTATGGTAATACTGGCTTAGGGTTAAAATTGTCCTCCTTTCTAAAAACCTATTTTTACCCTTTCGTATTTTCGGTTACAAATATTTTAAAAACATATTTCGAAAATATTCTTTTCAAATGATTTTACAAATAACCAAAAACATGTTTGAAAACTATTTTTACAAAAGATTTTTAAAATATCTCCTGACAGAACTCCAAGCCGAGTTCGGCCCGAGTTCGGTCCGAACTCTGACCGAGTTCGGTCAGTTTGTATTCAAACTTTAGTTGCCTCCAAATCTGCGAGCAACGTCTATTTTGCGAGATATTTGCACCCGAACTCTGTCCGAGTTCTGTCCGAGTTCGGTTGGTGAAAACACCTATAAATAGAGAAGAACTTTTCACTTCAAATCATCAATTCATTCTTCATCTTCTCTTCTCTACTATTCAAGTGTTTTCTAAACGATCTAAGATTTTCAAATCTCACCTACACATCTCTTAGCCAAAAGCCAGTACTATCAGAGTTGATTTAGAGTCTTTTGGTTACTCAAGAGTTGTAAGAGGTCGTTCAAGTTTTAACAACTTTTCTGTTGTGGAGCTGGTCGTGCGCTCGCCACCAAGCACGGTGTTGTGAAGCCGGTCGTGCGCTTGTCACCAAGCACGGTGTTGTAAGAGATTGCAAGCTCTCAGTTAAAGCTTGTGCCATAGGGATTAACATCGAGCAAGAGTACTCGAGACTAGATTAGTCCTCTCAGAGGGATACCAGTATACATCGCTGTGTCACTGAGTTTGATTATCCTATCTTTATTTACCGTCTCTTACATATCAGCCATAGTTTAATTTTTTAATTGGTGATTATATTTTCGCTGCACACACGCACTCTATTCACCCTCCCTCTAGAGGTGCTCAACGATCCTACAGGAATTTGACGAGCAATAAGAGTTGAAAGGCCTGCAGACTGGAATAATGAAATATGATCGGAGAAGAGATTCCAGTTGATCGCCTTCCCTTTGTAAACAACATGGTCTGCAAAATACTGGAACCAGGCGTCCGCAGCAAGACCGGATTTGAAGATCTTGTGGTCGTAGGCACCATTTGGTAAGGGCACCTGCATGAAAGGATTGGAAGAGGAGAAAGAGGAGCGTGCGCGTTTGGCATGGGCCATGGAGATAGCAGGGGCTAAGGAGGAGGAAGTATATGGAGAAGAAAGAAGAAAAAGAAGTAGGTTTTTAAAGTGATGAGAGGAGGGGGTGGGGGGTTTTGTTGAAGAGAGGGATTAATGAGTAATAATTGAGGGGTTTTGAAAAGGAGAGAGGAAGTTGAAAGGAGAGAGGAAAATAAATATTGAAGGGATTTGATTTGATAGGAGGAGTTGAAAGGGATAATTAATGAGGTGAGGGTGAGAGAATAAAGGAATGAGATTTAAAAAGATAGTGATGGGAGAGGAAGTGATTTGGTGGGGCCCAAAAAAATTGTTACTGTACCCGTATTGCCGAGACGAAATGCCAGCAGAATGCCGTTGGGTACCGTCGGTATGCCGATAATGTTTACAGAAAATAAATTCGAAGGCAAATCGGTTAACCGATGGTATGCCGCGATATTCCATCGGTATGCCATCTAAACAAAAAACTAGGAGTCAAGATTAATAATGCCTAACTCTTGGCAAAGAAATACAAATCAATCCCCCGGGAGGGGTTTAGTGAAGATGTCTGCTAATTGATAAGTAATATCAATAAAATCAAGATGAATGTCTCCCTTTTGTTGATGGGCACGAAAAAAATGGTGTCTAATCTCAATGTGCTTCGTGCGTGAGTGACAAATCGGATTTTTTATGAGACTGATAGAGCTAGTATTATCACATTTGATGGAGGTACAAGTAGAAGAGATACCATAATCAACAAGTGTTTGTGACATCCAAAGAATTTGTGCACAACAACAACTAGCCGCTATATACTCGGCTTCAGTGGTGGAAAGAGCAACGAAGTTTTGTTTCTTACTAAACCATGATACCAAGGATTTGCCAAGGAATTGACATATGCCGTTAGTGCTTTTTCGGTCGATTTTGCATCCGACGAAGTCCGCATCCGAGTAGCCGATAAGCTCAAAGGATGAGGATTTCGGATACCAAAGTTCCATATTAATGGTGCCTTTGAGATGTTAAAAAATATACTTAACGACACATAAGTGAGATTCTTTTGGATTTGCTTGGTATCGTGCACAAGACAAACACTAAACATAATATTGGGACGGCTAGCAATTAAATAAAGTAAGCTCCCGATCATACCTCGATACTTACGAATGTCGACCGAGATACCATCTTCATCATTATCAAGTTTTTTCGTTGTTGCCATAAGAGTCCTCATTGATTTGGATGAGTCAAGTTCGAAATGTTTGAGTAGATCCTTTATATATTTGGCTTGATTGATGAAGATTTCTTTGGGACCTTGCTTGATTTGTAGACCCATGAAGAAAGATAGTTCTTCCATCATGCTCATTTCAAATTCGTCCTGCATTACTTTGGCAAATTCTACACATAGTACATTATTAGTGGAACCAAAAATAATATCGTCAACATAAATTTGAACTAACAAAAGGGTGCCGTTAAGAGATTTAATAAAGGTCTAGTGTCAACTTTGCCCTTAGAAAAGTTGTAAGAAATAAAAAAGGAACTAAGACGCTCATACCAAGCACGAGGATCTTGTTTGAGACCATAAAGGACTTTGTGTAATTTAAAAACATGATGAGGAAAATGAAAATCTTCAAAACCAGGAGGTAGCTTAACATAAACTTCCTCCTTAATAATACCATTTAAAAAGGCACTTTTGACATCCATTTGAAAGAGTTTGAAATCATTAAAGCAAGCAAAAGCACATAGCATGCGAATGGATTCAAGATGAGCAACCAGAGCATAGGTTTCATCGTAGTCAATGCCTTCCTCTTGGTTATAGCCTTGAGCAACCAATCGGGCTTTGTTACAAGTGACGAACCCATCTTCATTAAGTTTGTTTCGAAACACCCACTTTGTCCTAATAATGGGGTGGTTGTGGGGTTTAGGGACAAGTTCCCAAACCTTATTTCTCTCAAATTGGTTTAGCTCTTCTTGTATTGCTATCATCCAAAATTCATCATTAAAGGCATCATTGATGTTTTAGGCTCTATTTGAGAAATAAAAGTCACATTTGCACAAAGATCACGAATAGAGGATCTAGTGCTAATACGAGAAGAGGGATCACCAATGATAAGCTTCTTGGGATGATGTGGGACAAATCTCCATTCTTTTGGGAGGTCCTCTTGAGGATTCTCTAGTGGTAGAGAATCTTCGGTTGGAGGAGTCACTATTTTATTGTTAGATGAAGAAGGACAAGTGTCTCTAAGAGAAAAGTTTTCCACAAAAGAGATGTCATCGACATCATCGGATAAGGAGGATGTAGAAGAGTTAAGTTCATCAAAAGAGACATTAATTGACTCTTCGACAACAAGACTTCTTTTGTTGAAAATACGAAATCCTTTACTATGTATTGAGTAACCAAGGAAAAATACCTTCATAGGCTTTTTCTTCGAATTTGCCTAGGTTATCCTTGGTGTTCAAAATAAAACATTTGCATCCAAAAACTTTAGAGTATTCAATTGAAGGAATTTTGTCAAACCAAACCTCATATGGAGTTTTCTTAGAAATTGGTCGAATTAAGACCCTATTTATAACATAACAAGCCGTATTAACGGCCTCCGCCCAAAAGTATTGGGGAAGCTTATATTGGTTTAACATGACCCTTGCCATATCACCAAGGGTTCTATTCTTTCTTTCCACAACTCTATTTTGTTGTGGAGTTCTAGGACAAGCAAAGTCATGACCAAAACCATTCTTTTCAAAAAATCTTTAAAATCAGCATTATCAAATTCTCTTCCATGATCACTTCTAATCTTGTTGATCATAATGCCTTTCTCATTTTGAACACGTTTACAAAAACAACAAATTTACGAAATGTATCACTTTTGTTTGCAAGAAATATGACCCACGTAAATATTAAAAAAATATCAACTAAAACAAATGCATAAAGTTCACCACCAAGACTAGCTATTCTACTAGGACCAAATAGATCCATATGGATAAGTTGAAGATGTCTAGTAGTACTTACGGAGTTGATGGATTTGAAAGAAGATTTGGTCAACTTATTTTTCTCACATTCTTTGCATATCATATCCTTTTTGAAAGAGATACTTGGAAGACCTCTTACAAGCTTCTTGGTGGCGAGTCGGGATATGGTATCCATGTTAGCATGCCCAAGTCTCATATGCCAAAGCCAACTTTCATCGTTCTTTGCTACTAAGCACCTGTCATTGTTAGTGCTCTTAACAAGATAAAGAACATAGATATTATTTTCTCTAATGCCTTCATACACAGTAGATCCACTAGTGCTATCGGTGATGAATCATTTGTGTTTAACAAACTTAATATCATAACCATTATCCGTAAGATGACTAATACTAAGAAGGTTGTGCTTGAGATTTGTAACTGTAATGCCCCACTCCGCACGGTGTATTACGCTGAGACATTTACTCAGCGAGT
Source organism: Iris pallida (assembly GCA_029216955.1). Lineage (NCBI taxonomy): Eukaryota > Viridiplantae > Streptophyta > Magnoliopsida > Asparagales > Iridaceae > Iris > Iris pallida. The sequence continues at coordinate 7,963,615 of JANAVB010027994.1, forward strand.
CGCGTTGACCGAATGAAATATATCGATGTGAATCAATACGAGAGTTACGTTATCCCGAGCAACGCATCGAACTAAGTCGATGCGAAGAGTTGCCTTGTCCCGAAAGAATGCATCGAGGGAATCGATGCGAAGCGCCGCATTGCCCCGAAGGATGAGTGCGTTGAATCGGCTCGAAGATTCTAAGAAATCGAATTGACCAAGGCGCAAGTCCGAATCGATGCAAGTATTGATTTTAGTTGTTTTTGTGTGCAGGTTATACGTTGACGCAAAAATATTAGAGGTCGATCTTTTGAAATATTTAGTAAGGGGTCCGTGAAATCAAATCGTCGCCTTGCGACGGGCTGAGACTTGGGCACGCTAAGGCAAATCGGACGTATAATTCAATAAAGTACGAAGTGCTCGAATGGCTAAGTCAGGAGAGTGGCCGTGCAACGAAGTTATGAAATTGAGTCGTATCGGCTCGGCAAAACGACAAAGGCGAATCGACACAAGGTGGGAGGATTGACTTCTTTTTACTCCTTCATGCGATAAGTCAAATATATCATTGTATGCTAAGTTAACCTATCGACGCCACGGACGTGGTCTGATCGGAGAGAAATCGTAGTGTGAGTCGAACACGAAGTTAGAACAATTGAAATGAAACGTGCATCATATGCACGAGTCGCTACAGAACATTGGATATCGCAAAGGCGAGCGCCTCGGTGCGTAAGCCGCAAGAACATGGGATAACTGTAATCGGCGAGTGCCTTAGTGCACGAACCATACCGTGCCTTCGCGCACGAGTTAGAAAGGCTAGAACATTAAAAGACAATAGGCGAGCGCCCTAGCGCGCAAGCCCCGAACATTAAGCGCTAAGTTATAGAACATGGGGATACGGTCGAAACGTGCCTATGTGCACGAGATAATAAAAGATGGCTTCGTTGCGAGAGAATACAGTTGTGGTATGAATGTGGTAGAACTGTTGGATATGACATAATACCTCGAAAGGTGTTCGAGACCTTCGGGTCGTTCGGTTTACGAGCTTTGAGTTGAGGCACGATGCCATTGAATCATTAAAACGAAGTATGAAACGTAAGAACACAGAAAGTAACGGAAGAGACGCGAGATGATAAAGTCTGAGTCTCGGACTCAAGACTATGTTTAGTTGTTTTAATTTGATTGCTTGAATAATAAGGGTGTTGCATGGTCGATTGGGATGGACTTGAGATTAATGTGATAATAACTCGTGCACGAGTGTTTCCCCCAAACGGTTAAATGTCGGATGCGTCCCGGAACTGCTTGGCCTAGGAGGGATTCGAATAATCTTTGTAGGGGAACATCTTTAAGTCGAGTAGCTCTTGCTATTGATGGGAAAAGCCACAAATAATGGTATGCAGCAGGAACATTTTGGTTGTTTGGGACAGCGACCCAACCCGTTAAACGTCGGGCAGCCCGACAAATATTAAGAAAAGAAGGAGAAAAAAGAAAGGAACTCCTTTAGTCCATTCCGGCGCGGATACGCCAACGACCCTCATATAGTTAAGGAACGATGGGTTGAAAGTGTAGGCACGTATGCGTTCCTCATATAGATCCTGCTTGGAGATGCATATATAATATGACAGGGAAGGAATGGGGCGTATTCACCTTACGTCGGTGCAAGGACGAATACGCCAATTTGGTAAGAAGTCACGCCACGAATCAAACACGAGATTGCTCGTTTGTTTGCCTATTTCAATTCGAATAACATGCTTGCCATGCTAACATGCTTTACGCTTTCGAATATGCCATAAAATTGACCCTAAGGAGAACATAGCAAGATCATAAGCTAAGTTGCATGATTCAACGTAAATACTAAATGTCGGTTTGGAAAGAAGATCATATGCTAAGTTGCAAGTTTCGTTCTTATCGATTCCAATCCCGCAATTGTCTTTTATAACTACCTTGAAATCCGATTCCATCTGTTCCTTGCTGATTGATTAATTTTTGTTATGTTGCTCTTTTGTTATGTTTGTTTTTCTTCTAAGAAAATCATATGGGCTATGTCCCCTCAGTTATGGGATCTAGAATCTTCGATAGTCGTGTTAGTTAGCATAGTGAGGGCATGTAGTCAGATTTTGGATGTATTTCTTGGGTATGAGAATTTAAGGTTTTCGCCGTCGCATGCAGAAATGCAAAAATTTTAAATACCATGAACCTAGAGGTACGTACCTTAGTCAAGGACTCTGTGATTATCGTAGCCTTGCTCACTAGCATGATGAAGACTCTAGACAACATGATTTTGGACAGACGCATATGATTAACAGATTGTATCTTGAGAAGGTTTTAAACATCATACCTTTCTGTTGTTATAAATAACTTAGGAGTAGGGATATTTAGTGTTGTAGAGCTTATTCATATATAATTCTTTCATAGTGTAATGATATGACGACTTGTAGAGTACCTGTACCCTAGAGATGATAGTTAGCACTGGTATTAGAATAGCAACCCAGTGTAGGTAATTCCTATGTTATTTATAATATCAACTAGTTACATATAGGATGTTAGTATGCCTTGCAGCCTTTATGATTACTATTATTTTTCCTTACCATCTTCCAGTGAGGCACCCATGACTAGAGCCTGCCCTTGAGTATAGTTGTAGTTTCACCTAAGACCGAGAGGTCTATTTATATAGATAGGTTGCAGATGATATTGGCACATGGGATATGGGTTGGTTGGTATCTATAGGCCATTGTTGTATAGGATTATAGACATGTTGTTTAGCCTATATTTGGCTCAGTTTCCTATTTTAGTTAAGTTCTCCTTGTGATGTGTTCAGCATGATAGATCAACCTTTATATCACTAGATGTCATGTCCTTCTTCTTATAAATTCAGTCTCCTTAGCATCATTCCTTTTGCCTACATTGATGTTTCAGACCATTCATCCTTAGCCTAAATTCTGAGCATTTGTTCAGTTCCTTATAAGTTAGTCTACTTTAACCCTTGATGATCAGTTATATATGTATGGATATATAGATGATATACTTAGGATATGTGTAATGGGTTGTTGTTCTTGAGCTTAGGTATATATGGTATTTGGGATTTGTGTGCTTAGATTATGGGTATTTAGTTATGGGTGACTTGATAAGATTGGAAAGTTAAGAGTTAGCCTATTATAGAGTTTTTCTTTTTGCTAATCTCTAGTTGCCAACACCTAGATAGCTAACATAGGTAAAACCCTAAGAAGTTGACCAGTTGATGACCAAGTACTTGGAAGTTGAAAAATTGACTAGTGGTTGACCCTTGACTGTGTTTGACCTAGAAGGAGTGTTACCATCTTAAATTTCGAGGACGAAAATTTTATAAGGTGGGTAGGATTGTAACACCCAGTTTTTCAAATGAGGGTAATTTTATAAATTTATAATTATAATTATTATTTATTGATATTTATTTTATATTATGATTTTTGGTGATTTTTAATCATTTTTAAACTATTTTAAGTCATGACTTATGATTTTGGTATTTTTAGTGTAACCTTAGAGACTGTTGACCTAGAGTCTAGCCATATGATTTGGATATTTAATTAGTACATTTTAGCGTAGAGGGTATCTTGGTCATTTTAGGATTTATTTGAAATTATTATGATTTATTGGAATTTGTGTGAATTTATTATTAATTAAATATTGCTATGTGTTATGTTAGTCCTTAACCTAGAAATTTAGCCCTAACCCAAATTAGACATGGCCTAGACTAGGGTTAGTTAGCTTGGATTAGTCATGACTAGTCATTGGTTAGAATGATCAAGTTAGACTAGCTAGTTATAGTTAGTTGAGACTAGCTTTGAAACCTAGGTTCCATCCTAGCCATCGATTTGACATGATGTGAGGGTGACCATTTGATGGGATCCCAAAACCCTAGAAGTGGCCAGCCCAAAACCCTAGGTGAGCCTATTTAATCCCTCCCAAATCATTGCCTCTTGTTCATTCTCTCTCTTTCAAGAACAAGGTGAGCTCAACTTCATTTCTCAATAACTTCTCCATTCCTCATCCTTTTTCAACCAAACTTCTTGCATTGTGACCTAACCATCACCCTCTTGCTGTCCATGGTACTGATTTGGAAAATCCATAGTGCTCGGGCTACAGTAGAAGGGACTGTACTTTGACAGTTTTTGAGCTCGAGACACCCATTGGTAAATCCCTCATTCTTCATTTAAACTATTGGTTTATCATCATGGATGCATAGCCCTAGGTCCCCTCTAGCTTCGGGTAGGATTTGAACCCCACCTGTGTCGGATATGTGTTCGTATCGGATACGTATCAGTAGGCTATTTAGGTGTTCGACCTAATGTCTCAATGGATTGATTTTACTGTTTTCAAAATATTTTTGAATAAAAAATTTGTTCTTCATGTTGCTTGTGTGATTTTAAACGAATAAGGTGACTTTGAGCCGTGTTCGAGTCGCACTGGACTCGTAGACACAGCCCCGTGCGCGGCCAGGGTTTTCCCTGCTACTCGGGGCCTCGTGCTCAGTGCACAGGCCACGTGGCAGGCCGTACTTGGACTGAGAGGAGGGGGCAGTATTTGCGAACATGTTCCCCAAGCCTCGTGTCCAACGGAGTCATGTCGGACATGTGAAGTCACGCGCACTGGTTACACGCGTGTGCGCGTTCAGTCTGAATCGCGTACTGATACGCGAGTCGTGTCCACTCTGGACACGACGTGGTCGTATCATGTTGGGTCCTATGTGTTGCCTGACATGTGGGCTACACGTGGGTATGACCACAAGACCCCACGTATCCTGTGTCGTGTTCTACAGACACGTGCACGTGTGCATGACACTGTGCAACATTGGGTGCACCCCATGTGTTTGCATCGTATTAGACATGCCTGTGTCGTGTTTCCTAGACACGTGAGGACACACAAGACACGTGTACACATGTTAGTTAATTACCCACTCTTGGTTTAGCATATTAATGTGTTTTGTTCATTCGAATATGAAATTCCTCTTTGAACTGATACGCAGTGTTCAGTTTGTGTATTCCTGAGTTCATTTCATTTTAACCCATTTAAATTGATGTTTTAAGTATTATTGTTAATCCTACATGTTTATTGGTTCATGTTAGATAGGTTTTACATGTTTGATTTAGTTGTTTTATTTAGAATGGGATTTTGAACGTGGTTTGGGCTGTTAAATGGATGGACTGATACTAAATGGATGGACTGATACTCATTGACTGATTTGTATTTAACGGATTTTTTGAATGATTAATTTACAAAGTTCGATCCTATTCTAGGTCTGAGTTAAGTTGCAGGTTAGGAATTCATGTTAGCATTGATTCTGTCAACCCCTTGACCACATTTTTTCATTTTATTATTTCTACCACTTATATTTTTGTCTAGTTACTCATTGCTATTTTGTTAGAGTATCAATAAAGGACCCAAAGAGAGATAAAAGAAATTTCAGGGGCTTAAGTGATTAAGTTGAGATTCAAATCTTAACTGTCATTTAAACACTCCTCTTAAAACCGAGTTCTCTTTATCCTGCTGGTTTGAATCCGAATGGAATTCAAATTTGCCACAGATAGAATTGAATCGAGATTTCCTCTTATCTCCTCAACCCTTCATAGTGTATAGTGTGTATATATGAGAATTGTGTGGCCAACCTCTCGGATAAAACCCTAGAAACCAAATTGCTTCCCTGCCACAAGATCAACAAGAGAGGAGGAATCGAGGAAGGAAGATCACTGAAGGTTGAAGAAGGAAGCAGGTATCAACTCAATAGGTACGACCTTGAAATTTCAGTTCCTGTCATGTAGTTCAAGTATTTGAATAAATGCTTGGGGTGTTGAATCCCTGTCAATAGTAATAGGAACCCCTGGGTAAATCCTCTTTACAATCCAGAGTAGTTGCAACCTGTAATAGTGTGTAAGAACTAGTAAAAATATGTGTAAACAGGTTAAACCAATACTTGGACCCAGGGTGTCAGGACAAATAGAAATATGTACATGAGTATAGGTTAGACGACAGCAGGTAGCCAAGACAAAGTCATTTTTTAATGTACTATTAGCATGACCCATAGGCAGGACCTGTACTCAAGGGAAGAGAACAGAGATGACAGGGCATGGGTATCCACCTTTGGCTACATGTGTGACATATTTTGGCCTAGTGACTAGGGTTAGGAGGGGTGAGTATTTGATTTTAGTCAAATAATTGAAGTATCAGAGTGATACTCGATACAACTCCCCTCAAATCAGATTCGTTCCTTGACATTACAATTCGACTCTTGCATTGGATTATATACCAAGCCCATATACCTAGGTGTCCATACCAATATACCTGGACATTCACACTTGGTATTGAGTTTGATGATGGTTGACTTGTCATGTCCTGTTTATATGGTGTTCAGTCAATAGGTTATGAATGAGCATCATGTGTCAAAACAGTACAGGTGTTAGAGTAGGTACCAAAGTATCTTGGGGTATGCCAGGTTAGAATTTATTGGCCAACAGGTAGCCACAGACCTCAGCTTCTATAGGCCTATTTATACAAAGGTGAATGTGATAGGATGCACAGTCAACATATGACTATGTCAGTAGTACATGTAGTGCATAGATAGATATTACTCTATAGTCTGTACCAATAAACAGTAGACATTAGTTGCAGAAGCAACAACATGGAGAATTGTACTAAGGTCTATACCAAGTTCCCTGTACCCATAGGCTAATGGATACCTACTAGTATCAGGAAATTGTAGGAAGTGTAAGTTCAGTAATGGGAAAATTAGTAAGAGGAGTGAAGGGAACAGGGCAATCACATGGCAGTAAGAACAAATGGCTCTGGACAATAGCCTCTATATGCCAGGGCCAGAAGAGGTAGGAGTATACTTAAGAGTATAGGTTATAAACCAGGAACATTAGGATATTAGACTATAGAGGAACAGTATACCATAGTATATTGCAATAATCGAGCCTTGAATGTGCATAGGCTTAGGCATATGCATCTGTTATATCCTAGGAAGTCCTATTCCTGTAGGATAGATACTAGACTAATGTGAGATAGAGTAAGAAGAGGGTCCTATTGTCTGCATACATAGATATCAGGTACACACATTAGTAATATCCATAGACTATTATAAGGGTACTGTCTTGTGAAACTTGGGAGCTGATGCTAACATAGAAGTATCTTTCCTTCTCTCCAATTTGCTACTGGGTAAGGGCACTGTTGAGTACTGTTTTATAGATGCCAAGTGAAACACAGAGTATAATACTTCACCTGGTATTTTTCTCTTTCTCTATGTTTAGCTCACCCCAAGTTAAACCATGATGTTGATGGCAGGATAGTCTTTTAGAACATAGGCTATCACAGGTGGGAGATCAGTCACCTTTCAGAAAAGTGAGAACAAAGCCTTGTTTCCTGGTTGGTTTGTACTCTCCATCCAAATATACACGTTTTAAGTGAATCCCCTAGACATGCTTGTCACAGCTATGCCTGCAAACACCCTTAATATCCTGAGACCAACTACTTGGGGGTCATATTGATTGAAGTTACCTGTACTACAGCATGTTCAGTCCATACTACATTGCATTGGACAACATAGAAAGTAGGATTATAGCCCATGACCATTCAGTCTTCATACACAATATAGGTATCTGTCCTGCTTCCCCTTAGTTTAGTAATAGATTCACCCATCTTGGATTTGGTTCAGATTTGAGAGGGTTAATGAATAATGTGTGGATCAATTTCGAGATGATTTTTGCACCAGTGCAATCTAAATATGTGACACCAGTCACTGATTTGGCTACCACAAGTATAGAAGAGAACCAAGACAATTATCTGTTGACCGCTAAACTGAATACCCAATATATTCAGTTATGTGTGAGCATGTGGGGGGAGTATGGTCCAGAACAGAGGGTATTAATAGTGTGTATGGGCAAACTGTTAGATGGTGTCCAACCAATCAAGTTTTGAACTAACAAGTAGCCTACCATACAAGTGATATTGGGCAGCCATAATGAATACAGAGTATATCCAATATAGGTAGGAAAGGACTCTGTCATCATTTAATTATAGCTCTTTCTCTTAGCTTGCATAACCATAGTACATAGAGAGGATACCCCATGATATCTGGGTATTGAATTCCAAGATGTCAGTGGTAGGATAACAAGTATAGAAAGACCATGTAGAAACCTAAGACCATCCGAGCCACTAGAGGCCACTTGGTAATATAAGTAGTACTTAACAATGATTCAAACAGCTCTATCTTGTTTAGTTCATATGTTGATTTAGACTTAATTCATAAACAGGCTACTTGGACATCGATACGGAGTGTAACCCGTGCAGCAGCTCAGGACCTAAGGTAAGTATACCTTGCCTTCCTCTATAGTTTTACTTACATGCAGTTCTTTCATTTTACTGTCTTGAATCCTATATGGACATGTGCTTTCGTGTTATTTTCTGTGTAGTTGTTTTATTGTTTATAGCTATGTTCATGTTTTGGCCTTGTGTTTCACATTTGGAGTTCCCGTCAGTACCTTGCTTGATTTGTGACATAGAACAAGTGCGTGTAGTGAACTGTCATAGCCTTGATTATCGTTGTACACAACTAGAGAGTCCACACTCGGGATGAGGGTTGTTTGGTGCACCAGAGAGTCCACACATGGGACGAGGGTGTTTGTCGTGATCAAATGGCACCAGAGAGTCCACACACGGGACGAGGGTTGACCATTTACACCAGAGAGTCCACACACGGGACGAGGGTGTCTTGCCGTGAGCTAGCCAGAGAGTCCACACTCGGGACGAGGGTTTGTTTTCTTCCATTGATCTCGTGTATTCGTTCATCCGGCAGTTCATGTATGCGTAGTTGTTCTAGTGTTCGTATTTCGTGTTAGTGTTCGTGGTCATTGGTCTTGTTCTTGTTCTTTCTTGTTTAATTCTTGCGCATGATAAAACTGATAGATAGGCATGTATATTATGTATCTTGCTATGTCCTCTGAGGACCTGATGATCTCCTCAGGTTTAGCGATTGCATGGAGTTAGCTAGTAGTTCTGGATGACGGAGGATTTACGGTTCTTGCGGGATTCAGGTATCGTTATCGTGTTTATTATCCGCTCGTGCTTTTCATTCCTTATCATGAGATATCATGTTCCTTGTTTCAGTTGTATACTCTTGTTATATTCCTTAGAGTCTTATCGAATATTTATGCTAGTAGGCTGCTGACCACGACCCATAGTGTTTATTCATGTTTATTATCTTATTGTGGATTGAGATTTAGAGTTGTTTGCCATGATTTGGCAGTATACCATAGCCTTGACAACGTTTACGTATTCGAGTTGGGCTGGAGTCCGTTAGATATGTAGCTGGCTTGCTCACGAGCTCGCGTCCGAAAAGCGGGTGCGGGTCATGACAGATTCATTGAGGTTTCGATCTGATTTTGGATTCAAAAATTAGTTGAAGTAGAAACTATGTTGTTCCAGTTTGGAACTAAAGTTCAGATTTCTCATTTGTTCTTTTCTAGTTTCATTTCGAGCTGGCTTGAGGTTTCTAATCGTTGAGTAGCAATGATTTAGTATTCGGGTATGTAAATCGAATGCTAAATCCTAGATTTCATTGAGTTCTACCTTACCTTGGTTTTGTGATTTAAAATTGTGGATGTTGTATTGGTTGAGATATTGATTCGGGTCTTTGACATATTGTTTTGCTATATAGGTTCGATCTTAAATGACTGAATAACTGAGTTCCTATATGTAAATCTGAAACCTGGGTTTTGTAACTGAGATTTGATTTGAACTTGAAAATTTGTTTGAAGGTTAGATTGAAACATGAGAAGTGAGTTGATTTGAATTTGGAAAATTTGTTTTGAATGGTAGATTGAACATGAAAACTGGGATTGAATGTTACTCCTATTCATTGAATGTCAAATTGATTTCATTCCTATTCACTGTCATTTGATTTCCTGTTTTAAAACTGATACATAGGCAGTCCTAAATTCTGATATTTAATTCCTGAATTACACTGAGTTCAGTATTAAATTTGTCATGGTTAATTCAATTACTTTATGTTAATTCCTGAACATTGAGTTAGGCATTGTTAGATTAGTTCATTTCCTTTTCGAATTGCACATTGATCAGGATTTGAGATGACTGAATACATGTATACTGCTATATTTCCTGTCATTGATTTATGGGGAAATTTGATATTATGTTAGGGCATGCTAGGCTCGAGTTTGGCTTTTTAATTGCTTTTGGCTTTCAATTTCATGAGATGCATACACACAAGACACATTTGATTTCCTGTCACACTCTACACTACTGATTTGCCACACCCTAACAGCTAGTGATACACACATGTTAAAACCTGAGAATATACACAGGACATTCCTTGAATTCTAACACTCTATCGCATTGCAAACACACACACATTGTACACCCTGTTTTATATTTTCCTGCGCACATGCTTCCCTGCACATATGGTTTCCTGTACACTATTTTCCTGTCCTTGGGTTTCCTGGGTTCACACACACACCCACAATCTCACATGTACCACCTCTATACACACACACAGAGCCTATACACTCGCACATAGGTTCCTCTTTATTTCTGTCACTACACACACTGTTATGGGTCCTGTACACAGGACAGTCATACTTCACCCTCATCCCACTTATCTGCATATCCTTCATCCATATTAGCCATGTATTAGATGCATACACTGCCCCCATTGTACTGCATTCATTCCTTCTATGTTCAGGCTTTTGAGCTTTTTATATTGTCCATGCACCACACACTGCCATAGCACACATGCCACTACTGTCCTGCCTTGTGTTGGTCTAATTACTGATATGTGTATACATATATGTTAGGATATGCTATATGCAGTGTGTATAGGATTATGGGTTTTTGAGGGTAAGTTATATAGGGCTATGAGTGAGGGCTAGCCTTAGCTCATTTATCCTTGGTTCTTTGAATCATGCATATGGTATCTCTGTAATACTGTATACACATTATTGGGTATATGAGATAATGTCACGACCCGCACCCCCTTTTTTTTTTATTTAAACGGATACAAGACGTGTCCAAGCCAGCCTACGCCGCAGTGTCGGCGGTAGAACGCTGTCAGGACCATGAAGATCAAAATCACAAATAATGCTCATTCACACAATTAATTTAACTTACAATGATCACAAGTTTTACTTTTGTATAAAATATAAACTTGTACAAATAAATGAATGACTACAACTCAACTATCTAACTAGTCCCTAGACTTTTGTCTGCAAGTATTCCCGTCACTCCCCAAGCTAAGTGAATCCACGACTAACCTGAAAATGTTGGTTTCCAGTCAGGAATGGAACGAGCACAATTCACTGAATGCAATTTCAAATAAATAAAATGACTATAAAACAAAGGTTAGACATCAATCATGAGTTTTGAAAATAAACAGGAAATACATAAAAACCAATAGTAAATAAATAGACACAAAATACTTTCCCCAACTGATAGAAGTACCTTTAACATGTGATCGGTCTGGGGTGCTACACCGCACGGTCTATGAGGTCTACTTGCAAAAATTAAAAAAATGTCTACGAGGTCTACTTATAGAAAATAAACAATGTCTACGAGGTCTACTGCAGAAAATAAACAATGTCTACGAGGTCTACTGCAGAAAATAAACAATGTCTACGAGGTCTACTGCAGAAAATAAACAATGTCTACGAGGTCTACTGCATGAAAATAAACAATGTCTACGAGGTCTACTGCATGAAAATAAACACGGTCTACGAGGTCTACTGCATGAAAATAAACACGGTCTACGGTCGGATCACACATCCTTGGTACTTTTCATTCCCGACTCAACAATTTATAATAGAAAATAATCACATAACCAATGACTAATCAATGAAATATAGTAAAGATCAATATCGAAATGCAAACAATAAACTCTTCTCGTCTGTGGTCCTGTGCTGGTGAAACCGATAATCTGAACCACTCAGAATGTCACAATAGTCAAACCCGTACAACAGTCCCCGAAAGCTGAAATAGACCATACCAATGATCTCAGAATAGTCCAATTTTCTAGGATCGTCTGTCCTTAAGTCCAATTCTGGACACAGGGGCAAAACGGTAATTTTGGGCCAAAACGGTATCCGCCGTTGGACCCGCTTTGCACCGAAAAGCGTGCCAGACTCGATGGTCTCTAAAGTCATCAAACTACATGTCTACAGATATGGTTTTCCGATACGAACCCAACCGTATGTCCAGAGTTGGATTCCGGCGGGCCGTGCACAAAATCGCTCGTTGAGTGGAACCGTAGGGCCCGCAAAACGGTGATTTTATCAACTGTCTCAGAATCGGACCAAACTTGGCATACAAGACCAGAAAAACGATACGGTTCTGTTGACGCAAGTTTTGTCTCGATCTGATGATCGTGTACAAAGTAATTAAGAAATTTGCAAAGTGTACGATACGGTGAATTTTGACGGATACGCATCAAATTCGTCGCGCACACGCGACCAATTTGAATTTCTTCAAAGCCCACACGACCACGAAGCTGTTACGCACCTTTCGATGCCTTCGGTGCGTGACCACGTCGCCCGAAATGGCGGGACGCACGTCGTATCGAGGGATTTTTAAGTTTTTAAAACAGGTTTTTCTTAATTTTTAGGAAGTGATTTCTCTGTGAATAATTAACAAAATTCCAATCTAAAAAGTAGGTTGTGATCTCCTATATGTCCTCTTTAATTCTCTTTAAACACAATTTCGAAACTAGTGATGGTTTGGCGGAAAAATCGACGCCAAGTTGGTTATTTGAACTGTTCTTGGCCCTGTTTCGGGACAGAATTTTCGTCGATTTCTTCATTAATTTTCTGAGTCAAATCCTCTAGGAATCTCGAATCTAGTTACTAGTACTCCAAAAGGGTTATATGGGCTTTCCATAACAATTTACGATTTATAAAACGACTCAGAAACGAGGGGGAAATTGTACCTTGAAGTTGGCGCTTCGCCATTGTACTGCTGTCGCGACTCCTCTGTGTCGCGCGCGGTTTTCGCATTTTCGACCGGCCGGCGGTGTGCCCAGGACGGCGTGCGCACGCGGGGGGGGGGGGGGGGGGGGGCGCCCAGGTGGGTGGCGGCGTGGGTCGTAGACTAGGGTTTTGCAAGTTTATGGTTTTAGAAGTCGATGAAGTTGTTCATCTAAATATATATATACCTACTGTCGGTTTTAAACCGAGCAACTCTCGGTTATGCACAATACTGTGTATTGAAATAGGGGTGGGTCGGCCTTTAGCGCTCGGAAAGCTTGGGTTTGGGATTGCAATGTTATTGATTGGGCTGGGGGATTGGGGTCAGACCGGGCTGGGCCTGGCCTGGTCGGCCTTGTTACTTTTTTTTTTCTTTTTTTTCTTTTCCTATTATATTATACAAATATTAACTATATATATATATATATTTATATATATATATATATATATATATATATATATATATATATATATATATATATATTAAAAATATATATATATATATATATATATATATATATATATATATATATATATATATATATATATATATATATATATATATATATATATATATATTCACGTATACGTATATATATATATTCATATTCACAAACACACATATTTATGTATATTTACACATATACACATATATAATATACTTATATAGATACATACACGTACTCATATATATTTTTATATATACACCTACACACATATTTATGTATATATATATACATACACACACGTACACTATTATATATATATATTTATACATATATACAAATACGCATATATACTATTTATTTGACAATAAAATAATATAACCAATAAAAATAATAATAATAATAATAACAATAAAATTTCATAAATCAATAATGGTGTATATAAACCATTATGCACAGTCTAATTATGCCAAAAATGTACAAGGACCTATTTTATACAAATATCATTGAATATGAACTAATAATAATATTTATAGTATTTAATTAAGAATTCTTAGAAAATATTCATTGTATCATTAAAATAGAATACGACACCATCATACCAAAATACATCGACAGAATGTCTTTGGACGTCCCGCATGACTACATGTGCTTGAGCTTGGTACGGGTCCAGTTCGGGCTGGTTCGGTACCACCGGGTCGCTACGAAGTCTATAAATTTAATAATAAAATAATTAAACTATTTATAATAGCCATGCCACAACTTAGCCTGGTTTTCTTAGTTAGGACATCACTATGGCTCGGCCTTTCCTACCCGGGCTAATACACTATTCAAAGCACGCCACTGCACTATCCGTGCCACTATTCTTAGTCACCTTGTACTCAAATTCCTGACTATGACTAAAATTATCTACCGTAATAATAAACTAAATAATTATTCATAATGATTTAAAATCACCATTTAAATAAAATAAATAAAATAAAAATATTTCAAAAATTCTGGGAAGGGAGGCTACAAATCTACCCACCTTAAAAATAATTTCGTCCTCGAAATTCTAATTCGTAAACATGCCTAAAATTTTAACAAAAATAAAAGAATAAATCCACTATTTTCCACCACCTTCTCAATTTAATTTCTCAGGAATGTTTATACCTCCTCTTAGCCACTACGTAACTACGAATCATCGAAAACTTCTACCTACCTTTGGTCACACTACTCCTCTCTCAGCTAAATCTTAAAATTTTCTAACTGGTTGCTAACAATCCTACCAACAAGTATCTAGGCATATGGTATCTATAATCCTCTCGTATCTTATCAAGCAACCCAAAAAATTAACAAGCAAATTTATACAAGTAGCTAAGAATATTCGTAAATCCTAATAAGCATGACCTTCGTCTATCTGCAATAGAGAGGACAGGAAGATAAGGAAGAACAATCAAGAGCAATTATGGAGTTTAAAGAGCGGTAGAGAATATACAATAATACAGGTAGAAAGAGTATTTATGAACCTATAGCCTTATTCGTTAGATTGTGCTACCCTAGTCCAGTTACTTGCTACTGTAGCTCCCCTTCCCGAAATTTTTTAAAATATTTTTATTTTATTTATTTTATTATTATTGGATGTCGAATAAAAGTTATACAACTATATATATTCATATTTATATAAATAAAGCTCTAGACATATATATATATATATATATATATATATATATATATATATATATATATATATATATATATATATATATATATATATATATATGTATAGAGAGAGAAATGTATATATATATATCATATATATATAGGTATCAATATATAGAAATATATTTTGAAATATAGAAAGTGTATATACGAGTATATACATGTGTGTATATATAAATATACGAATAGTATGTATGTGTATACGTGTGTATATAGAAATACGTATATATATATATAGATATGTAAATATCGTGTATATGTGTTTATATATATATATATATATATATATAAATATATATATATATATATATATATATATATATATATATATATATATATATATATATATATATATATATATATTATGTTTATGTATATATGGGTACATATGTATGTATACATATACATACATATTCATGTGGATATATATATAAATATATATATATAGATATGTATTATTTTATAAATAGAAAGAGGAGAAGGAATTAGAAGTAGAAAAAGAAAGAGAGTTAATCCCAGCCGAGCCCTTTAGGCTCAAGCCCAGGCAAGTGAGACCCCGCCCACATGCCACAACAGCAGAGTCTCCCTTTCACTTCGAACCCGAGCTCCCTCCCCATTCGAGCATCAGACTGAGCGAACCCAAATCTCCCAGCAGCCCATGGACCCACAGCCCTGACTGTGGCAAAACCGCGACTGAACCCGCCCCCTACGTGGATACTATTGTGTATATATAGGACGAATCAAACACGAAAACCCTAGATGGGACTCGACTTTCGCGCCACCACCACCCTCCCTGATGACTGGGCGGCGCCCCACGACGCACGACGCCGCGTAGAGTCGCCGGACGGCGACTGGATAGCTCCGCGCGCGCGCGCGAGCGTGCGTGAGTAGGAACAACAGCAACAACACGACGTCGACTTCGCGGTACGTTTTCTCCCTCGTCTCTCAACTAAAATTCGATCTGAAAGATGTTGTAGAAAGCCAATATAACCCTCTTCCCAATCCATATATTAGTCTACGACGAGGAGTGATATATTGGTCGAGAAATCGAACCCAAATCGGCAAAAAACTACCCCGAAACAGAACACTATTTCAGTCCAAGAACCCCTGTTCGACGATCGATTATGATCGATCCAGCGACTTATTAGAAAATCTATTTAAAGAGACTTTTAGACAACACGTAGGGCTTCACAACCCTTTTTGTGGAATTTGAATTCATCGACTGAGCGTCGAGAAATCGAATCCCAAAGTTTCCCAAAAACCTGTTTTAAAAACATTAAAATTGTTCCACACGACGTGCGTCACGCCAATCGGGACGACGTGGTCACGAACCGAAAGCATCGAAAGCTGCGTAACGGTTTCGTGGTCATGTGGGCTTTGATGGAATTCAAATTGGTCGCGTGTGCGCGACGAATTCGACGCGTATCCGTCGGAATCGCCCCGTATCCGTCCAATACAAATTCAGTCATAACTTTGTGCACGCTCGTCAGATCGAGACGAAACTTATGCCAGCAGGACCGTATCATTTTTTTGGTCCTGCATGCCAAGTTTGGTCCAATTCTGAGACAGTCGAATCCGACGCCGTTTTGCGGGCCCCACTGTCCCACTCAACGGGCGATTTTGTGCACGGCCCGTCGGGATCCAACTTTGGACATACGGTTGGATTCGTATCGGAAAACTGAATCCGTAGACATATAGTTTGACGACTTTAGAGACCATTGACTCTGGCACGCTTTTCGGTGCAAAGCGGGTCCAACGACGGACATCGTTTTTGCCCGAAATTACCGTTTTGCCCCTGTGTCCAGAATTGGACTTAAGGACAGGCAATCCTAGCTAATTGGACTATTCTGAGATCATTGATATTATTTATTTCAGCTTCCGGGGACTGTTGTACGGGTTTTGACTATAGTGGCACATTGAGTAGTTCAGATTGTCGGTTTCACCAGCAAAGGACCACAGGCGAGTACAGTTTATTGTCTGCATTTCGATATTGATCTTTACTATATTTCATTGATTATTCATTGGTTATGTGATTATTTTTTATTATAAATTGTTGAGTCGGGAATGAGAAGTACCAAGGATGTGTGATCAGACCGTAGACCGTGTTTATTTTCATGCAGTAGACCTCGTAGACCGTGTTTATTTTCATGCAGTAGACCTCGTAGACATTATTTATTTTCATGCAGTAGACCTCGTAGACATTGTTTATTTTCTGCAAGTAGACCTCGTAGACATTGTTTATTTTCTGCAAGTAGACCTCGTAGATATTGTTTATTTTCATGCAGTAGACCTCGTAGACATTGTTTATTTTCTGCAGTAGACCTCGTAGACATTGTTTAATTTCTGCAAGTAGACCTCGTAGACCGTGTGGTGTAGCACCCCAGACCGATCACATATCAAAGGTACTTCTAACGGTGGAAAGTATATTGGTCTATTTATTACTATTGATTTTTCTTATGGCTTTACTGTTATTTTCAAAACTCATGATTGATGCCTAACCTTTGTCTTATAGTCATTTTCTTTATTGAGATTGCATTCAGTAAATTGTGCTCGTTCTATTTCTGACTGGAAACCAACATTTTCAGGTTAGCCGTGGATTCATTTAGCCTGGGGAGTGACGGGAACACTTGCAGACAAAGGCCTAGAGACTAGCTAGATAGTTGAGTTGTAGCCATTCAAATATTTGTACAAGTTTATATTTTTCTGCAAATGTAAACTTGTGATCTTTGTAAATTAAATTAATTATGTGATTGAGCATTATTTGTAATTTTGATCTTCATGGCCGTGACAGCGTTCTACCGCCGATACTGCGGTGTAGGCTGGCTTGGACACGTCTCGTATCCGTTTTAAAAAAAAAATGGGTGCGGGTCGTAACAGCTACATCGAAGGACCCTTCGCTCTTAGAGGGCTTGCAGTCCATGCAATACAAAATTTATTCTCAAAATTCTAATTCCAGCAAGATTCCATGACGGAACGGAATTTGAGAAATCAAAATTGTGGTCTTAATGGGTTCTCAATTTGGACATCACTCGTTGGTTTAATGAATCTTGGATTTTAATCTACATGGACTAGACAAGATCCCAATGATAAGACTATTTCTACTAGATTAGGGTATCCTAGAATAGGTTTCTACCCAAGGGATTGAGCTAGTTGCTAGTCAAGTTGGTAAGCTAGGTCCCTAAAGCTCAAATTATGACTTCAGTGACTTTTGTGTCTAAGTAGCACGAGAAGACACAATTAAAAAGCCACACTAGTGGCATGTGCGTAGTAGGCTTCGAGTAGATCACAACCATGTATTGGATCAAAGAAATTGAGTCAAGGTTGAGGCTTTAGAGGAAGTCAGAAAGTATACCGGTATTACGGTAAGGGTCATAACTAATCCTTTTGTCCTGAAAGTCGTACCACAAAAATAGAGTACAAGAGGAAGGGTTTGAGTGGGATATGATATACCTAGATGAAGGTGGACTTGTCTAGATCTTGTATATGATGTTTGTTGGAAGGTAACAACTGGTCTCGTGCTCCGAATATTAATGACACGGCCGGGGACACAAATGATCTAAATGGAAAGTGGGAGTCCATTGGGCACTAACTATCCTTCTAATAGAAAATTTATCCTAAGCAATCTGTAATCTTCGTATATTCCAAAAGTTTAGGGCTTACAGTCTACCCACCTTAGAAGCTAGGATATGGTTTTAGGAATTTTCGGGCTAGAAGAATTCCAAAGTCCGGATACTATACATCGACTCTCGTTAATGAAGAATAAGGCACGGCGTAATGGATACGATAGGTATAAGTCAAG
The DNA here is from genome assembly GCA_029216955.1 of Iris pallida. NCBI lineage: Eukaryota > Viridiplantae > Streptophyta > Magnoliopsida > Asparagales > Iridaceae > Iris > Iris pallida. Next base: position 7,982,532 of record JANAVB010027994.1, read on the forward strand.
TCGAGGGTCGTTTCTCAATAAATGGAAAACGAGCGTGTACAATGACACACGGTCGATAAAATAGAATGACCTACTCGTCCGCAGTATACGAGAGTTTTCGATGGGGTAACCAACTCCAAGGCACAACATAAGAAAAGATTTCTAACAACTGAGTCAAGAAATTCTATTTGTGCCAAACCTGCCAGACTATGGTCACAAGGGTTGTGGTGATCAGGTATTGCTGTTGATAACTGGTAGGTCATAGTGTGACAGGGTATTTAAGCTATAGTATTGGCTAAGCTAGTGACTGTGGTGTTCCAACACTAGTTAGGTCTTAATAATAAAATTTACATAACTAGAGTAATATTGGTTGGAAACTAATCTCGGGATGAGTGTCTACCATAGTCACGGTAAATTATTGTCCTTAGCCTTGTCTATTCATCTCATGTCTAAACTGTGGGCTTTGGTCGAGGGACGGTTGAGTCAAGGCATAAGGGTTGAAAATTAAGGCAAGCTTCCAGCAAATAATTGGAGACTCGCAATATTTGGTTTCTTGAGAATAGATAGTCTCCTAGGTTGGCGTTCTGACTAAGGGTAAAACCCTAATCATTTACAATTTCAGATGGCTCGAAAGTCTCAATAGTAGTTTGAGGGTCGATGGGAGAACGAGTAACTCCATCTCATGACTGGCCGATGGTAGCGACACTTGGGCCTACCATTATCATAGCCATGGGAATACTCTGTATCTCTCTACTATCACGAGCTTTCGTCTTTCCAAATCGGTGAAAGACAAAAACAATAAAGAATTCAAGGAAGATGTTACTGAATACAATTTCGTGATTCAAGGGCGAACATATAATTCAAGAGGAATTGTCAATGCAGTCATGGATGAGACCCTAGAGACATCTATATCTCAATCCACGTAGGGTAATTAAATAAAGTGCGAACCAAATGCCCCATGGTTGATCAGACCATGATACACTGATTCTGATTAGACAATAAGTTAGCAGGCGTTCCCACTAAACATATGCCTCGAATCAAGCTCGATAAAAGAGTAAGCTTGCAAAAACTAGGCTGTAATAGCAGCGTTGGTCAAGATAGTCAAGATACAAGTACGCGAGATTTTTGAAAAGAGGCACAAGTAGTTCGAGTTTAGAGAGAATCAAAACATACCTGGTGTCCTTGCTTATACAATCTTTCTAAAATCTTCCTGTCTATAAGGTCTTGGTCAACTAATGGGTTATGGAACTCTGGATTCTATATTCTTGGTAACTTATTAGTGTCGGTCAATTACCTCGTCAATAGATCACAAGGACCACATAATGCTAGGTTGGGAGAGATGCTACTCAACTTACAGAACTTCCACTAATATTGGCTTTGGATCTTATGGGATGTACATGGCATTGTCCTATCCTCCATAGTATCCTAAACCTGTAATCACGTTTGAAGTCATTTCACCGAGAGTTATGCCTCGCCCGTATACTCGGGCTGTGGTAAACCCTTGGATTCATGATTTCAGGGTGCTATGCTATTCGATACTCTACCCTATATTGACACAAGGATTACGGTCAAAGAGGACCTCTAGCCATAGTTTTAGAAATATTCTATAACCTATATTTTCTTAGACTAATTTCAATTCTAGGGGGGGTCGTGTCTCGCCAGTGCGCTGCTGGCTGCAGTGAATCTATGGTTTCTATAATTCAAATAAATGGCGAAAGTGCGCTGCTGTCCTGCCATCATCAGTCAACTAATATTCTTTCAACTACATCCGTAAAAACCCATGAGCTCCTAGAGATTCAAACAAATTGCCTATGAAATAAAGCGTAAGCATTTGTCCTATCAGTCACAACCCTTAAGATAAAAGATTGTACAGGGGAAAATAACTGAGGATAAAAGAAATACAAACATTCTAACTCTTCCATGTGTATTCAAGCCTCTGAGGGACAAACTTGAATCGAAACTAACTCGAGGTCCGTATATGGATAACAAAATCAGAACTTTGTAAAATAATGATTCTTAGGGCAACTAGCAATTATATAGATAATTCGGCTAGGATATGGGGATGATATCTAAGAGGCAAAGAGAATGAATTGAATAATTCATCAAGGTTAGATTATTACTCTAGGAAACACTGCCGCACCAAGTGAATAATCTATCCACATTGGATCATGTCGTCCTATCAAGAGGTAATAGTGTAACTATGGGGATCTGACACGGTATCAAAATTAATGACCCTCATCCTAAATTACATGGCCTAGACTACCCATCGGTAAATTTGTATAAGGGACTCCTAGTCCTAGTCATTCACTTAAATTAAATTAATCTTAATTCGTGAATGAGCATTTTCTTGTCGCAGGCTCGCAATAGTACAACTAACTTAAGTACCATCACGAGTTCGCGTGATTTGCGAAGACTGACCTGCATGGGTCACCATAAAAACTTATCACGACCCGCACCCTTTTTTTTAAACGGATACAAGACGTGTCCAAGCCAGCCTACGCCGCAGTGTCGGCGGTAGAACGCTGTCACGGCCATGAAGATCAAAATCACAAATAATGCTCATTTACACAATTAATTTAACTTACAATGATCATAAGTTTTACATTTGTATAAAATATAAACTTGTACAAATAAATGAATGACTACAACTCAACTATCTAACTAGTCTCTAGGCTTTTGTCTGCAAGTATTCCCGTCACTCCCCAAGCTAAGTGAATCCACGGCTAACCTGAAAATGTTGGTTTCAAGTCAGGAATGGAACGAGCACTATTCACTGAATGCAATTTCAAATAAAGAAAATGACTATAAAACAAAGGTTAGACATCAATCATGAGTTTTGAAAATAAACAAGAAATACAGAAAAACCAATAGTAAATAAATAGACACAAAATACTTTCCCCAACTGATAGAAGTACCTTTAACATGTGATCGGTCTGGGGTGCTACACCGCACGGTCTACGAGGTCTACTTGCAGAAATTAAATAATGTCTACGAGGTCTACTTGTAGAAAATAAACAATGTCTACGAGGTCTACTGCAGAAAATAAATAATATCTACGAGGTCTACTGCAGAAAATAAACAATGCCTACGAGGTCTACTGCATAAAAATAAATAATGTCTACGAGGTCTACTGCATGAAAATAAATAATGTCTAGAAGGTCTACTACATGAAAATAAACACGGTCTACGGTCGGATCACACATTCTTGGTACTTCTCATTCCCGACTCAATAATTTATAATAGAAAATAATCACATAACCAATGACTAATCAATGAAATATAGTAAAGATCAATATCGAAATGCAAACAATAAACTCTACTCGCCTGTGGTCCTGTGCTGGTGAAACCGATAATCTGAACCACTCAGAATGCCACAATAGTCAAACCCGTACAACAGTCCCCGAAAACTGAAATAGACAATACCAATGATCTCAAAATAGTCCAATTTGCTAGGATCACCTGTCCTTAAGTCCAATTCTGGACACAGGGGCAAAATGGTAATTTCGGACCAAAACGGTGTCCACCGTTGGACCCGCTTTGCACCGAAAAGCATGTCAGAGTCGATGGTCTCTAAAGTCATCAAACTACATGTCTACAGATCTGGTTTTCCGATATGAACCCAACCGTATGTCCAGAGTTGGATTCCGGCGGGCCGTGTACAAAATCGCCCGTTGAGTGGAACCGTAGGGCCCGCAAAACGGTAATTTTATCAACTGTCTCAGAATCGGACCAAACTTGGCATACAAGACCAGAAAAATGATACGGTTCTGTTGGCACAAGTTTCGTCTCGATCTGACGATCATGCACAAAGTAATTGAGAAATTTGCAAAGTGTACGATACGGTGAATTTTGACGGATACGCATCAAATTCGTCGCGCACACGCGACCAATTTAAATTCCGTCAAAGCCCACACGTCCACGAAGCTGTTACGCACCTTTTGATGCCTTCGGTGCGTGACCACCCCCGAAATGGCGGGACACACGTCGTATCGAGGGATTTTTAAGTTTTTAAAACAGGTTTTTCTTAATTTTTAGGAAGTGATTTCTCCGTGAATAATTAACAAAATTCCAATCTAAAAAGTAGGTTGTGATCTCCTATACGTCCTCTTTAATTCTCTTTAAACACAATTTCAAAACTGGTGATGGTTTGGCGGAAAAATTGATGCCAAGTTGGTTATTTGAACTGTTCTTGGCCCTGTTTCGGGACAGGATTTTTGTCGATTTCTTTATTGATTTTCTGAGTCAAATCCTCTAGGAATCTCGAATCTAGTTACTAGTACTCCAAGAGGGTTATATGGGCTTTCCATAACAATTTACGATTTATAAAACGACTCAGAAATGAGGGGGAAATTGTACCTTGAAGTTGGCGCTTCGCCATTGTACTGCTGCCGCGACTCCTCTGTGTCGCACGCGGTTTTTGTGTTTTCGACCGGCCGGCGGCGCGCCCAGGGCGACGCACGCGCGCACGGGGGCGCACCCAGGTGGGTGGCGGCGTGGGTCGTAGACTAGGGTTTTGCAAGTTTATGGTTTTAGAAGTCGATGAAGTTGCTCATCTAAATATATATATACCTACTTTCGGTTTTAAACCGAGCAACTCTTGGTTATGCACAATACTGTGCATTGAAATAGGGGTGGGTCGGCCTTTAGCGCTCGGAAAGCTTGGGTTTGGGATTGCAGTGTTATTGATTGGGCTGGGGGATTGGGGTCAGACCGGGCTGGGCCTGGCCTGGTCGGCCTTGTTACTGTTTTTTTCTTTCTTTCTTTTTTTCTTTTTCTTTTCCTATTATACAAATATTAACTATATATATATATTCATATATATATACACGTATATATATACGTATATTCGCATATACATATATATTCACGTATACATTTATATATATATTCATATTCACGAACACACATATTTTTGTATGTTTACACATATACACATATATAATATATTTATATAGATACATACACGTACTCATACATATTTTTATATATACACCTACACACATATTTATGTATATATATATATATATATATATATATATATATATATATATATATATATATATATATATATATATATATATACATACATACACACACGTACACTATTATATATATATTTATACATATATACAAATACGCATATATACTATTTATTTAACAATAAAATAATATAACCAATAAAATAATAATAATAATAATAACAATAAAATTCCATAAATCAATAATGGTGTATATAAACCATTATGCACAGTCTAATTATGCCAAAAATGTACAAGGACCTATTTTATACAAATATTATTGAATATAAACTAATAATAATATTTATAGTATTTAATTAAGAATTCTTAGAAAATATTCATTGTATCATTAAAACAGAATACGACACCATCATACCAAAATACATCGACAGAATGTCTTTGGACGTCCCGCATGACTACATGTGCTTGGGCTTGGTAAGGGTCCAGTTCGGGCTGGTTCGGTACCACCGGGTCGCTACGAAGTCTATAAATTTAATAATAAAATAATTAAACTATTTATAATAGCCATGCCACAACTTAGCCTGATTTTCTTAGTTAGGACATCACTATGGCTCGGCCTTTCCTACCAGGGCTAATACACTATTCAAAGCACGCCACTGCACTATCCGTGCCACTATTCTTAGTCACCTTGTACTCAAATTCCTGACTATGACTAAAATTATCTACCGTAATAATAAACTAAATAATTATTCATAATGATCTAAAATCACCATTTAAATAAAATAAAAATATTTCAAAAATTCCGGGAAGGGAGGCTACAGATAAGGTTGGGTTATATATATATATATATATATATATATATATATATATATATATATATATATATATATATATATATATAATGTTGAATATGCATGAATATGATGTGCCCTTGATGTGTGCTTGTGTTGGCTTGTATAGCCTTGTGATTGTGTGTGATTGCTAGACTAGGCTTGGTTAGGCCTAGTGAGACTTTTTAGACTTGTTTGGGCTAGGACTTGACCTAGTTGACCTAGTTTGACTAAGTATGGTTGACTAGAGTTGACCAAGTGTTGACTTTAGTCTAGTTTGACCTAGACAGCATGCAGATGCATTGTAGATTACATTTATCATCTCCTGTATACATCTTGACTTGTGTTGCTCTAACTAGGAGCCAGGTACCTCATCTCGGACAGTACATTTACTTCAGACATTCAGATACCAGGCGAGTACATTCTCTGATCATTTCATAACTTGTTAGAATTATGTTCCTGCTTTAGATTACTTTACTTTATACTGTCATGACATTATCACGGATTAGTACTATATGGATCTCTTCATGCGATGTTATCCCCCTCGGGAGCATCGGGTACATTGTGTCATGTGCGTTTCACTTTCATCATGTACTCCTGTGCTTTTACCATACATGTACACTCTTGTGAATCATGTACTCTTATGTTCACGGAGCCCTCATGTATACATCATATGCACCCTTTCATGGGCCTTTATGTGATATCATGTATAATAAAATAACCTGCTTAGATCCTTGTGTATTGATTGGAGAAAACGGAAGAGTGCTAATAGTCATGTGAACAATTCCATAGTAGTGTAGATCATGTGAAACTCCTTAGTGTAGATCATGTACTAATCTGTCCTGTTCGCATGTGCTATCCTGTACTCTACATCACTAGCCACTATTAGTTCCCTATATACAGTAGCTATTTACTTACAGTTCTCTTCTTTTACATCATGTGCTTCCTTTCAGTTTCCTGTATCTTACTCTACTGCATGTTTATATTTTCTAACTTGCTATGATCTGTTGAGATGTATTGTGCTTGCTTCCGTCCTGACTGGACTTGTTAAAATTTTACAGAGGATGATGAAGAACCCTGTACCCCTTACTTTGGAGTTTGCCTAGATGACACTCGCGACCTGGACCCCAAGGGAGGTTCAGGCAGCTGCTGAGGACGATACCTTGCTTAGTATAGATAGCTTAGACTGTTTCTTCTTTTCATGATTAGTTGTTGTCCTTATTTTCAGAGTTGTATATTTTATAGATGTTGAGACTTGTTATTTCATTTCTGTTGTACCTCAGTTGAGGATTTTCTTATCTATTTTATCGTACCATATTCTATCTCTAGTTGTGATTGAGTTGTACCTTCCGTGATTAGCCTCCAGTTGGAGATTATTCTATATTGTGTTAGTTATAGTTCATGACCTAGGACAGCATTCTACCGCCGACACTGCGGCGTAGGCTGGGCGCTGTTACGTACTCGTACCCTCATGGTGGGTGCGTGTCGTGACACGTTTTTAGTGGTGGCCGATGCAGGTCGAGTTTGTGTAGTAGTATTCGAACTTGAGTATCATTACAGCCTGCAATAGGATTAGAATATTTTTGGATGTACTCAATCACATTAGGAAACACTCTTAATCAGATTCCTTTTATCTAAATTATTGCTTATTGACTTTCATTGAATATAAACTGTCCTCCTTTGAATTTTTGCTCCATTCTCAGAAATTGCTTCTTATTTTGATCTGTCTACATGATGGTTATGAAGACACGATCTCATCGCTCTGGTCCGGGGAATACTATCGAGAGGCTGGCCACCTCTCATCCTGTTCATCAGGGCCTCGAGACCGCAGCTCCTGTTGTTCCAACTCAGGTTGGCATTTCTGCTACATTGGAGGTGCACCTTCGTCTGTACAGAGACTTTTTCCGTCATTCCCGATTTCTCTCAGCAGCAGCGGTTCATGCAGCATCAGCAGCAGACCAGAGGAAACCAACAGGGGCGAGCTATCGTCAGGATAGTCGAGGATACACAGACCATTAGAGATCTTGCTGCAAGTTTCGTTCTTCTCGATTCCATTCCCGCAATTGTCTTTTATAACTACCTTGAAATCCGATTCCATCTGTTCCTTGCTGATTGATTAATTTTTGTTATGTTGCTCTTTTATTATGTTTGTTTTTCTTCTAAGAAAATCATATGGGCTAGGTCACCTCAGTTATGGGATCTAGAATCTTCGATAGTCGTGTTAGTTGGCATAGTGAGGGCATATAGTCAGATTTTGGATATATTTCTCGGGTATGAGAATTTAAGGTTTTTGCCGTCGCATGCGGAAATGCAAAAATTTTAAATACCATGAACCTAGAGGTACGTACCTTAGTCAAGGACTCTGTGATTATCGTAGCCTTGCTCACTAGCATGATGAAGACTCTGGACAACATGATTTTCGACAGACGCATATGATTAACAGATTGTATCTTGAGAAGGTTTTAAACATCATACCCTTCTGTTGTTATAAATAACTTAGGAGTAGGGATATTTAGTGTTGTAGAGCTTATTCATATGTAGTTCTCTCATAGTGTAATGATATGACGACTTGTAGAGTACCTGTACCCTAGAGATGATAGTTAGCACTGGTATTAGAATAGCAACCCAGTGTAGGTGATTCCCATGTTATTTATAATATCAACCAGTTACGTATAGGATGTTAGTATGCCTTGCAGCCTTTATGATTACTATTATTTTTCCTTACCATCTTCCAGTGAGGCACCCATGACCAGAGCCTGCCCTTGAGTATAGTTGTAGTTTCTGTTAGCCCAATGATTATATCATGTTTTTGAATATGGCTAATCAATTAAGTTTAACATAATACCATCACTAATATTCATGTAATCACTATCATGTTGCTACTTAAACTTAGCATTGTCCTAATGTTAGCATTGTCCTAAATATTCTATATCATATTGCTATGCTTGTATAATATTATGCTGTTTGTCTAACATGTTCTTATAGACATGCAGTAAGCATGATCAAGCTTTGTCAAACCATGACATATGCAATGAAGAATTATTGATAGGCCAAAGACGGCATCATACAAGAAGATTTCTCTGAACTGCCTAACGACCTATCCGGGGCCTCGCATCGGGGGAATTATTGAAAGGTATTCAGATTTCCAGATCTGTTTATCTTTGGACGACCATCGTAAAGGAAAAAGGCGTCTTCAAGTCTGCTCAAATATTTGAAGAAAGGCGTCATCAAAGGGCTCTTGGTTTTCCTATTTTATTAATGTATTTTTCATATTTATTGAGTCTAGGAATACGATGTACACTGCATCGTACTGGCAAATAGGCTACCCAAGAAACGTTTTCAAAATACCCATTCATTTTAAAAACAAGCCCACTTACAAAAGCCCAAACTACTTCCTAACTGCCTGACTTTTCAAAAAGCCCAAAAATCAGTTTGCAAAAACTCTGACATAACTCCAACAGAACTCGGACAGAATTCGGCCAGAGTTCGGCCAGAATTCGGCCAGAGTTCGGCCAGAGTTCGGTTAGCGAACGTTACTTTTTGAACTTGGTCTTCCTGCAGTTACGGATCCCACCGAGATTTTCTCATAGAGTTCTACCCGAATTCTGCCCGAATTCTGTCAGAATTATGCCTTTGGAAAAACTATAAATAGAAAAGGATTTCGATCATTTCAATTCACTCATTCACTTTCATATCTCTTCTCTATAAGCCTACTACTTCTTCCAAAGTATTCTGAGCTTTTATTTTCAAATCCTAAGCCAGTTACAATCCTCTAGTCGATTTGCCAGTGCGGTACAGTCTAGAAGTTTCAGAGTGGTTGTAATCGGAGGCTTGATTGAAGTTACACACTTCAAAATTGAAGTTGGTCGAGTACTTCGGATCAAAGCTCGCGTTGTAGAAGTTGCAAGATCTTTGGATGAAAACTTGTGGTGATTTTCCATAGTGGATTCAACTGGAAGCTAGAGTTCTTCCGACTGGACTAGTCCTCAACAGAGGAAAACCAGTATACATCCTTGTATTTGTGTTTGCTCTCTACTCTCTACTTTTTATTTACATATCTGTGATATATATTCTGTGATCTTGTTACTAACATTTTTAAATAGTTAATTTTTGCTGCCTACTCTATTCACCCCCCTTTAGAGTATTACGCTTTACAACTCGTTCCTACAATCGGTCCTACAATTTTATCTAAGACCGAGAGGTCTATTTATATAGATAGGTTGCAGATGATATTGGCACATGGAATATGGGTTGGTTGGTATCTATAGGCCATTGTTGTATAGGATTATAGACATGTTGTTTAGCCTATATTTGGCTCAGTTTTCTATTTTAGTTAAGTTCTCCTTGTGATGTGTTCAGCATGATAGATCAACCTTTATAGGCAGTGTGCAGACCCTTCACTAGATGTCATGTCCTTCTTCTTATAAATTCAGTCTCCTTAGCATCATTCCTTTTGCCTACATTGATGTTTCAGACCATTCATCCTTAGCCTAAATTCTGAGCATTTGTTCAGTTCCTTATAAGTTAGTCTACTTTAACCCTTGATGATCAGTTATATATGTATGGATATATAGATGATATACTTAGGATATGTGTAATGGGTTGTTGTTTTTGAGCTTAGGTATATATGGTATTTGGGATTTGTGTGCTTTGATTATGGGTATTTAGTTATGGGTGACTTGATAAGATTGGAAAGTTAAGAGTTAGCCTATTATAGAGTTTTTCTTTTTGCTAATCTCTAGTTGCCAACACCTAGATAGCTAGCATAGGTAAAATCCTAAGAAGACCAGTTGATGACCAAGTACTTGGAAGTTGAGAAATTGACTAGTGGTTGACCCTTGACTGTGTTTGACCGAGAAGGAGTGCTACCATCTTAAATTTCGAGGACAAAATTTTTATAAGGTGGGTAGAATTGTAACACCCAGTTTTCCAGATGAGGATAATTTTAAAATTTTGTAATTATAATTATTATTTATTGATATTTATTTTATATTATAATTTTTGGTGATTTTTAATCATTTTAAACTATTTTAAGTCATGACTTATGATTTTGGTGTTTTGCTAGTATAACCTTAGAGACTGTTGACCTAGAGTCTAGCCATGTGATTTGGATGTTTAATTAGTACATTTTAGCGTAGAGGGTATCTTGGTCATTTTAGGATTTATTTGAATTTATTATGATTTATTGGAATTTGTGTGAATTTATTATTAATTAAATATTGTTATGTGTTATGTTAGTCCTTAACCTAGAAATTTAGCCCTAACCCAGATTAGACATGGCCTAGACTAGGGTTAGTTAGCTTGGATTAGTCATGACTAGTCATTGGTTAGAATGATCAAGTTAGACTAGCTAGTTATAGTTAGTTGAGACTAGCATTGAAACCTAGGTTCCATCCTAGCCATCGATTTGACATGATGTGAGGGTGGCCATTTGATGGGATCCCAAAACCCTAGAAGTGGCCAGCCCAAAACCCTAGGTGAGCCTATTTAATCCCTTCCAAATCATTGCCTCTTGTTCATTCTCTCTCTTTTCAAGAACAAGGTGAGCTCAACTTCATTTCTCAATAACTTCTCCATTCCTCATCCTTTTTCAACCAAACTTCTTGCATTGTGACCTAACCATCACCCTCTTGCTGTCCATGGTACTGATTTAGGAATCCACAATGCTCGGGCTACAGTAGAAGGGACTGCACTTTGACAGTTTTTGAGCTCGAGACACCTATTGGTAAATCCCTCATTCTTCATTTAAACTATTGGTTTATCATCATGGATGCATAGCCCTAGGTCCCCTCTAGCTTCAGGTAGGATTTGAACCCCACCTGTGTCGGATACGTGTTCGTATCGGACACGTATCAGTAGGCTATTTAGGTGTTCGACCTAATGTCTCAATGGATTGATTTTGCTGTTTTCAAAAATTACTTGAAGTAGAAACTATGTTGTTCCAGTTTTGAACTAAAGTTCAGATTTCTCATTTGTTCTTTTCCAGTTTCATTTCGAGCTGGCTTGAGGTTTCTAATTGTCGAGTAGCAATGATTTAGTATTCGGGTATGTAAATCGAATGCTAAATCCTAGATTTCATTGAGTTCTACCTTACCTTGGTTTTGTGATTTGAAATTGTGGATGTTGTATTGGTTGAGATATTGATTCGGGTCTTTGACATTTTGTTTTGCTATATAGGTTCGATCTTAAATGACTGAATAACTGAGTTCCTATATGTAAATCTGAAACCTGGGTTTTGTAACTGAGATTTGATTTGAACTTGAAAATTTGTTTGAAGGTTAGATTGAAACATGAGAAGCGAGTTGATTTGAATTTGGAAAATTTGTTTTGAATGGTAGATTGAACATGAAAACTGGGATTGAATGTTACTCCTATTCATTGAATGTCAAATTGATTTCATTCCTATTCACTGTCATTTGATTTCCTGTTTTAAAACTGATACATAGGCAGTCCTAAATTCTGATATTTAATTCCTGATTTACACTGAGTTCAGTGTTAAATTTGCCATGGTTAATTCAATTACTTTATGTTAATTCCTGAACATTGAGTTAGGCATTGTTAGATTAGTTTATTTCCTTTTTGAATTGCACATTGATCAGGATTTGAGATGACTGAATACATATATACTGCTATGTTTCTTGTCATTGATTTATGGGGAAATTTGATATCATGTTAGGGCATGTTAGGCTCGAGTTTGGCTTTTTAATTGCTTTTGGCTTTCAATTTTATGAGATGCATACACACAAGACACATTTGATTTCCTGTCACACTCTACACCACTGATTTGCCACACTCTAACAGCTAGTGATACACACATGTTAAAACCTGAGAATATACACAGGACATTCCTTAAATTCTAACACTCTATCACATTGCAAACACACACACATTGTACACCCTGATTTATATTTTCCTGCGCAAATGCTTCCTTGCACATATGGTTTCCTGCACACTATTTTCCTGTCCTTGGGTTTCCTGGGTTCACACACACACCCACAATCTCACATGTACCACCTCTATACACACACAGCCTATACACACACACAAGTTCCTCTTTATTCCTGTCACTACACACACTGTTATGGGTCCTGTACACAGGACAGTCATACTTCACCCTCATCCCACTTAACTGCATATCCCTCATCCATATTAGCCATGTATTAGATGCATACACTGCCCCCATTGTACTGCATTCATTCCTTCTATGTTCAGGCTTTTGAGCCTTTCATGTTGTCCATGCACCACACACTGCCATAGCACACATGCCACTACTGTCCTGCCTTGTGTTGGTCCAATTACTGATATGTGTATACATATATGTTAGGATATGCTATATGAGTGTGTATAAGATTATGGGTTTTTGAGGGTAAGTTATATAGGGCTATGAGTGAGGGCTAGCCTTAGCTCATTTACCCTTGGTTCTTTGAATCATGTATATGGTATCTCTGTAATACTGTATAGATATTATTGGGTATATGAGATAAGGTTGGGTTATATATATATATATATATATATATATATATATATATATATATATATATATAATGTTGAATATGCATGAATATGATGTACCCTTGATGTGTGCTTGTGTTGGCTTGTATAGCCTTGTGATTGTGTGTGATTGCTAGACTAGGCTTGGTTAGGCCTAGTGAGACTTGTTAGACTTGTTTGGGCTATGACTTGACCTAGTTGACCTAGTTTGACTAAGTGTGGTTGACTAAAGTTGACCAAGTGTTGACTTTAGTCTAGTTTGACCTAGACAGCATGCAGATGCATTATAGATTACATTTATCATCCCCTGTATACATCTTGACTTGTGTTGCTCTAACTAGAAGTCAGGTACCTCATCTCGGACAGAACATTTACTTCAGACTTTCAGATACCAGGCGAGTATATTCTCTGATCATTTTATAACTTGTTAGAATTATATTCCTGCTTTAGATTACTTTACTTGATGCTGTCACGACATTATCATGGATTAGTACTATATGGATCTCTTCATGCGATGTTATCCCCCTCGGGAGCATCGGGTACATTGTGTCATGTGCATTTCACTTTCATCGTGTACTCCTGTGCTTTCACCATACATGTACACTCTTGTGAATCATGTACTCTCATGTTCACGGAGCCCTCATGTATACTATCATGTGCACCCTTTCATGGGCTTTCATGTGATATCATGTATAATAACATAATCTACTTAGATCCTTGTGTATTGATTGGAGAAAATAGGGGAGTGCTAATAGTCTTGTGAACAATTCCATAGTAGTGTAGATCATGTAAAACTCCTTAGTGTAGATCATGTACTAATCTGTCCTGTTCACATGTGCTATCCTGTACTCTACATCACTAGCCACTATTAGTTCTCTATATACAGTAGCTATTTACTTACAGTTCTCTTCTTTTACATCATGTACTTTCTTTCAGTTTCCTGTATCTTACTCTACTGCATGTTTATATTTTCTAACCTGCTATGATCTGTTGAGATGTATTGTGCTCGCTCACGTCCTGACTGGACCTGTTGAAAATTTTACAGAGGATGATGAGGAACCCTGCACCCCTTACTTTGGAGTTTGCCTAGATGATACTCGCGACCTGGATCCCAAGGAAAGTTCAGGCAGCTGTTGAGGACGATACATTGCTTAGTATAGATAGCTTAGACTGTTTCTTCTTTTCATGATTAGTTGTTGTCCTTATTTTCAGAGTTGTATATTTTATAGATGTTGAGACTTGTTATTTCATTTCTGTTGTACCTCAGTTGAGGATTTTCTTATCTATTTTATCGTGCCATATTCTATCTCTAGTTGTGATTGAGTTGTACCTTCCGTGATTAGCCTCCAGTTGGAGATTATTCTATATTGTGTTAGTTATAGTTCATGACCTAGGACAGCGTTCTACCGCCGACACTGTGACGTAGGCTGGGCGCTGTTACGTACTTGTACCCTCACGGTGGGTGCGGGTCGTGACACGTGTTGAGGCTTGGAATGCCGAAGCGCATTGAAGCGTGCGATCGTATTGACGCTCGGACTACGCAACTGGATTGATGCGGCCGAGATATAGAAGGCATGATGTATGGAACGGTGAAATCCTTTGTGGGTAAGAGAGAACCTGAGTGTTGTAGCCAATCTGACATATATTGTTAGGCTATCGAAAGCCATTGTAATCTCAGTTTTAGATATCAATAAAGAGAATTGTTTCGTATACTCTGTTTTCCTTTCGTTGTTATGATCGAATCAAAAGATAACCATTTGAGAACTTGTCATCTTGCCTTGCACGAGCGCAACTCCAGGCTCGTACGGTATCACGCCCCCTGCGAGGACGATGGTTCGGGTGATTCCGAGTCAGGGCGTGACAAATTGGTATCAGAGCTCTAGGCTCAATTTCCTCTGGACGCTCGTTTCATTTCAATTCAAAAAGTTGCCCACCACCACTTGAAATCACTCTTGACTCTACTCGATGCCACACTGGATGTTCCATACAATAAGTCTAATACAAATCGTGTAATTTTGCCGCATGTGTTTTGAAAATTACATGATGTTTGCTAAGAAAGTCGCGAAGGGTATATTGCATCGAATGCAACGAGACGTAAAAATGTTAGTTGCCGCAAGCACAACAAATTGTGAAATACGATTTGAGATGTTGTTGCAATATAACATGTTGAAAGAGAAATAAAATGATG
This sequence comes from Iris pallida, assembly GCA_029216955.1. Classification (NCBI taxonomy): domain Eukaryota; kingdom Viridiplantae; phylum Streptophyta; class Magnoliopsida; order Asparagales; family Iridaceae; genus Iris; species Iris pallida. The sequence goes on from JANAVB010027994.1 coordinate 7,997,999, forward strand.
CACGAAGTGCAACGAGTTAATGTGAATATTTGTTAAAATGAAAGTGAGAAGTGATAAGCCAATACCGAATGTGTTGAACGGATTTGGGCATTGACTTGGAAAGTCGGGAATAAATCGTTGCACGATGTGCAACGCGTATTGGAAGCAAAATTATTGCACGTGGTGCAACGCATATCAAATTAATCGTTGCACAAAGTGCAAAGGAAATTGGAAATAAATCGTTGCACAAAGTGAAATGAGATGTCGGAAATAAATCATAGCACGATGTGCAACGCGTATTGGAAGTAAAATTGTTGCACGTGGTGCAACGCATATCAAAATAAATTGTTGCACGAGATGCAACGTAAGGAAACTGAAATCGTAAATCGATAGGACTAATCGTTCGGTTACGCACCAAACTTATGTTGGCAAACGAGAACATTGACCGAGTTGTGTCGGATTTTGATAGAATCAAAGTTACGGTTGTGATCAAGCACGATCACTGCAAAAATTGTGAGTCGGAAGAGATTGTCGGTTTATACTAAGTATAGTGCGAGGGAAATGGCTTGATTCCGAGTGGTATATGCCATACCACATAGGCGATGAATGACTCGATTCTTAGTGGTATATGGTATAGCACTTGTGCGATGAATTGTATCGAAGCGTTGTGAGAATTGCGAAAGGTTTATCCGCAACGGACGGGGGAGTACCGAGACTCGATTGAAAAATTGTATGACGGTATGTTGATGTAAGTATTCTTCGAAAATCGGTTGAGACGATAAGGCGAGACTCGTATCAATGAACGATACGTCGGACAAGAATGATAAGTCGATCGGACGACCGAGACTAGCGACACGATTATGCCTTGAAGTAATAATTGAACCGACGGGAAAGGAAAGCTCGAACTTACGAATGAGTCGCATGACTTGCGATCTCGATAGAAATATTGGGCGAGGCGAATCGAATCGTACGACTTGCGATCTCGATAGAAATGTTCGGCTGTGCGAATCGAATCGCATGACTTACGATCTTGATAGAAATGTTTGGCGAGGCGAATCGAATCGCACGACTTATGATCTCGATAGAAATTTTGGACGAGACGAATCGAATCGCACGACTTGCGATTTCGATAGAAATGTTGGGCGATGAGAATTGTAATCGAATCACACGATGTGTGACTTCGGTGAAGAGTTGGTTGACGTGAGTAATCGTGCCTAAGAAAATAGTTGGTAACGTTTTGACGAAACTCATTTGAGTACGACTGAAAAACATGCGAAACTTAGAGGGCGAGATCGTATGACTTGAGGGTTCGATGTTGGATAATCGGTAACTTAGTTACGCGATCAAAGTATAACGGGATACAAAAAATCAGAAAACAAGTTGATGCGTATGGAAAAGTTCATTGCGAACTTGGACGTATGCAATGCAAGTTGTCGACGTTGAAACAGATTCAAAGTTGAGCCTTACGCTATCGAAATTGATACGACGTATCAAGATCGATACGTAAGGAAACGTAAGCACGATGTGGAAATACAAAACGAAGTACGCTTTGCGCTATCAAAGTTTTGTAAATAACAATACGAGAATAAAACGAACTGGTTGATCATAAACTTTGTGATTAATCAAGATGAGACTATAAGTCATCGACGATTGTTCGATGCGTATAGCATCTCGTGTGTTGATCGCGAATAAGATAGACTCGAACTCGATACGAGTAAATGTTTCATAAATTGCAAAATCATCGACGGTAGTGCATGACTTGACTCGGAGGATAGTTGCGCATCAGTTGCGCCGATAGAAATGGTTTTGTCCGAAATTGGGTAGTCGCGTAGAATCGTCGGAACGTGATTTGACTCCGAAATAAGATATAGCATGGTTCGTAGTAAACTTTCCTTCGGTGATGAACCATAATTATCGAGCGTAGCTTCGGGGCACCTGACCCTAGAAGACTTGACCGCCAAATCAAATTGAATGCTGCAGACCGTAAGATGACCCATGCGATATTGCATATGAGATTGCATCGATAACAAATATAACACGGTACATGTTGGCGATAAATCTAGACGATCGAGAATTGTTGGAACGACTTTTGATTGAGAATGTATAGTTAGATCTTTGAGTATTCGTCGGATGAATGCTTGAATGGTTATGTTGGTCGACGATCGAACTTGAAATTCACCAACGAACTTGGTGATTCGGATAGGCGAGTGTGAGAATTGTGCTATGCACGAGAGAGAACGATAAGGAAATGAGTTATGAATCATGTTGTTAGATTCGGATTCACCTTGCAATTGAGCTTGCGTGAAACAAACTTATATTCGATGTTGCGAGACGGATAAGTTGGGAATTTGGCTAGTGAATTCATACTCGTTAGGAAATCGGATGTAAGATGCATCGTAGAGACTTCGTGTCAAGGCGATCGTGGTCTTGAGCACTGTCGCTGTAACACCCTATTTTCTGAAATTGGGGATTTTTAAAAATTTATTATTTTTATTATTTACTAGTGGTATTTTAGTCATGGTATGATTTTCTGGTGATTTAGTTAAGTTAAACCATTTCTAAAGTCATGCTAAGTCATGACTTATGACTTTGTGATTTTGGTTAGTATACCTTAGTGTAAACCCTCGTTTTTCATAACCTAGAGACTAACCATAATCATGTGAGCTTAGCCATAGGCTTAGAACATCAAATTAGTAGTTTTTGGCCAAAAGGGTATTTTGGTAATTTACTATACTTTATTTGAGTTATTGTGATTTTTTTAATATTATTAATCATGGTTAAGTATCATGATTAGTCCCTAACCTAGTCTACCCTAATCCATATGTTAGCCACTAACCTAGAATGATAAGGGGATAGATATTTACATTGGGTAAAGGTGGATAAATATCTTGATATTGCTTTATTGGATATTTTCCATAAAACATTCAAAATATCAACCCCTTTACATGGAAGTCAACCTTCCTTAGCTTGGAAGCAACCCAAGGACACCCCCCCCCTTGTCTTGGCCGGCCATAGGGTACCCCCCCTAGCCCTACACCTTCCTATATAACCCATTGTATCATTCATGATTCATTTTACATGAATTTAAGCCTACAAAAATTCCCTTTTCTTCAAACCTTCCTAACTTCCTCAAATTTGAACCAAATTCACTATAGTCTTTTGCATTGGGACCCTACAACATCAAGGGTACTAGTTAGGGCCTGCTATCAAGGAATTTGGAAGCTTTTGGGCATCACCAAGTGGAAGAACACCCCCCCCCCCCTATTTGGGTGTTTTCTTGATTTTTCACCAAATAGGTAAATGTCCATAAACCATATTAATATTGTGTTTTCTCTTCATATTTGCATGCATCTAGGTACTAGGGTACTGTGTGACAAGTTTGGTAGGATTTAGGATTGATTTGGTGTCCGTATCGGACACGTATCCTAGGCTAGGAAACAGTGTTTGATGTATTGCCTCTGTGAATTAAATGTTATTATTTTCAAAAACTTTTTGAACAAGTTTTTAGCCCTATAGGTATAGATCATAGAACCATAACTCTGAGCACACTTCGAGTTGTGTTGTCCAAATTGGACACGAACACACTGCTAAAAACCACACTGTGACACTGAAAAATCCCACTGTTAGACACTTACTGTCGTGTCCACACGTGTCGTGGACACGATACAGGAACTTGGACACATGCCCTGACACCCCACCTATCCTAGGACACGACCACGATACCATAGATTGCACACACGTGGCCCTAGACTGGTCGACACGCGTGCACGACGTAGCACGACAGTGCGCGCGGCTCCCCTGCTGCTGCACATCTCGTGCTCGCTGCACGTGACACGTGGACACGTGCCACATGGCACAGAGGTGGGGGCACCCTCTGACAAGCCCCCCTCGAGTCTCACAACTTCTCGTGTCGTATCGGACACGTAGTTAGCTCTGCACTGATTCGTGCACTGTACTAACACGCGCACAGTTAGGCTCTGATACGGGCTCGGATACGACGCTGTGTGACACTTGGACACGAGACAGATACTAGGACACCTAGCTTGACCCTAGGCGAACCTAGGGACACGAGCACGAGACTCCTAGACACGTGTGTCGTGTCCTAGAGCTAAGTGCACGCGTGCACGATGCTGTGACACTGTGGCTTACCCGTTTGTGTTTTTAAACCCGTGGACACGCCGTGTCGTGTCATGGTGTCGTGTCAGGCACCTAGGATACTAGGGTATGTGTGGGGCTAGTGTTACCAACCAATAGGATCGAGCCTTAGCTCGGTTTGGTGAGTGTAAATCGAGTTACCTATATCACCAATGCACAGTCCAGTTTTTCCAGTTTTGGAGATATTTCCAGTTTTGAAAAAGTGAAATTCAAATCTATTTCTATTATGATTAATACATGTATATGTGTATTTCAGTGTATATATATGTAGTTTATATGTTTGTGTGTGTGTAGGTAAGTTTTTAGGAAGTATACATGTATATACATGTGTATATACATGTGTGTTTATTGTGGGTGTGTGTGTATATTATTGTGTGGGTTGGGGACTGTTTTCAGTCCCAGTAAACTGGAACTCTCCCCCCCCCCCCCCCCCCCCGTGACAGTGTGTGTGTCTCCTCTCTCTCTCACTGTCTCACTCTCTCTTTTACTCTATGTCCCTCTCTCTTTCCTCTCTTTATATATATATAGTATATATATAAGTTTTATATATATATATATATATATATATATATATATATATATATATATATATATGTATGTATATATTGATATATATATATGTATATATTGATATATATATATATATATATATATATATATATATATATATATATATTTGTATTAGGTCACATATATAGTGTATCATATGTATGTGGGTTTTTGGGTATTGTATATATGGTATTCCCATATAGGTATATAGATAGTAGATTGATGTGTATATATATATATATATATATATAGATATATATATATATATAGATATATATATATATATATATATATATATATATATATATATATATATATATATATATATATATATATATATATATATATATATATATATATGTATAACTTACTATAGGGCTATATGAAAACCCTATGACTAGCCCATGGCCTATGGCCAAGATTATTAGCCTATGGCTTGGGGCTAGCCCTAATGGCCCAAAACCAACCTGTTGACCCTTGTTGACTAAGGGTTGACCAAAGTCAACCTTAGGTCAAAGTTGACCTAGTTAACCTAGAAATGACTAGGAATGACCTAAAACAACTAGTTTGACTAGTTTGACTAAAACCCTAACTAGTGTTTGACTAGTTGACTTAAGGTTGACCATTGTTGACCATGGTTGACTAAAGTCAACTATTGGTTAAACCATGACCTAATTGACCTAAAAATGACTAGTTCAACTAGTCTGACCATATTTGACTTAATCACCTTATTGACTAGTCTTTGTTTGACTTAATTACCTGACTGACTAGTCTTTGTTTGACCAATATCTTAGTTGGTCTAAGTTTGATCTAGACTTGATCCAGATTGATCATGTTGACTAGTATTTGATTAGTTTGATTAGAGTGTTGACCAGGAGTTGACTTTAACCTAGATTAAACTTGTTTGACCTTGTTTGACTTTATTTGACTTAGTTTGATTTCCTGTGATCTAGTATGACTTCCTGTGACCTAGTTGACTATTAGAGTTGACCAAGAGTTGACTTCTGACCAGATTGACCTAGAATCATGTAGTATGCATTGTATACTTTATTTTTACCATTGTGGATACATTGTGACTTGTATTGCTCTGATTAGGAGCCATACACCTCTCCTCAGACAGTATATCTTCTTCAGACATTCAGTTATCAGGCGAGTACATTCTCTGACCGTTTCATATTTGCCAGGATTTATATTCTTGTTCTAGCTTACTTTACTTGATGCTGACACGATTGATATCACGGATTGGTACTATATGGATCTTTTCATGAGATGTTATCCCCCTCGGGAGCATCAGATACTTTTGTCACGTGTGTTTCACTTACATCATGTATCTCATGCTTCTATTATCATGAATCTTCATGTATCAGCTAGTGACTCATGTACTCTCATGATCACCGAGCCTCCATGAATCTTCATGAATCACTCATGTATCACCCAATTATGGGCTTATCACGAATCTTAACATAACTTGAACGGATCCTTGTGTATTGATTGGGGATGGGGGAGTGGAAATAGTCATGTGGATATTATCCCTGTAGCTGTAGTCATGAATCACTTCTAGCTGTAGTCATGAATCTCCTATGCCATTCACATGTCTATATTTTACTCTGACTCACTAGTCACTGCTAGTTCTCTATATACAGTAGATATTTCCTTTACAGCTATCTCTTTTGCTACATGTATCTTCCTTCAGCAGTTCCTGTATTTTACTCTATTGCATGCTTTATATTTTCTATCATACTATACACTGCGTGAGATGTATTGTGCTCGTTCCTGTCCTGATTGGACCTGTTGAAAATATTACAGAGGATGAGGACGAGGCAGGGGTGACTACTTATTATGGAACAGGACTAGATGATACTTATGTTGTGGACCCTCAGCAGGATCCACCTGCAGCTGAGGATGTTGCCCCAGTAGTCTAGACTAGTTTAGCTAGACAGTCTTTCAGTATTATCTTTTTGTCTCACATCTGAGTTGTATTTTGAGATGTTGAGGTATATAGACTCTTAGACTGGTTGTATTATGAGTTGACATTCTGGATATTATGTTGTACTAGACACTTAGACTTTTTCATCTCTACTATGGTTCTTTTGAGTTACTATCTATCTATCTGTTCTTCATTCTTCTACCTTAGATGTGATTGAGACAGCATGTTGTGATGTTACCTCCATTCGGAGAGTATAAAATGTACAGGTACCTTTATATTGTTAGATGATTGACCTAGGACAGCGTTCTACCGCCGACACTGCGGCGTAGGCTGGACGTACCCACTTCTCGTGCCCTTACTCTAGGGTGCGGATCGTGACACGTTTTTAGTGGTGGCCCATGCAGGTCGAGTTTATGTAGGGGTATTCGAACTAGAGTATCGCTACAGCCTGCGATATGATTTGAGGAATAGGCTTAGAGAGAGTGGATACTCAATCACTGTTAGGATACCTTGAGAGATTCCTGGGATGACCCTTGAGAATCTCATTTGAAATTACGATTTAAACTCCTTTTCCCTTGATTGAATTTGATTTTGGAGGATTCACTGTAGAACTTTGAATCCTGGTGTTAGTTGATGATTTTGAAAATTTTTTTTTGTAGTTGTTGATTTTAATTTCTTAGTGTTAGATTAATATCTTTTATTTTAAGGTACTCAATCACAATTATGAGAAAATTCTTATTTGTTTCTTGCCATCTAATTCTCTTGCTAATTGCTTACCCTTGAAATGAACTGTCCCCTCTATTCTGCATCTTGCTTAAACTTTTTCTACCAAACTATGTGATTGTATCCCAAACCTGACTTACTCGACATTTCCTCAAATCAAGACTTATTGAGACTTTCTAACCTTGACCTTTGATTGATCGAACCCTAACTATATTCATCTAGTAGCCTATCTATCCCTAAGACTGTGTTCCTAAATTATTTACTGGATTCCTAATTAATTTTATTCCATGGGTTAATTTGATCTTCTTAATTTTTGCATCAATTTGTCACGTCTCGAACTCCCACTTTCTATTCTAGATCCTTGGACGTCCTTTATCGTGACCTAGATATTCAGAGTATAATACTAGCTGTTACCTCCCAACAAACTTCACATGTAAGACCTAGACTAGCCTACCTTCATGTAGGTATTCTATGTCCTACAAAAACCCGTCTCCTTGTACTCCATTATCTTGATATGATTTTCTGGTCAAATGGCTAAACTATAACCTCTACCATGATACTAAATTAATTCTTATTTCAATTAGAGATCCACCTTGGCTCAATTCTTTCGACCTGGCATGTGATGGTGTTCTGCTTGAACCCTCAAATACTTAACCTTGTACCTTACCTTGAATGATTGACCCGATTGGTTAAGAATCTTGGACTATGTATCTTCTTTCATCATTTCCACCCTTACTTATATCTTATGCTATAAATTTATCCTTAAGTTTTACAAGCTTATCCTTTTCGAGCTTGATCATGGTATATTTTATTGGGTGTACACCCACTAACATATTATCTAATCAGAACCGGCGCATGATGGTCTGATCAACCTATTGCGTTTTGGTTCGCTTTTTCATATATTAATCTACGTGGATGGAGACACAGTTAAACTTACCCTAGAATCTTATCCACAACAGCCTTGACAATTCTCCTTGGAATTATTTTATCGCCTATGAACCTCGTATTCGTATCCAGTTTTAAATTTATCATGACCTGGATCTTCATCATTGGATGCTCGTGCTCATACTTAATTTCATTGATTTCCCATCTTGCCCAATCTCGATTTATCCTAAAATTGATCAACTTAGATCGTGTCAAGACTAAAATCTATTTGTGATTGTTTGTACCTAATTTTTTAATTTTCTTTTTATGGAAGGGTAACTTTAATGATTTCTCGCTTGTTAATGACCTATTTTCATATAGGATGGTAGACGACCCTATAGCCTTGATGATTGTTGTTTCCTTATCTTTCCAATTAGGACACTTTAGATTGCTTGTACGTTTTGATATCATAGGACAGTATTGATCTAGAATGACTAGTGCACCTAGATGAGACCACAGACTGTTCCATTTAACCTGTTCCCCTGGTACCACTATTGCATCACAATTTTTAGCTTAATTTAGGCCATAGATCTTTTCCACTCTAAATTATGATCATCGTAGGCACATTACCGTGACTTTTAAATTTGGAGCACAAGACTAGTTATTTTCTCAAAACTGACTTCACATACATGACCTAGACATGACATACTACACCCATGACCTTATTGTCCCACTCAGGCATACCATTGTGTGCTTCATTTGCTTAGTACGATTTTCCTGACCCGAGGCTCCATCCTGATTTACCCCATGGAGTTACTTTTGGCTTCGATTTGACTTAGAGACACCTTATGACCTAAAACTGCCAGCCAATTTTTGGACATGACCCAGTATAGGTCTACTACCCATATTTTGCTTATTTGACCTTGTATGTTGCCTAGGTAGTGGCTTCGTCCCTGATTGTTGGAGGTTTGACCTAGGAGGAGTACGACCATCTAAATTTCGAGGACGAAATTATTTTAAGGTGGGTAGACTTGTAACACCCTATTTTCTGAAATTAGGGATTTTTGAAAATTTATTATTTTTATTATTTACTAGTGGTATTTTAGTCATGGTATGATTTTCTGGTGATTTTAGTTAAGTTAAACCATTTCTAAAGTCATGCTAAGTCATGACTTATGACTTTGTGATTTTGGTTAGTATACCTTAGTGTAAACCCTAGTTTTTCATAACCTAGAGACTAACCATAATCATGTGAGCTTAGCCATAGGCTTAGAACATCAAATTAGTAGTTTTTGGCCAAAAGGGTATTTTGGTAATTTACTATACTTTATTTGAGTTATTGTGATTTTTTTAATATTATTAATCATGGTTAAGTATCATGATTAGTCCCTAACCTAGTCTACCCTAATCCATATGTTAGCCACTAACCTAGAATGATAAGGGGATAGATATTTACATTGGGTAAAGGTGGATAAATATCTTGATATTGCTTTATTGGATATTTTCCATAAAACATTCAAAATATCAACCCCTTTACATGGAAGTCAACCTTCCTTAGCTTGGAAGCAACCCAAGGACACCCCCCTTGTCTTGGCCGGCCATAGGGCACCCCCCCTAGCCCTACACCTTCCTATATAACCCATTGTATCATTCATGATTCATTTTACATGAATTTAAGCCTACAAAAATTCCCTTTTCTTCAAACCTTCCTAACTTCCTCAAATTTGAACCAAATTCACTCTAGTCTTTTGCATTGGGACCCTACAACATCAAGGGTACTAGTTAGGGCCTGCTATCAAGGAATTTGGAAGCTTTTGGGCATCACCAAGTGGAAGAACACCCCCCCTATTTGGGTGTTTTCTTGATTTTTCACCAAATAGGTAAATGTCCATAAACCATGTTAATATTGTGTTTTCTCTTCATATTTGCATGCATCTAGGTACTAGGGTACTGTGTGACAAGTTTGGTAGGATTTAGGATTGATTTGGTGTCCGTATCGGACACGTATCCTAGGCTAGGAAACAGTGTTTGATGTATTGCCTCTGTGAATTAAATGTTATTATTTTCGAAAACTTTTTGAACAAGTTTTTAGCCCTATAGGTATAGATCATAGAACCATAACTCTGAGCACACTTCGAGTTGTGTCCGTGTCCAAATTGGACACGAACACACTGCTAAAAACCACACTGTGACACTGAAAAACCCCACTGTTAGACACTTGCTGTCGTGTCCACACATGTCGTGGACACGATACAGGAACTTGGACACATGCCCTGACACCCCACCTATCCTAGGACACGACCATGACACCATAGGTTGCACACACGTGGCCCTAGACTGGTCGACACGCGTGCACGACGCAGCACGACAGTGCGCGCGGCTCCCCTCCTGCTGCACATCTCGTGCTCGCTGCACGTGACACGTGGACACGTGCCACTTGGCACAGAGGTGGGGGCACCCTCTGACAAGCCCCCTCGAGTCTCACAACTTCTCGTGTCGTATCGGACACGTAGTTAGCTCTGCACTGATTCGTGCACTGTACTAACACGCGCACAGTTAGGCTCTGATACGGGCTCGGACACGACGTTGTGTGACACTTGGACACGAGACAGACACTGGGACACCTAGCCTGACCCTAGGCGAACCTAGGGACACGAGCACGAGACTCCTAGACACGTGTGTCGTGTCCTAGAGCTAAGTGCACGCGTGCACGATGCTGTGACACTGTGGCTTACCCGTTTGTGTTTTTAAACCCGTGGACACGCCGTGTCATGTCGTGGTGTCGTGTCAGGCACCTAGGACACTAGGGTATGTGTGGGGCTAGTGTTACCAACCAATAGGATCGAGCCTTAGCTCGGTTTGGTGAGTGTAAATCGAGTTACCTATATCACCAATGCACAGTCCAGTTTTTCCAGTTTTGGGGATATTTCCAGTTTTGAAAAAGTGAAATTCAAATCTATTTCTATTATGATTAATACATGTATATGTGTATTTCAGTGTATATATATGTAGTTTATATGTTTGTGTGTGTGTAGGTAAGTTTTTAGGAAGTATACATGTATATACATGTGTGTTTATTGTGGGTGTGTGTGTATATTATTGTGTGGGTTGGGGACTGTTTTCAGTCCCAGGAAACTGGAACTCTCCCCCCCCCCCCCCCGTGACAGTGTGTGTGTCTCCTCTCTCTCTCACTGTCTCACTCTCTCTTTCACTCTATGTCCCTCTCTCTTTCCTCTCTTTATATATATATAGTATATATATAAGTTTTATATATATAGATATATATATATATATATGTATATTTTTTTTATGTATATATATATTGATATATATATATATATATATATATATATATATATATATATATATTTGTATTAGGTCACATATATAGTGTATCATATGTATGTGGGTTTTTGGGTATTGTATATATGGTATTCCCATATAGGTATATAGATAGTAGATTGATGTGTATATATATATATATATATATATATATATATATATATATATATATATATATATATATATATATATATATATATAACTTACTATAGGGCTATATGAAAACCCTATGACTAGCCCATGGCCTATGGCCAAGATTATTAGCCTATGGCTTGGGTCTAGCCCTAATGGCCCAAAACCAACCTGTTGACCCTTGTTGACTAAGGGTTGACCAAAGTCAACCTTAGGTCAAAGTTGACCTAGTTAACCTAGAAATGACTAGGAATGACCTAAAACAACTAGTTTGACTAGTTTGACTAAAACCCTAACTAGTGTTTGACTAGTTGACTTAAGGTTGACCATTGTTGACCATGGTTGACTAAAGTCAACTATTGGTCAAACCATGACCTAATTGACCTAAAAATGACTAGTTCAACTAGTCTGATCATGTTTGACTTAATCACCTTATTGACTAGTCTTTGTTTGACTTAATTACCTGACTGACTAGTCTTTGTTTGACCAATACCTTAGTTGATCTAAGTTTGATCTAGACTTGATCCAGATTGATCATGTTGACTAGTATTTGACTAGTTTGATTAGAGTGTTGACCAGGAGTTGACTTTAACCTAGATTAAACTTGTTTGACCTTGTTTGACTTTATTTGACTTAGTTTGATTTCCTGTGATCTAGTATGACTTCCTGTGACCTAGTTGACTATTAGAGTTGACCAAGAGTTGACTTCTGACCAGATTGACCTAGAATCATGTAGTATGCATTGTATACTTTATTTTTACCATTGTGGATACATTGTGACTTGTATTGCTCTGATTAGGAGCCATACACCTCTCCTCAGACAGTATATCTTCTTCAGACATTCAGTTATCAGGCGAGTACATTCTCTGACCGTTTCATATTTGCCAGGATTTATATTCTTGCTCTAGCTTACTTTACTTGATGCTGACACGATTGATATCACGGATTGGTACTATATGGATCTTTTCATGAGATGTTATCCCCCTCGGGAGCATCAGATACTTTTGTCACGTGTGTTTCACTTACATCATGTATCTCATGCTTCTATTATCATGAATCTTCATGTATCAGCTAGTGACTCATGTACTCTCATGATCACCGAGCCTCCATGAATCTTCATGAATCACTCATGTATCACCCAATTATGGGCTTATCACGAATCTTAACATAACTTGAACGGATCCTTGTGTATTGATTGGGGATGGGGGAGTGGAAATAGTCATGTGGATATTATCCCTGTAGCTGTAGTCATGAATCACTTCTAGCTGTAGTCATGAATCTCCTATGCCATTCATATGTCTATATTTTACTCTGACTCACTAGTCACTGCTAGTTCTCTATATACAGTAGATATTTCCTTTACAACTATCTCTTTTGCTACATGTATCTTCCTTCAGCAGTTCCTGTATTTTACTCTATTGCATGCTTTATATTTCCTATCATACTATGCACTGCGTGAGATGTATTGTGCTCGTTCCTGTCCTGATTGGACCTGTTGAAAATATTACAGAGGATGAGGACGAGGCGGCGGTGACTACTTATTATGGAGCAGGACTAGATGATACTTATGTTGTGGACCCTCAGCAGGATCCACCTGCAGCTGAGGATGTTGCCTCAGTAGTCTAGACTAGTTTAGCTAGACAGTCTTTCGGTATTATCTTTTTGTCTCACATCTGAGTTGTATTTTGAGATGTTGAGGTATATAGACTCTTAGACTGGTTGTATTATGAGTTGACATTCTGGATATTATGTTGTACTAGACACTTAGACTTTTTCATCTCTACTATGGTTCTTTTGAGTTACTATCTATCTATCTGTTCTTCATTCTTCTACCTTAGATGTGATTGAGACAGCATGTTGTGATGTTACCTCCATTCGGAGAGCATAAACTGTACAGGTACCTTTATATTGTTAGATGATTGACCTAGGACAGCGTTCTACCGCCGATACTGCGGCGTAGGCTGGACGTACCCACTTCTCGTGCCCTTACTCTAGGGTGCGGGTCGTGACAGTCGCCTTGATATAAACTTTTCTGTCGGATAGATTGTGGCCTTTGTGCAATGTCAATTTAAAGTTGCGTCGAAAGAAGTTAAGCACGGTGTTAGGTGAGTCACCTAACGGGCGTAGTCCCGAATGTTGATAAAGAAATCGTATCAAGATAAGTTGCATAGCCAAATTTCAGAAATAGTTGGATGGCGACTTCGAACGCAAGGCATTGTAAAGGATCGTTGCGATCGAATGTACGACGGCTCGATGTGACACATAGAATTGATAGTTCCGATAAAACATACGAAATGAGAAATGCGATTTTGAATCGCATCGTGTGCCTTGACTTTTGTTGGATGATCGCATGTGTATCAATATGCATATGCAATAGAATTGCGAGAACTTAGCTAAAGATAAGTCCGATCGAGAGTACGAGATGGCAAGCATAGAATTGAAATTTACCTGTCAGCTTTGTTCCAATTTGCTACGACTGGACTTGGTCGAAATACATATATCTTTGGGACGCCTTAAATATAGGTACGGATCCAAATTGAGTTGTATACAAAATTCAAATCGAGCTGCAGGGATGACTTTAAAATGTTAATAAAAAGCTTACGAGATAGTGTGAAATTGAACAACATTGGTGGGACAAGATCGTGAAACGATCTACAAAACACTTAGTTGGAGTGTTGGTTTTGGTTCGAGGATGAACCTTGTTTTGAGTGGTATATTCTGTAATGCCTTGCTCCGTACAGTGCATTACGCTGAGACATTGACTCAGTGAGTCGCGTTGACCGAATGAAATGTATCGATGCGAATCGATACAAGAGTTACGTTGTCCCGAACAACGCATCGAACTAAGTCGATGCGAAGAGTTGCCTTGTCCCGAAAGAATGCATCGAGGGAATCGATGCGAAGCGTCGCGTTGCCCCGAAGGATGAGTGCGTTGAATCGGCTCGAAGATTCTAAGAAATCGAATCGACCAAGGTGCAAATCCGAATCGATACAAGTATTAATTTTAGTTGTTTTCGTGTGCATGTTATACGTTGACGCAAAAATATTAGAGGTCGATCTTTTGAAATATTTAGTAAGGCGTCCGCAAAATCAAATCGTCGCCTTGCGACGGACTGAGACTTGGGCACGCTAAGGCAAATCGGACGTATAATTCAAGGAAGCATGAAGTGCTCGAATGGCTAAGTCAGGAGAGTGGCCGTACAACGAAGTTATGAAATCGAGCCACATCGGCTCGGCGAAATAACAAAAGCGAATCGACACAAGGTGGGAGGATTGACTTCTTTTTACTCCTTCATGCGATAAGTCAAATATATCATTGTATTCTAAGTTAACCTATCGACGCCACAGGCGTGGTCCGATCGGAGACAAATCGTAGTGTGAGTCGAACACTAAGTTAGAACAATTGAAATAAAATATGTATCATATGCACGAGTCGCTACGGAACATTGGATATCGCAAAAGCGAGCGCCTCGGTGCGCAAGCCGCAAGAACATAGGATAACTGTAATCGGCGAGTGCCTTAGTGCACGAACCATACCGTGCCTTCGCACACGAGTTAGAAATGCTAGAACATTGAAAGACAATAGGTGAGCGCCCTAGTGCACAAGTCCCGAACATTGAACGCTAAGTTATAGAACATGGGGATACGGTCGAAACGTGCCTACGTACACGGGATAGTAAAAGATGGCTTCGTTGCGAGAGAATATAGTTGTGGCATGAATGTGGCAGAACTGTTGGATATGACATAATGTCTCGAAAGGTGTTCGAGACCTTCGGGTCGTTCGGTTGACGAGTATTGAGTTGAGGCACGATGCCATTGAATTATTGAAACAAAGTATGAAATGTAAGAACACAGAAAGTAACGGAAGAGACGCGAGATGATAAAGTCTGGGTCTCGGACTCAAGACTATGTTTGGTTGTTTGAATTTGATTGCTTGAATAATAAGGGCATTGCATGGTCGATTGGGATGGACTTGAGATTAATGTGATAATAACTCGTGCACGAGTGTTTCTCCCAAACGTTTAAATGTCGGATGCACC
Organism: Iris pallida; assembly: GCA_029216955.1. Taxonomy (NCBI): domain Eukaryota; kingdom Viridiplantae; phylum Streptophyta; class Magnoliopsida; order Asparagales; family Iridaceae; genus Iris; species Iris pallida. Next base: position 8,013,710 of record JANAVB010027994.1, read on the forward strand.
CCGGAACCGCTTGGCCTAGGAGGGATTCGAATAATCTTTGTAGGCGCACATCTTTAAGTTGAGTAGCTCTCGCTATTGATAGGAAAAGTCACAAATAATGGTATACAGCGGAAACGTTTCGGTTATTTGGGACGGCGACCCAACCCGTTAAACGTCGGGCAGCCCGACAAATGTTGAGAAAAGAAGGAGAGAAAATAAAGGAACTCCTTTAGTCCATTTCGGCGCGGATACACCAACGACCCTCATATAGCTAAGGAACGATGGGTTGAAAGTGTAGGCACGTATGCGTCCCGCATATAGATCCTACTTAGAGATGCACATATAACATGATAGGGAAGGAATGGGGCGTATTCACCTTGCGTTCGTGCAAGGACGAGTGCGCCGACTTGGTAAGAAGTCGTTCCACGAATCAAACACGAGATTGCTTGTTTGTTTGCCTATTTCAATTTGAATAACATGCTTTCCATGCTAACATGCTTTACGCTTTCGAATATGTCATAAAATTGACCCTAAGGAGAACATAGCAAGATCATAAGCTCGATAAGTTGCATGATTCAACGTAAATACTAAATGTCGATTTGGAAAGAAGATCTTTGCTTCAGTACATGCGAGGACGAACGTACTGATCCCCCACCAGCTTCATGCAGGGTACATAGAATGGATGGCTCGCGGCGAAGCGTTGCTTGAACGTGTTGAGGGTTGGAATGCCGAAGCGCATTGAAGCGTACGATCGCATTGACGCTCGGACTACGCAACTGGATTGATGCGGCCGAGATATAAAAGGCATGATGTATGGAATGGTGAAATCCTTTGTGGGCAAGAGAGAACCGGAGTGTTGTAGCCAATCTGGCATATATTGTTAGGCTATCGAAAGCCATTGTAATCTCAGTTTCAGATATCAATAAAAAGAATTGTTTCGTATACTCTATTTTTCTTTCGTTGTTATTATTGAATCAAAAGATAACCATTTGAGAACTTGTCATCTTGCCTTGCACGAGCGCAACTCCAGGCTCGTACGGCATCACGCCCCCTGTGAGGACGATGATTCGGATGATTCCGAGTCGGGGCGTGACAGTAACAAGGCAAACATTTCTAATACATGGATAAGGAGGGGAGCCAATGTTACCATTTTCTATGATATATCCCTTTAGATTGTTGATGAAGGATACATGTCCTTCTTTCTTCATCGATAGTTTTGCAAAGAGTAAAACGTCACCAGTCATGTGACGTGAGCAACCGTTATCGAGAATCCACTTGATTTTAGCATGCGACGGAGGGTTCACCTACAACACAAGTTGAAGATGAAGACTTTGGTACCCAAGAATGTTTGGGTCCTTGATTGTTAGTTTTAGGAACCCATTTAAACATTCTTATATCAACATGTTTTCTCATTTGACAATAGTAAGAAGTGTGTCCAAGGAGACCACAATAGTGGCACCCCATAGGTATGATAGATCTAGAGGAGGGTGAGTGACAGAGTGTATGAGAGGTCCTAGTATGATTAGGAGTTTTCACATGAGTATAGTGGTGATGATAGTAGAAAGCATGATGTGTAATATTTTTCCTTTTGATAGGACCTTTTAGTGTATATACTTGGTTAGGGAAAGACCTATGTGTTGTGTTCTTGTGAGTATAAGGCCTGCGACCGGTGTTGACATGCCTTTGTGTATGCGTGTGTCATATTCTTATCGACTTGTTTCTTGCATTTTGCAAGAAGGTCATTGTACTTGATGGAGGTGGCATATTCTCTTTGATTTGCAGCAATAGTCTTGTGGCCAGCTAAGGTTTAGATTCGAACGGCTCAGGCTCGAACATACGTGCAGTGTATGTCAAGCTATGCTTCGGACTAGACTGGTTTGACCACACGTCTACTCGGCATTTTTTCTTTCCCTATGATTCGAAAAATCATATCAAGCAAGATTCAGAACTTGATTTCTTTGATTCTTATCAAGCAAAATTCGGAACTTAATTTCTTTGATTCTTATCAAGCAAGATTCGAAACTTGATTCCTTAGATTCACGATTCAGAAATTCGTAACAAATAAGATGCAAGACTTAAATAAAATCATGCAATGCAAGAGTCATGATGTGTGTCGGAAATTGTATCACAATACGAGTCATGCTAATTTAGGAAATAGAATACATTGCATTTATTTAATATTGGGAAACAAAATACGGAGTACTTGCCTTAGGTCTAAGTTGTCCAAAAATTCTCATTAGTCCAAACCTATTCAAAATAAAAAAATCCCATCATCAACTCTTACTCCTATTTGCTATCTCAAAATGAAATCTAATTAACTATCAAAACCCATATGGAGGTTTGATATGGCAGCCCAATGATAACTAAAAGCCCAATAATACATTCTAATAAAATCTTCCATTTCAAAATCAATCTATCTAGTCAGGACCAAGCCCTTCAACAGTACCACTGTAATTTATTCTCAAACCCAAATAATCAGCCCACAACCGGCCCACATGACCTATTATTACTGCTACTGCAGTACTTTGTTCTTACATCCTTTGTCTCAATCCAAATCAACTAAACCTTAGGCTCAACTAAGGCAATAGGCCCAGAACTTTACTTCACATGTTGCTACAACTCCTCTACTGGTCACAAGCCTACAGAGGCTGAATATGAAGCCTTAACTCAAATCAACATCAACCCTAACCAACGGCTAAGTTATTCAAACTTGTACAATACTTAATCTAGTGTCAAAAGAACACTGGTCCAACCTAACTGATTCAAACATAGCCATACTCAATGGTCACCTGATTCAAACTCTGCTTATACCCCTCCTTTCTATTGCATTGCATATGCAAAAGTGTACGTGTGTCGATAACATCTACCTGGTCCAAGAATACACCAGAACATAACAAATAAAGAGACGAATATACCTGTATCGATTCAAGGCAATATCAGTGTCGGATACGGCTTCTCTCATATCCAAAATCGAAGGTCAAATTGGCTCAACAATATGTCGAATACATAATAGGCAAACACAAAGAACAATAATATTAGAATCTGCTTGAAAACCTAAGAAGGCCAATTGAACCAAAACTGTTTGGAAAGAACTGAAGATTACTCACACAGATTCAATCTGCTTCCCTCCAACAAGCGGATCAATACATCGACCACATCTTGTGCATAGGAAAGAACAAGGTACAAATAAGTTCGTTGATCATTTGATCAAGAAATTCAAAGAAAAAGATCACACAGAGAAGATGAAAGATCAGAGGAAGCTTACCAATGGCGATCAAAGCGACCAGGAACATAAATTTTGTTGGTCGAAAGGATCAAAATCATCACAAGATCGATTCCCTTGAGTCGATCAACTACTCCAGCCAATAAAGACATATCAAGGGATCACCGGGGTTCAAGCTTCATATTCAAAGGGCCACGAGCTCAACAGAGGTGGACAATTATCTCGTCGATCTCGTCGTTACCAATGCTGCACCGTCGTCGAAGAAGAAGAAGAGCATCGCCATGGCCACGAGCTCACTAGTCAGAGATAAGGGAAGAAGGAGTCGGGGAGAAAATGGCTAGGGCTTTGCCGCTCGTGGAGGAGGATGCAGGAGGAGGTTGGGAGAGCTATTTGTCATACCCACTCCCAAATATATGGGATTTGGGCATAACCTGGCTAGCTGATACAACCTACAGTGAGCTACCCAATTTAATGGACTCACTTAGGTGTACTACGCTGTAAATGTAACTAACCAAACAACAGGCAATGATCTAATTAATCTCATCCACATACATAATAAAGGATAGTAATGGAATAATGCAGAGTAGTCTGAATATCTAAAGTACAACAGAAAGAAAATACAACTCTGGTAGAAACAATCCCACAGTACAACAGAATAAAAATACAGGAAATGGAAGATAACTAGCCAAGAGCAACAACTAACTAGATGATAAAACTCTCAGCCAAAGTAGCAACATACCTTGAATCAAGGAAACTCCTCAAGGAACACCTCGTAGTCCTCTGCAAAGTCTCTCGCCTCGACTTCGAAACCGTATATCGTCGAGTACAGATGCTCGTTGGGATCTAAAAATGAACCAGGTCCTCAGGGGACATAGCTAGATACAAATAGGAACATGCCATAAAGTAAATACTGATATAAACATAAAAGGGTGTGCTAACCAGTCTAAGTGAATGTATATAAAAACAACTTTGGAATATATAAGTGGATAGATAAGGGAATGGCATCGAGTTACGGGCCAATGTCGGATCATGAGCCGATGTAAATATACAACACTAGTATACCTCCCGACCGTACCTAGCGCGCAGCTAGTGGTTGCTGCTGGACGTATACCCTAGTAGATGTATGGCCCATAACCGGGTATCTATGTCCATAACCTGGTATCTACTGAGGCTGGAATAATGTAACTGTCTGTCCCATATGCCTATTGGTTGTCTTCCCCGCCCAGAGATGTATAAGTCGTATCCACGACTCAAACATCTAATCTCAATACAAAGTCAACTATTTAGAACCATCACTACCCTATATGTGCCGTCACACATGCCACTCGTACTGATGGCCAGTCGAGAGCGTCAGCGTGCCATAACTTGATCTCACTCGGTGTCACGCCCCGAGTCGACAAACCGTTCGTCTTCGGTGTTATTTTGCCGAATCGATTATTCTCGCTAAGACGTGATGCCGTACGAGTCTAGAATTACACTCGTACAAGGCAAGAATATTACGTTGATTTTATATTAAAATGCCAAGTTAAAACTTCACAAATCACATCAAATTGAGACGCAGTATAGGAAGATAGAAATGTGCTTTTCATTCATAGCTTGCAATGAAGTACAAGACGTAATTACATTGGATGTCGTTGCGGCTACATTGATTGAAAATAAAAGAAAACATACTCGACAAGCTGCCTGAACTAACACTTGTTGTTCCATACATTCATCCCTTTATACAAAGCCTTCGATTGAATTGGCTTCAAAATACTTCAGCATAGGAAGAGCTTCAAAATACCTCTCCGCACTTCAGGTTCAGTTTAGAGCGTCCGCCGCACCTGGGGAAATTGGGGGAGGGGATTAGCACACTTGCTAAGTGGACGAGACGAACCCACTCGTCTAAACCGACTCTGATTGTTAAGGTAGGCATGCTTTAGTGTTGTCTTTCTATTTAGAACTAAATGAATTCAGTTCATATCGATGCCATCTTTGAAGTAATAAAGCATACAGTAAAAACATAGCGATTTATCCCATTTCTTACCACGGTCGTGCTCGTTCCTGCATAAAAACAGAGATAATACTTACTACCTGCATAAGATAATAGGTGAGCATGCTACTATCTTATATGCACGGTCTTTGGTGTTACACACCACGTAGGACTATCTCAACGGTATTTTGGTCCGTTCAGTCTAGGTTGTAAGTCTGACTAACGGTCCCGCAATGCATCAGTACCAAAGCACGATTATTCATTCTCCCTAGGTCGATTCGATTTTGATGTCCCGGATATCGATTCGAGAAAAATCAACTTGTGCACAAGCTGTCCATGACCATGCCAATGCGCGAACAGTTTAATATATACAACAGTTTTGTATAGCGCGGACAGTATTGAACGGCATTATCATTTCTCCCAACTCATGCAACGATTCATTTTCCCCAAAGTCGTACTCCCGATTTAGCGTCCCGTGGGCACCAAATAGTCCGAGGCATCATAACCCACGATCGACGTTTCATATTATTTTGTAGCACGTGAAATAGTCTATCTTTTTACTAGAACCTTAAACTTTCTCGTTTATGTGATAAACTCGTATTTTTTTAGAGTAGATTACTGTAAATCGATACGTTTTTCTCGAGTTCTTGACCTTAGTGGATTGGCATATATTTAACTTGGCATCGTCGATTTGAATGAATTCGAGGCAAAGGAATTTTGTTTGCGGGACAGAGTAGAAAAGAAGGGGCCGAATCACCCACCAAGTTCTTCGAACGTGCTGACCATCGAAGCGCTTCGCAACGTTCAAGCTTTAGTTACACGAGCTCCTGTAATGTTGCCAACACTTAGTTAGGATTCCTTCTTTATTCCCTCGCTTCGAAATTCGTAAATTGTATCTAGGAAAATGACGCAAAAGCACTTCATCAAAACCCAGTGGCAAAAGCTCCAAAAAAAACCATATAGCGGTCCGGTTCCGTCGAAGGGACTCTTATATAGAGCTCACTCGCCGAGATGCAGCCCGCTGCATCTAGGACTTATTCCAACAGAAGTCGTTCCATTAGTTGGATCGATTCTCTTAACATCCGTCCAAATCGATTTGATCGATGTCGCAAGGTGTTATCGTTTACCAAGCTCAGCGATCGAGTCAGATGGCCATCTAAGTTTCCGACCGATCTGACTCGGCGCAAGCATATTATGAAGTTCGTCGCCTATTGAAAGCGGGGCGCTACACTCGGTGTCGTATCGTAACACGTGTCATAGTCAAGGGAGTTATAATAAAAACTCCGCAACTGAGGGTACGTCACCTAGATCTAAGTAAAGTATGTATCCCTAAGTGTTGATGCCATCATCGACCATGCCCGAGGCAATTTCCAGACTCAACTAAGTCCATACTAACAAGAGTATAATGAAGTATATGTAAAAACAACAATATGAGGCAAGGTATACTTGCCTGCACTCCGAAATGCGCAAGCAATGCTCTGGTCCCTCCTGTCTCGATCGTGTCGTCACAGAGACCTACAAATACATAACCAAGGCTTGCGATACGCTAAACAGCCTTCATGATTTATATATATCTATTCACACACAATATTGCGTATACGTATTTTCGTATATATATATATATATGAGACACCTAGTGTATGTATGCTCACAAGGAAAATATACGTTATATATATACAAGAAAATATATATGGGTTATATATTTATAAAGAATATGGGTTATATATATATAATGAATATATATATATATATATATATATATATATATATATATATATATATATATATATATATATATATATATGGGTTATATATTACTGTCATTAACCTATTTGCATATGAAAACAAGTGAAATGGGGACTAATGTCCTATGTGTAACATGTATGGAATGTGACAAGTGAGAGTGAAGGCATGGCAATCACCTACTGTGCATTAACAAGAATCTCCCATTGTCACATTTACCGAAGAATATATATACAAGAAGTATATCACCCGTTGTCACATTTACACAAGATATATATACAAGAAATATATAAAATATATATGCTAGAACCTACTGTGTATGTATATGCATATGAAAACAATATGAAGGGAGACTTAGCAAAACAACCTATTTATTCTAACCATGCTACCATGAACCTACTGTGTATGTAGCAAGGGAAAGAACCCATGTTGTGAAAGCCAAATCCCATGCAAGCACAACAAATGGAAATCAACACAATGGAAATGAATACAATGAAATATATGGAGGAGGAGGATGATCACCTCCGACGTATGCATGCTATGCACAACAGCGAGGAGCGCAAGGCTGGACAGCGGCTATGGCACGACGTGCTCGTCTCGTTGATGCGGAGACGTCGGGAATCATCGTACGGCGAGAACGCTTCGCACCACGAAGCTCGAACGGCCGAGGGGACCGCTGGAGGTTGGCGCCCCCCTCCTGGAGGTTCGTCGGCCTAGGGGCGGTCGACGGTGGCCGACCTGGCACACGCGGCGGCGTTGGAAACGTGCGACAGCGCTCGCGGCGGTGTTACAACGGCAGCAGCGCGCAGGCTGCACAATCGACGTGGCGGCAAGAGGGGGGCCGTTATAGGTGGGGGAGGCGGTGGCCGGCCTAAGTGGCGAGCGGCGACTCGTAAAAATGCAGCAGCAGCGGCAGCATAGCTGTCGAGGGGGCGGGGGCTGCTGTTTAAGGAGGAGGAGGAGAAAAAGATGAAGATGATGATGATGGTGATGGAGATGATGTTGATGAAAAAGATGGGGATGAGCTTTAGGGTTTAAGAGGAGGGGCTGCTCGTTAAGGAGGAGGAGGTGGAGATGCTATGTAACGAATAGAAGAAGAAGGAATTGATCAAAAAAAAAAAAAAAAAAAATAGAAGAAGAAGGAATGAATGGGGGGTTTGAATGAAGTGGTCGGCTGAATGGTTTAGGAAGAGAGAGAGAGAGAGAGAGAGAGAGAGAGAGAGAGTTGTGTGTGTAAGCTTTACAAAAGTAAATGAGTGTTGTTGAGTTGTGATTGGCTAAGAGGTTATGTGTGTCATAGGAAACTCTCTCCAAGGATCTCCTTGTGTGGCCAAAATAGGCTAATTTTGCATGAGAGGGATTGAATGAGATTTAATGAGGAATCTCTCCCTAATTGGTGGTTAGTAGTTGTTCATTTGGGATTAGGGTGAATGGTGCTAGGATGTTTGGAGTTTCGTAGCGATGGGATGGTATTGTGTGTGTAGGTATTAATAAGAGGAATGACATGGAGCTTGGGTTGAGTCCAGTTGAGTCGGTCGGGTCAAAATTGGTCTTGGTAAAATAAATGGCTTAATTTAGTCATTTATGATCACAGATAAATAAGTAGCATGCGGGGGCTCAAATGAACGGGACACAAGTGTCATGTGTATAGTAAGCTTAAAGTGGGTCGTGTCCATAACTTGGGTTGACAAGTTTGGATCGAAATGGTGTCCGTAATTCGAGTCGAAAGCAAATATGACTCCGTAGGGTAAATCAAGATTGGGACTTGTGTTAGAAAAGTTGTGCGATAAAAATGAAGCACAAGAAGGTATGTCTGAGTGGGACACGAAGGTCATGGGTGTAGAGTGTCTCGACTAGATCATGCATGTGAAGTTGCTTTTGAAAAAATGACTAGTCTTATGCTCCTAAATTAAAAGTCACGGCAACGTGCATATGATAATCAAAAATAAAAGTGAAAATTCATTAATAACTTAGAAAATCATAATTAATCATATTTAATCCCCAAATAAATCTAGATAAGATCTAATTAAAATTTCAGAGGGCTTACACTATTTATAGGTGCAATGGACGGTGGTGGCCATTATCAACGGGCGACGGAGATTGATCGGTGAGAGGCGGTGGGTAGTGGACGGTCGGGATAGAAGGGGTAAGTCTGTGGGAAGCTTCGGGAAGACTTCGGACTTCAGTCGCCAGACTGATCGCTGCGAACCCTCCACTGCTGGCTGGAGTCGGTGGTCGGATGTGCCACTATGTCATCATCAAGGAAGAAGAGGGAACGAAGGAAATGGGTTCAGATCCGTAGGAGAGTAGGTTTTAAACAAAGGTATGACTAACGGGTTTGGTAACTAACGGGTTCGAGTTTCTTAGTGGGTTGAGGAAGGAGGGTTAACGGGTTTGGTTAGCCCGACCTTTAAACTAAGATATAGGCTTTGAGGGTTTTTGTGGGCTAAATACAGCTGAGAACCTAATGTCTATAATGGTGGACCTTAAATGGCTGGTTAATTAAAAAATGTGGCTTCAATACAGGCTTGGTTTAATGGCAGTGGAAGAATGGTTCAACCCAATCGGCCTAATATTGATGGGCTGTCTGGATGGTCCTAACTGGGTTGAATTTAATAGGCAGACCAACTAAACTATAGGAAAATATTCAAAATGTATAGATGAATAATCTCTAATTAATAGAAGAATGTCTAACTCATAAAAATCTAAATATTCTAAGAAAATAATATATGAAAAGATAATCATGATAGAGAAGAATAATTAATTCTTATTTTAGAGAAAGAGGGGTTACAAATCTACCCACCTTAGAAAAATTTTGTCCTCAAAATTTCACCAAAAATAGTACGATGATCAAAATCAGTAGTTAGGCATGATTATGAATAAAAAAGAATCTATTTGGCACGATAGGCATGATCAAGAAATAATCAAAGAAATTCGAAGGTGATACGATAATGATCAAAAAGTCAGGCACAAAATGGTATAGTTACGGCTAAGTCATGGTCAAGGATATAGTTGAAACACCTGATCAACTACTGGGAATAACTAAGAATTATCGGAGTGATGATCAATGAAATCATTTAGTTATGATCAAGTAATTGAGGCACGATAAAATCAAATCATTACGAATACGACCAAAACCATTTAGGTACGAATATAGTCACGATTAAATAAATCGTATAGGCCCGATCGAATACTTAACCAAAGACATCTAAGCATGGTGAAAGTCAAAATCAATATACACGATCATGTATAGAACCAGACTAGAATCACCTACGCATGTAAAGTCATCTAGGCATGATAGGCATGGTCAATAAAATCTATATAGGTATGGTCTAGTGGAATAGAGTCAAATCAAAGAGTAGGAAATATAGAAAGATATAATCAATAGGAATTTCGATCGAAATCTAGACAATAGAGAAATAGTCACATAATAACAGGAATGACCTAAACTGTGACTGAGCATTCCAATTCTCGCAAGCTCCCAATGGTACTCTAATCCTAAGCACCTTTAGAGAGACCTGTATGGGCCACCATAAAAATGTGTCACGTCCCGTGCCCGCAGGATCGGATACGGGTTGTGAGCACGTCCAGTCTACGCTGTCGTTGACAGCGGTAGTCAGCTGTCTAGTCCTTGAGAACCCTCAAGTGATAATGATAATCAATCTATGCTCAATCACGTGACTCATAAATGGAAAACAACCAACGCACACAATTACAGTCCACAATATCTCTTTTTGGTACATATACATATCAATCTCATCCCGGAGACAATTCGACCAAATCCTCAAAATAAAAATAATATACAATGAATAGTACATAAATGATTCTACACTACTTCTAAGCCTCCCAAAGCAATCCTCCAAGCAATCCTGCTAACACTGGTAGACAACGATCCAGTTAGGAAAGGAGCAAAGTATATCCCCATATAATGTAACACAATAGTAAATAAAGCATGAAAAGTAAACAGAAACTGAACCAGACAATGCATGAACACTAAAATAAAATATTATCTGTAATATGAGAAACTGTGAGAATCATAATAAAATATAATATAACTAGTCACAAAGTCGGACAATGAATCAAGGATGCACAACTAGCATTCTATGTGATTTGAAATACTGTTTTGACATGTGGCCGGCTAAGATTTAGATTCGAACTGATCAGGCTCGGACATACATGCAGTGTTTGCCAAGCTATGCTTCAGACTAGACTGGTTTGACCACACGTCTACTCGATATTTTTTCCTTTTCCCATGATTCGAACAATTATATCAAGAAAGATTCGGAACTTGATTGCTTAGATTCATAATTCAGAAATTCGTAACAAATAAGATTCCAGACTTGAATAAATTATGCGATGCAAGTCATGATGCATGTCGAAAATCGTGTCACAATATGAGTCATGCTAATTTAGAAAATAGAATAAATTGTATTTATTTAATATTGGGAAACAAAATACGGATTACTTGCCTTAGGTCCAACTTATCCAAAAATGCACCTTAGTCCAAACCTATTCAAAATACAAAATCCCATCATCAACTCTTACTCTGTTTTTACAGCCTTTGTCTCAATCCAACATCTCAAGTAAACCTTAGGCTCAACTAAGCCAATAGGCCCAGAACTTTACTTCACATGTTGCTACAACCCCTCTACTGGTCACAAGCCTACAGAAACTGAATAGGAAGCCATAACTCATATCGACATCAACCCTAACCAACGGCTAAGTTATTCAAACCTGTACAATACTTAATCTAGTGTCAATAAAGCACTAGTCCAACCCAACTGATTTAAACATAGCCATACTCAATGGTCACCTGATTCAAACTCTGCCTACACCCCTGCTGTCCATTGCAGTGCACATACGCAAAAGTGTACTTGTGTCAGTGAAATCTACCCGGTCCAGGAATACACCAGATCGTAGCAAACGAAGAGACGATATACCTGTATCGATTGAAGGCAGTATCAGTGTTGGATACGACTTATCTCGTATCCAAAATCGAAGGTCAAACTGGCTCGGCACTATGTCGAATATATAGTAGGCAAACACAAAAAACAATATTATTGGAATCTGCTTGAAAATCTAAGAAGGCCAATTGAACCAAAACTGTTTAGAAACAACTAAAGATTACTCACACAAATTCAATCTGCTTCCCTCCCAACCAACGAACCAATAATCGATCGCATCATGTGCATGGGCAAGAACAGGGTGCAAATAAGTTCGTTGATAATTTGATCAAGAAATTCAAAGAAAAAGATCACACATAGTAGATGAAAGATCAAAGGAAGCTTACCAATGGCAATCGAAGCGATCATGAACGAAAATTATGTTCGTCGAAAGGATCAAAATTGTCAGAAGATCGATTCCCTTGAGTCGATCAACTGCTCCAGCCAATAAAGATAGTGTTGGTGCTCTTGCTCCTTGACATGAAGAGAGCTTGCTCTCAACATGCTTTGTTAGTTTAGTCCCACATTGGAAAAGCACCATGAGTTATCTCAACATATATATGAGTATGTGTTATTGGGACATGCACATGGGGTGGTGACCCTAAGGAGGGAACCATGTGGATGATTTTGCTAAGAGGAAAATGATTAATTCCAACAAGAACGTAAGTTGATTTTTGTTGTGCGGGCTCGGACTCGACACGGACTCCAGGTTGTCTCGTGCATGCACGGGAGTGTTCGGGAGGAAGGCGTGGGCTAGCACTCGACTATGTTGATTGTGGGATGATGTAAAACATCAAACTCTATTTTAGAGTATTGGTGTTTTAGTCCCACATCGGATATGAAGATGATGAGGCCTCACTCCACTCTATAAATAGAGCCCCCTTGCCTCCTTTCCAAGATGCACCTAAGAAGAGAGTTAAGGGAGTCCATAAAGTTTAGGAAGCCCGTTCAAGTGACAAATATTGACTGATCGTCCAGAAGTTCTCTTGAACTTGCTGGTTCCTAGAAGCGGATCGTATAGAGGCAAATCTTGCTTTGAGCAACAGTATTTTTACACCCCAGCAGATTTAATCCTCCTCTTCTTCTTCTTTGTTTCTCTGTAACTCGTTCTTCAGGTTTTAAGGCACCTACTGAGTAGGAAGGCCTAACTTTGTTCTTGAGATCTATATCTCATTTGTGGCACCTACTGTGTAGGCTTGCTAAACTTCTCATTTGTGGCACCTACTGTGTAGGCTTGCTAAACTCCTCATTTATGGCACCTACTGTGTAGGATTGCTGAACTCCTACTTTCCATCTATATCTACGCTCGGGACTAACAGATAGATCAAGGGATCATCGGGGTTCGAGATTTGTATTCAACGGGTCACGAGCTCAACAGAGGAGAACGATTATCTCGTCGATCTCGTCGTCAACAATGCTACACCGTCATCGAGAGAAGAAGAGCATCGCCTTGGCCACGAGCTCACTGCTCAGAGATCGACGAAAAAGGGGAAGAAAACGGCCAGGGCTTCACCGCTCGTAGAGGTGGATGAAGAAGGAGGAGGTTGGGAGAGCTATTTATAGGTACGACGGACAGTTGTGGCTGTTATCAACGGGCGGCGGAGATTGCTCGGTGACAGGCGGTTGGGTGGTGGACGGTCGGGATATAAGGGGTAAGTCGGTGGGAAGCTTCGGGAGGACTCCGAACTTCAGTCGCCAGACTGATCACTGCGAACCCTCTGCTGGTGGCCGAAGTAGGTGGTCGGACGTGCCACTGTGTCATCATCAATGAAGAAGAGGGAATGAAGGAAATGGGTTCATATATGAAGATAGGTTTTAAACAAAGGGTGTGACTAACGGATTTGGTAACTAACTGGTTCAGTTTCTTAGTGGGTTGAGGAAGGAGGGTTAACGGGTTTGGTTAGCCCGACCTTTAAACTCAGATATGGCTTTGAGGGTTTATGTGGGCTAAATACATCTGAGAACCTAATGTCTATTCTGGTGGACCTTAAATGGCTGGTTAATTAAGAAATGTGGCTTTAATACAGGCTTGGTTTAATGGCAGTAGGAGAATGGTTCAACCCAATTGGCCTAATATTGATGGGCTGTTTAGATGGTCCTAACTGGGCTGAATTTAATAGGCAGACCAACTATATGAAAATAAAATGTATATAGAAGAATAATATCTAATTAATAGAAGATAACTCATAAAAATCTAAATATTCTAAGAAAATAATATAGGAAAAATAATCATGATAGAGAAGAATAACCAATTCTTATTTTAGGAAAATTGGGGTTACAATAACGTAGTACAAAAAATGATAATACTGAAAAAGAAATGACTGTGTAGGATGGTAAGTTGAGTCCTACATAGCCATTGGACAACTTGTGCACAAGGACGACGGTTCTTCGGACGACAACCTGGGACCACAGATCGATCCGGCCTAGGAGAAAATGCAATACTGTGTTAGATTGTACCACACCGACGATTCGAGGCTTTCAACGGGCTCGCTACCTGCGCTGATCGACCTCGTCTACGCCAGGCTATAGTCCACATACCTTTCATATAGATTGAGTAGGTATAGCAACAATCCACGTGCATGACGTAGGATTGAGTCAAAAAGTGTGTACACGATGTTGGTTGATTCACAATGAGGTAAGCATGGCACGAATGAGTAAAGAAAAGTGTGTACGGTTTGCAATACAATAAATTATGGAGCCTAAGATTTAGCTATAGCAGAGACACGTACTTCGGTACGAGATGTGACATCGGGTGTTGAGTCATTGACACAAGTTTACGAGTATGGCCTGAGTCGTTTCTATGTTGAAACGGGAAAGAACGTAAGACAAGTATGAATGGGTTACACTGTGTTGCGAGGCATGACCTCGATATTACACATATGGATCTTATGACAGTTTCACGATGTTTGCATAAATGGTTTTGTAGTACGGTCACAAGAATTTGGAGCTCGATCACGTTGGTTGCAACATGAATAGGCCACCAGGAGTCTAAGTATTGGAATTGATCCTAAGGTAATATTAAAAAAGACCACAAAAAAGAATAAGTTGCACTCACTAAAATAACATATTGATTTTATATGGGTGGGTGAGGGGCTCACTCACCAACGGTTGTGACTGATACCCCACCAGCCTTCATGTGCAGGTTCAGGTATCAGCACGCTCGGGACGGAGCTCGCTTGATGCGCTAAGGCATGGAGTTCCTTGGCGTTTCGAGACGTACGACCGCATTGGATTCTTCACATATACGGGACATAATATGAACATTGTCTTATGAAGTATCCGTAAGTGGCAAGACTTGAACTTTTGTATTGAGAGATGAAAGAGAGCTAAGTGATTGTATTAGAGAGATTGTGATCCCAGTGATTGTAATCTTGGCTTCATGTATTTGTAATCTATTTTCATTATCAATAAAAGACTTGATTTTGTTTGAATACTTGTGTTCTCTTCGTTATTCAATGCTTCTGCTTTGGAACTTCTGTGCGACGACCTCGGCACTTAGCCTGTAATCGGCCATTATGGAAATCGTCTTGTGTGGTGCAACCTAGGCTCGCGCGACATCACGCCCTAGCGAGGACATCGGTTCTGCGGAACCACGGTGTGACACTTAACCCTCTTTAACTCCCCTCTTCTAAACTCCACCCTCAAACCAAATAGATTTTTTGCTTTCCCTTACTTAACTTTCCCTCACTTAACTCTCTTAACCCTCAATCCATGCAGACCCTTAGACTTGGATCTTAAAAGCTGAAAAAATGGCCAAAAAAATGAGGCATCAATTAAATTGGTGCTGATTAATGTTAATAGCAAGTGAAAGCATATATATTGGACTAATTAGCGTTTAGATCCTGCATTACTAGCTTAGAAGCAGGACCGGAGCTGAGATTTGTTAAGGATGACTGGCCCAGTGCGAAAAAAAAATGAGGCCTATTCTCGTATAAAAAAATTCTAATAAAAAAATTTAGAAATTAAATTATCCAAAAACATAAATTAAGAAAAATCATTCAATTACAATATCTTTTAATTGAAATAATATTAATTCATGTTGTTTCCGTGTCATATTGGACACGCATTGACATGTCCGAGACACTCCAAATACGTCACACTCGCACGACCAATTTTAATTCCATCAAATCACACACGTCCAAAAATATTGTACGCGTGTTTTGATGCAAACGTTTGAGTCGGGGTGGTCCGACGATCGACAAGTTTTTATATAAAATTATAATTTTGGGAGGCGTACTTTGGCTAATGATTTAATGTATTTATAGTTGGAATTATCCTATAAAATTTTAGAGGATTAAATTAGAGTGATAGGTGATCGTAACTGTACAATTGTTTTGGTATTTAGTTGAATGAGTGTGGAGATCTGCTCGCACGAACTTTCCAAAAACCCATGCTTATTCTGTGCAACAGTTTTCTTTGTGCACAACCTTCTACGGCGGTTGACGGGCGGGCTCGTCGACGGCGCTGGTACTTCAGAATGCTCATGGGTATTGGCGAAGAGTTCTGAATTGGAGACGATGTGGTTTGGGATACATGGACATTTTTTGAAGTGGTAGAGAGTTATAATTTGTGGGTGTTTTGATAGAGTCAAGGATACATAGGATTTTATTGAATCATAGTATTAGGATTTCTTGTTAAGTCTTAGAATTTTCTATTAATTTTGAATATGCATGTGATTGAGAAAAACTTTGGCTTAATTCTTAATTGGAAACGATAGAAGCCTTGTTAATTGATTTCTTAATTGGAAACAGATGTAGCCTAGTTAATTGAGATAATCTCCACTTGATTAGCTTAGTTTACATAAGGAAGGCCAATAAATTTATAAATTATTTATTCATAAGTTTGATGACTTTGGATTTTTTTAAATTATGTATCCAAAAAGTTAGTTTAGTATACATATACATATGCATATAAAAAAAATTGGAGGCCTATGAATTCAGGAGGCCCAGTGCGATCGCACCCATTGCACTCCCTCAAAAACGGCTCTGCTTAGAAGCTTAGAGTTTAATTTGTAACATGTCAAAGTGAAAAGTTTGGATTCTAAAATTTTTTTTGCTTTCCTTTTTTTTCATTATACTCTTGTTTCAGAAACATTAATTGTTATACTTATGTTTAGGATATAATGAAAAAAATCCAAAAAATTTCAATTGGACATTAAACTCTAAATTGGTATAAAATATAGAGTCTAAACACTAATTAGCCCCACATATATTCTAGACAATTCCTCTTACAAACATAGCATAATCATTATTTATTACACGATCATCAACAAATACTCCCCAGATGAATAGGGCTCAGCAACTCAACTTTTCATTCTAATCCACGAAAAAGTCTCGAGGCACCTTACATCGAGTAGCTAGCTGGTTCTATGGATGCAACTTGGACGGGCTAAACCTGAATCCGATCGGATAAATCCGTTAATGGATTAGGTGAGGATTGAAGATAGTCAGACTTAGAATTGGGTTAAAATATTTGAACCTGGTCAAAAATCGAGTTGGCTCGGATTCATGTCTAGTTACCCAAAGTTCCCGAAATCCGACATAAATATAATTTATATGCATATTTATATATAGTTGTTTCATATTTCTTAAATAAAAAGTTTAAACCATAAATTTATCCACCCAAACTCTTCTAACTCCTTATCATAAATCTCATTTCAGTTTGTATTTTGTAATGGTTGAGGCTTCATCGTTATTTGATTATGTGTTTAATATTAATCTTGTTTAAGATTATTTCAAATATCATATTAGAGCCCGATAAACCCAACCCAACCCAACCCGAGGAACATGGGTTCCTTTTCTATTCCTCCGCACTCGGTCTTGTACTTCATATATTGAACCCGAGGTCGGGTTAGACTTGATCTCGTACTAGGCTTATGATTTATCGGGTTGGACTCGGATTGGGCTCAAATCTGATCCAATCCGTCCGAGTTGCACCCGTACTGGTTCTGGTTCCACTGGGAGCAGGCAGGCCACTTTTCCATGAACTTCAAAAAAAGGTCATTTATGGTTGGGAGCACTAGTTTTACCAAGGAGAACCGGTGGCCATATTATTTGCTTGGATACGTGCAAGTACAAAGGCTAATTCGGATGCTGTAAATACCAAGTAACAAAGAAACATCGACGAGCATTGAGAGTCCAGACTAAAGCATCAGATTAGATAGATAGCTCCCATATGTAATAATGGGCTCGATTGTCAATGCGTGATATTGGAAGAATATATGGTAAACCTTTCTTAGGGATGAACATGAAACTGGGCCTAGCTAGGCTAACACGATCAACTTGGCACGAAGAGAAAGAGAATCTCAGCAAACATAACAAGTATAGTTGCTCCTTACTAATAATTAGACAAGCTCTCTACCATGCCTCCTACTACAAGGCTACATCTCAATTTTTCATATGTTCACTAATCTAAATGGAAGAATCATTTGAACTGTGTAAGAAGTAAGAAGAAAGGGCCAATGTGATTCGATTTAAATAAGACTGAAAATGGAAAAGATGATCAGGATGCAGTTCTTAAAAATAGGTCGCGAAAAAAAAAAGATTCTAGACAAAACAGTTTACTATTCTATATCCAGTACGAGGCACTATGAAACATCAATCCATTTTAACACCACTAAGAAAGTCCGTTACGAAGAGAGGTAGGTCTCGTTTGGTTCACAGAATCATCGGATTGAAAAAAAAAATGATTACTTTTCTATGTTTGGGTGCCAAAGAAATTGAGGAGGAGAAAAGTGATTTCCAATGGAAGAAAAATTAGAAAAAAATTGATTCCATCCATCCAAGCAAGGAATCACTTTCCTACATTAAAATATTCACTTTCCTTTCAAAATTTTTTGATATTTTCAAACATTGGAAAGGAAAATCAATAAAATTATAATTTTTCAAAGGAAAAAAAATGTCAAGGAATTAATTTCCTTTTCCTTCCATTCTGCGAACCAAACGAGGCCTAAATACTTGGATGGAGGTATAGATACTGCTAAAAGAAAGGTTATTGTGGTTTCTATGAATGACTGCCAAACTACTTGCTGTTCCAGCTGAGCAGACGGTAGGGAATCTGCAATTCAAACATTCAACAGAGTTGTCTGGATGTCAGTTAGCAAGCATGTGATCACATATGCCTCTACTAAAATACATGTGCTAACCGCATCACTATGACCTATTTGATTCCCACACGTTCCTAACAAAGGTATGAGCTAGCACGAACCCACCCTCCCCTCGGTGTATGACCTGCTTACTTCTTATGTGACTATTCCACCTAATTGCAATAAAAATTTGTAAGATATCTTGCTTTTATGCACTATAATCAATTAATTGTTACCAAGGAAGGCCGTGACCGTAGTTTCATATTAAAGAAATAAAAATATTGTTCACATAGTGAGAATGATGAACAAGCTAATTGTTTGCAGTAAATTACAAGATAATATGACATCAGAAAAAAAAAACAATAGACAGAGCAAAAAGTTGCCAAATCAGAGACCAGACAAAAATGCAGATAACCCAAAATGTTTTAAATACAAAATGCAAACTTCGAAAGGTGCTGCCAATAAATTCCTTCCCCAAGGAAGATCCCTAGCAGCTTCAAATTAATCAAAGAGTGATCTGACTTAGCTAAACCTCTCAGATTTTTTTTTTCATCTTTAACAAATTCACTTTTTGTACTAACTATAATCCTTTCCAAAAGCATGCCCACATTCAACCCGACCACTTTTGTTTTTGAGAAAGGATGGGATCAAGGAGATCCCAGCCAAATTTCATCACCTCACCCTCATGTATATGAGATATTGTATTCAGGTAAATTGTTTTTCTCTTAAGTTGCATACATGCTAAGCTACTTCTAAGCCTCACCAAGGGCAAAATGAAGTTGAATTAGAAAGATAACAGATTTTGCAGGGAAAAATCTGCAATGAATACAATAAATTGATTTAGAAAAAAAAATAATCGAGTTTGAATTGATTACAAAATGCAGATGACCTCTAGCCTAGTGGTTAGAGAGATGTATGCGGCCCGAGTGGTCAGGAGTTCGAATCTCAGTGGGAACGATTCCAGAAACATTTACCAGGTTCCAAATATATATATATATATATATATTATATATATTATATAACCCTCTAGCCTAGTGTAGTGGTAAGACATGCGGCCCGAGTGGTCAGGAGATCGATTCCCGGTGGGAGCGTTCGCCACAATTACCTTCTTTCAATATATATATATATATATATAATATATATATATATATATATATATATATATATATATGAGGCGGAGGTCATCCAGAACGAAGCCACCCTCTTCCTTTCTAACCTTTTCCAAAAGCGAAGGTGACGAAGAACGACTCTTTCCTATCGGTCATCCCCCCCCCCCCCCCCCCCCCCCCCCCCCCCCCCCCCCCCACCTTGGAGGAGATTGCCGGGGTGATCAAGTCCCTGGACGTTGGCAGCTCGGCCAGGCCGGACGGCTTCACCGGCGTTTTCTTCAAGCATTGTTGGGATATCATCAAACATAATCTGTTGGAGGTTGTCGTTGGTTTCTTCGAGGGCCTCACCTACCCGAACACGATTTCTAAGTACCCGGATCATTCTCATCCCCAAAATGGAGCATCCTGAGACCTTCAACGACTACAGGCCCATAAGCATATGCAACTTCTCCAACAAGCTCATTTTGAAGATTCTGGCCAACCGTCTGGTGAATGCTCCCCTCCATCATCTCCTCCGAGGAAAGCGAATTTGTCCGCGGCCGCGAGATGGCAGACAATCTCGTTCTAGCTCAGGAGATGATCTTAGAACTGGGGCATAACAACAGAGGCGACAATATGGCGGGTAAGCTTGATATGCTCAAAGCGTACGACCGCCTCGACTGGCAGTTGCTGCTCTGGGTATTGTAGAGGTTCGGGTTCAGCAATGCTTGGATAGACATGATGTATCGGTCGGTGAGCAACTGCCATTTCTCGATGGTCATCAACGGGGAAGTCTTCGGCTTCTTCCGCTCGTTCCGGGCGTTCAGCAAAGAGACCCGCTTTCCCCGGCTCTGTTTGTGATCGCTGCCGAAGCCTTGAGCAGAAACCTGAACAACTGTCAACCCTCCAATCCCACCACTATTCCATTAATAGCGGGTGTCTGCGGGTCTCCCACCACTATTCCATTAATAGCGGGTGTCTGCGGGTCTCCCATATCAGATACGTGAATGATATCCTGATATTCGCTAACGAAGACAAACGAGCGATTCGGCTCCTCATGCGCACCCTCAACTGGTACGAGTACGTTTCGGGCCAGCTTATCAGCAAAGCTAAGAGTAGGACCATCATCGATCCATCGTTCCCGGCGAGCAGGATTTAGCTTGGTGGGGGCGACTGGCTTCCATATCGTGTACCCACCTTTCCAGTACCTGGGGTATCCCCTCTCGAACGGCAGGCGGAATACGGCCATGTATGACCCTTTGGTCCAACGGATTGGGAACCGCATGCTCGGGTAGCACAACCAGCTGCTATCCTCCGGGGAAGGCTCACTTTGCTGCGGTATGTCCTAGCCTATATCCCCTTATATACGTTGGCCACTTGCTCTCCTCCTTCCTATGTTCTGATCCGGATCGAGAAGCTCTTCTCCAACTTCTTATGGGGTTCGAAGGCCGGGGCCGCCCGGCGCACCTGGGTCCGTTGGGCTAAAGTTGTCACGACCCGCACCCTGATTAGGGGCACGAGTACGTGGTTACGTCCAGCCTACGCCGCAGAATCAGCGGGAGAACGCTGTATAGGTCGTCTATAAATACTACAACTAGACAAAATATAAGGGTACCTGTCATCTCCGCACGGAGGTATATATGGAATAACTCAATCACAAGACAAACTAGGATAGATAGCACGAAATAAAAATATGATAGAAAGAAAAACTGGAAAGGAGTTCAAGATCCAACACAAGCTCAGAGATATAAACCATAACAGAAACTCAATATATATAAAAAACTACAGTCTGAAAACACTAGCTGAATCGCAGTCCAGGCAAACCTATCTAACAGTCTAAACATGTGCTACATCATCTACGAACTCCAGGGGTAATGTCTCATCAAACTCTATCCTGGCCATACCCGTAAAAGGTAGAGCAATAGCTAACATGTACTCTGTAAATATCAACATTATCCTGTCAGAAAAATGAGCAAGTACAAACACTAACAACATTTTCATATGAATTGACAAATTCTATAAGAGACAATTAAAATAAAATACAAGACAAGATATATGACTTGGACCTATTCGACCCGAGTTACAATCCGTAACCAAACAAGGACCGGGGTTGTAACCCTTCTCCTGAACAAACCTAGCGCAATCAAGGTATAGCATAAGATCATGTAGAACATGTGGACTGAATATCCTAACATGGTGAGGAAAGTACTGATTGTAGAACTGAGTAGGATATATGATGTAATAAAATAATATAATGTGCCATAAATTTTAGTGCGTTTGTGATCGGGTTGGGAATCAGGATCAGGCTTTCCATCATCGGCTATGACAAGTGTACAACGGAGCAGGATCAGGCCGGCCACCATGGAAACCTATGAACAAGTAGGGTCATGCTTTACCCGTCGTGAGGCTGGGTGTAGCTATGAATGTAACAAGTACAAGTGTGAAGAACAGGAATTTTCACACAACCACTAATACTCTCCATCCCCGAACAGTATATTGATCCGACATGACATGTCATGATACGAGACCAATAGCAGGAGGCCAGCCCTCTCCCAAGTCCCACGTCTATACAAGTACGGTACAATCGAGTAATGTACCATATACCAAGTTAATCCAGAACAACATCTCATGCCAGATCCGACGTATCTAATCCGTGAACCATCGTATCGGAAAATCAAGTAAGACACTACAACTGAATCGGATATAGCAATATCAAGGCAATAAAAACTATCAGTGAATGTACTCTCCTGCGGTCCTGAGCTGTCAAATGGGGTCGATGCTCAGAGTGATGCCACAAACCTAAAGATGAGATATATAGCTAATTATGGTTCAACAGTATTAGGGCAGGATTATAGTATAAGCTATGTATCTAGGTAACTCTTATCCCTAAGTCAAACTAGATCACACTGAGTCCACACTAGGTCAAACTGGGTCAAAGGTTGACTTACGGTTGACTTTTGATCAACTGTCAACTATAGGTCAAACTGGGTCAAAGGTTGACTTACAGTTGACTTTTGGTCACTGGTCAACCCTGGTCAGTTCTAGACATTTCTAGGCCAAGTGTTGACTGATAGTTGACTTGTTTGGTCAAAAGTCAAACTTGGTCACCGAGGTCAAAACTAGCCGCATACTATTCCTAATATTTACCTACCAAGATACTTATATCTTGGTCAACAGGATCAACTCTAATCTAAGAATTAAAATATCAGTTGTACCTCGTTATTCGTACATCGAAACCTACGACACGCAAATCGAGATAACATAGTCAACGATAAGGTTCAATACTTATCACAGTGATCCACATGATCATCTTGCCGATTTCAGCGATGTGAGATCACTGGAACCCTGATCTCAGTTTCGTTGTACAAATTCCGAAATACAACTTAATAAGAATTAATATAATAAAGGTAATACACAGAGAAAATGTCTACAACACTGTCGGATGATGAACAAACATCACCAACGTGTCCAAAATGGTCAAATCAGCTAGGATGCCTCTCAAGTCCAATTGACACAGAGGCAAAAAGGTAATTTCGGACAAAACGTGTCCGTGTCGATCCGCTTTGCACCAAAAACGTGCAAGAAAATTAGCCACTAAATCTAACAAATTATAGTCCACGAATCTAAAATGACGATACGAACCCAACGTTATATCCAGAATTGGATTCCGTGACCCGATCTCAAATTGGTCCGTTGACCGGACATTGAAACTCCGATTTGTACAAAAGCGTGTCGGCCAATGTCCTCAAAACTCGTAAATTATATGTCAACGAGTCCAGAATGACTATACAAACTCAACGGTGTCCGAATTGGATTCCGATGAGCCGATCTCAAATGATCCGTTGATCCGTATATTGGTATCCGACTTGTACCGAAATGCGTGCCGAAACCAATGTCCACTAAAACCTAGCAATTATTTGTCAACGAGTCTAGAAGAGGATACGAACTCACGGTATATCCAGAATTGAATTCCGATGAGCCACATCAAAAGTCCCGTTGACCCGGACTGTAGGGCCCACTTTGCACCAAATGCGTGTCAGGCCCCACTCCTCCAATCTAACAACTTTACATGAAAGCTTGTCAGAACGACGCCACGAGTCTAATGGTGGTGTCCGAATTGAAATCTGGAGTCCCAGTTCAAAATGGAATTAACAAGTTGAAATTACGAATTCGACGACCAACTTTGGCGTCAAATTCAACCATCAACGTGCTCACATAAAACGAAACTTAAGGGTAGGAAGAGGGTTATACAGCTACGCATAGGAACCAGTGGCACGCCAACGGAGCTGCGATGAGGATATACGAACCGACGAAGTTGGCTCCACACACTGTCCAAAATTATACAATTTAAAGCGTCACTTGGTGGCCGGTTTTGATGTATCAACTATAAATTACGACTAAATTGAGGGGATGAAGAGCTATATACCGAGATGTGATGGAGCAAAGAGTTCGCCGATCCAACAGTCGAATTTCCCGAAAAACGTGCATGAAGTCGCTGCGATAGGCGCCATTTCTGGATCCATTCCGAGCGCGTTACGACGGAATTTGTGCGAAATACACGAATAGCCTAGACGGCGCTTCCGGAGGACGATGGCCGCCATGGGAGGTGCGCCCTTGGTTCGCCGGAGCCAATAGGCATCGTGGCGACGTGGTTGGCCGCGGCGGCGCGTGGTTGCGCTGCCACACACGGCTACTGCTGCAAGGTCGCCGCTACTGCTGCGCTGCTGGTGTTGCGCTGCTCTGCGGTGGCGCGGCGGGGCGACGGGGCACACGACGATGGGGCACGGCGAACATGGTGGCGTGGTTAGTAGTGATGATTGTGGTAGTGTGTAAATGATGTGGTAGTGATTGAAATGGTGTGGAAGATGGAAGATAAGATGATGTGAAGTGAGAGGAGGAGAGGGGAAGTCGGCCATAGGAGGTGGAGGTCGGCCGGCCATGGGGGGTATGGTGAGTCGACCAAATAAAGGGGCTGCTGTTGGAAAATAGAGAGGGAAGAGAAAGTAGAGAGAGAGAGAGTGATTTTATTAATGAAAGAGAGAGAAATTATGTGTGGTGTTTTTTAAAGGGAGGAGAGAGAAATAGATTCTCTACCTAAAAATTAGGGCCGGCTATAAGAGAGGGGGTTTGGGAGTGAGTGCCAAGTGTGAGATGGAGGGTTAGGATTGATGGATAGAAACCAAAGGCTAGGATTTTAAATGAGAACTAGATTATTTCTTTAGGGATTTAAATCAAGGGATTATCCATGAATATTTTAAAAATAGGTAGAATAGGTATTAATATTTTTGGTAGAAAAAAGTGTGTGTGGATATTCATGAGGGGGCAACATGAAGTTTGGGTTGGGTTCGGTTGAGCCGGTCGGGTCAAAATCGGACATGGTGCAATTGAATTTAAATAGATATTTATGATCATGGGTAAATAAGTAACATGGGGAACTCAAATAAATGGGACACAAGTGTCATGTGGGTAGTAGGCTTCATGTGGGCCATGTCTATATTTTGGGTCGATTAGGTTGGACCGATGTCGGGTCCCGAAATTAAATTAGAAGTCAGGTCACATTTTACGGTGATAATTAATTGGCCTAAATTGACCCAAAAGTTGTGCGAAGCAAATGAAGCACAAGATGGTGTCTGAGTGGGACACGAAGGTCATGGGTGTAGGACTCTCGGTAGATCATGCATGAGAAGTTGGTTTCAAGAAAATGACTAGTCTTGTGCTCCTAAATTAAAAGTCACGGTAACGTGCATATGATGATCAAAGATAAAAGTGGGAAATCAATTAATAATTATTTAATGATCAATGGTCTAAATTGACCCGAAGTTGTGTGAAGCAAAAAGAGTACAAGAACAACTTTCGATGGGACATGATATTTAACATGAAGGTAATTTTGTCTACTACACACTGATGAAAAGTGTTTCCAGAGATTGGCATCCCTGACACTCAAGAAGTCAAAGTCACGAAAAAGGACATTAAATCAAATAATAATCAAATAATAATATCTATTGCAATAATTGATTTAAAAATTGAAAAAACCTTAAATTCAGGGGGCTTACATCCTACCCACCTTATAAAAATTTCGTCCTCGAAATTAAAAATCATCTAATAGGTCAAGCTAAAACATGCAACTGCTATGGCTACAGTACCCACTGTGCTACCCTTGTGATCATCTATGTTGTTTCTCTCTACAGGTATTTTG
Organism: Iris pallida; assembly: GCA_029216955.1. Classification (NCBI taxonomy): domain Eukaryota; kingdom Viridiplantae; phylum Streptophyta; class Magnoliopsida; order Asparagales; family Iridaceae; genus Iris; species Iris pallida. Next base: position 8,039,938 of record JANAVB010027994.1, read on the forward strand.
GTTCAGGTTTAACAAAGGTCCTTCTATTATAAACTACGTCATCGAACCTAAGCACAAGATTCTAGTCCTTAATCTGTAGTCATAAAATATAATATCTCATTACTCCTTCTTAGATACCTTAAAACCAATCTATACTATCAAACTAATCATTCTTAATGGTTTCTAAGTCCACTATAGTCAGTCACTCATTATCTGTCCTATAAGCTAAACCCAATAAATTCCTAGGAAAAATATACTCATCACAATCACACATAATAACATATTATAGTTATACTACAGAATCTGTTAACAAGGTTTGGCTATCCAATCATCAAAAATAGGTAACAAGGGCCTAAGACTGGGTCTAGCAATCCATATCAATATTCAGACAATGTTAGTGTCAAGCAGGACATGAAAGATTGTCGAAATATTTCCAAGAATAGTACGAGGCCAACGAGATGCATAGGACGTAGTCAAAGTAAAACTCAAGAACCATATACCTCCGTAATTATGTCACCTGAAGTTACTATCGCGCGATTGTGCATCTGGCTGCGATTAACTTCCTTGTTCCATACGACTGATGGCTGCAGTGCACAACTGCCACGCCAGATAATATAGGTTCCTGAACTTAACTTGGCCAAATCCGTAAAATATTTCCAACAACTTTACAAAATAAAGGAGAAGATGTTAGTCAAAATGCTTAGGGAGTGGTCCAAGTATTCGAGAAACTATTTAACCATGATGTCGTTATCCGAAGTCATACCTCGCCAGTATTTCTCTGGATGCAAACTCCCAATTCCGTAATAAAAGGATAATATACTTTTCAAACTTTTCTTGAATCAATCCATGAGGCACTTTCAACAATTATCGGAAAGGACAAAAAGAATTACCCAAGAGGTTAGCGAAAAAGAGTTTAGTCAAATCATAGGAAAGATGCAACACAAAACAATCATATTGAGAAAATCTTACTTGTGGCTATAGATAGACAGAGTTAACCAAGACGGGGAAGAATGATGATAAGAATTTTGTACTTGCTCATCCGGTCATAACAAAGTGATCTGATTTAAAATATAATCTGATAACCATATACGTCTTCCTGAAATTATGTTGCCAGAATTTTTGCCACGCTAGTAAGCATAGCTGCAATAAACGATAGAGTCCATAACTAAGGTATGCACCCTAAAATCATGTGGTCTGAAATTCTTACCACGCCAACCGGTATGGCTGCAAGAAAATCCAATTCCATAACTAGGATAAGCATATCTAAAATCAGGCTCTATGTCCTTGTCATGCTAGCTTGTATGGCTGCGATAAATTCTAAACTCCATAAATAAAGCAGACATTTACCTTATCAGGATATACCTTAATTCAATCAACAAAATTTATCTCGATGCAAGATCAAAGTCAACAACGAACATCAGGAATCAAAATCAACAACAATCAAGAAAGTTTAAACGGAGGCAAGCGGGAATAGATTCAAGAGTTTTCGAAATAAGATTCTCTGGGTTATCCCTGGAATCTATCAAGAGTTCCTAACTGTGATTGAGCAACTCCTATCATAACCTAGAACCTATATCCTAATAGCAGGCTCGTAGCAGCGCTCTAAGTCAAGCACCACTACGAAGTCGTACTAGTTGCGACTCTGGCCTGCATGGGCCACCACAAAAATGTGTCACGACCCGCACCCTGATTAGGGGCACGAGTACGTGGTTACGTCCAGCCTACGTCACAGAATCGACGGTAGAACGCTATATAGGTCGTCTATAAATACTACAACTAGACAAAATAAGGGTACCTGTCATCTCCGTACGGAGGTATAATATGGCATAACTCAATCACAAGACAAACTAGGATAGATAGCACGAAATGAAAATATAATAGAAAGGAAACTGGAAAGGAGTTCAAGATCCAACACAAGCTCAGAGATATAAACACATAACAGAAACTCAAAATATAATATAAAAACTACAGTCTGAAAACACTAGCTGGATCGCAGTCCAGGCAAACCTATCTAACAGTCTAAACAATGGCTATATCATCTACGGGCTCCAGGGGTAATGTCTCATCAAACTCTATCCTGGCCATACCCGTAAAAGGTAGAGCAATCAGCTAACATGTACTCTGTAAACATCAACGGTTATCCTGTCAGAAAAATGAGCAAGTACAAACACTAACAGCAGTTCCATATGAATTGACAAATTCTATAAGACAATTATAAAAAACAAGACAAAGATATAGGATGACTTGGGAGCTATTCGGAAGCCGAGTTACAACCCGTAAATCAACAAGGACCGGGGTTGTAACCCTTCTCCTGAACAGAACCTAGCCTCCAATCAAGGTATAGCATAAGATCATGTAGAACATGTGAGAACTGAATTTCATAACATGGTGAGGAAAGTACTGAATGTAGAACTGAGTATGATATGATGTAATAAAATAAATATAAAATGTGCCATGAATTATTAGTACGTTATGTGATCGACTTGGGAATCATGATCAGGCTTTCCATCTGACCGGCCGGCTATGAACAAGTGTACAACGGAGCAGGATCAGGCCGGCCACCATGGAAAGCTATGAACAAGTAGTGTCAGGCTTTACCTGTCGTGAGGCGAGGGTATAGCTATGAACAAGTAACAAGTACAAGTGTGAAAAACAAGTAGGAATTTGATCACACAACCACTAATAACTCCCCATCTCCGAATAGTATATTGGATCCGGACATGACATGTCATGATACAGGACTCAAGAGCAGGAGGCCAGCCCTCTCCCAAGTCCATGTCTATACAAGTACAGGTAACAAGTCGAGTAATGTACCAATACCAAGTAATCCAGGAACAACATCTCATGCCAGGATCCGACGTATACTAATCCGTGAACCATCATGTCGGAAAATCAAGTAAGACACTACAACTGAATCGGATATAACAGATATCAAGACAATGAAAACTATTAGTGAATGTACTCGCCTGCGATCCTGAGCTGTCAAATGGGGTCGATGCTCAGAGTGATGCCACAAACCTAAAGATGAGATATATATAAGTTAATTAAGGTTCAACAGTGTTAGGCAGGATTATATAGTATAAGCTATGTAATCTAGGTCAATCTCAGTCCAACTAAGTCAAACTAGGTCACACTGAGTCACACTAGGTCAAATTGGGTCAAAGGTTGACTTACGGTTGACTTTTGATCAACTGGTCAACTCTAGGTCAAACTAGGTCAAACTGGGTCACAGGTTGACTTACAGTTGACTTTTGGTCAACTGGTCAACTCTGGTCAAGTTCTAGACATTTCTAGGCCAAGTGTTGACTGATAGTTGACTTTTGGTCAAAGTAGTCAAACTTGGTCAACCGAGGTCAAAACTAGCCTAAGCATACTATTCCTAATATTTACCTACCAAGACACCATATATCTTGGTCAAACAGGATCAACTCTAATCTAAGAATTAAAATATGAAGTTGTACCTCGTTATTCGTACATCAAAACCTACGACACGCAAATCGAGATAAGATAGTCAACGATAAGGTTAATAATCTTATCACACTGATCCACATGATCATCTTGCCGATTTCAGCGATGTGAGATCACTGGAATCGACTGATCTCAGTTTCGTTGTACAAATTCCGAAATACGAACTTAATAAAAATTAATAATAATAAAAGGTAATCAGAGAGAAAATATCTACAAACATTGTCTGATGAAACAAACATCACCAACGTGTCCAGAATGGTCAAATCAGCTAGGATAGCCTATCCATAAGTCCTATTTAGACACATGGGACAAAAAGGTAATTTTGGGTCAAAACGGTGTCCGTGTCGGACCCGTTTGCACCAAAAAATGTGCAAGAATACTAGTCGACTAAACCTAACAAATATATGTCCACGAATCAAGAATGACGATACGAACCCAACGATATATCCAGAATTAGATTCCGTTGACCCGATCTCAAATGGTCCGTTGACCAGGACATTGAAACTCTGATTTGCACGGAAAAGCGTATCGGAGCCAATGTCCTCAAAACTCAGCAAATTATATGTCAACGAGTCCAAAATGACGATACGAACTCAACGGTATGTCCAGAATTGGATTCCGATGAGCCGATCTCAAAATGATCCGTTGACCCGGATATTGGTATCTGACTTTTACCGAAATGCGTGCCAGAACCAATGTCCACTAAAACCTAGCAAATTATATGTCAACGAGTTCCGAATAAGGATACGAACTCAACGGTATATCCAGAATTGGATTCCGATGAGCCGACGTCAAAAGTCCCGTTGACCCGGACTGTAGGGCCCGCTTTGCACCAAAATTCGTGTCAGGGCCCACGTCCTCCAAATCTAACAAACTTTATATGAAAACATGCCGGAACGACGCCACGTGTCTACTGGTGGTGTCAGAATTAAAATTCGGAGTCCTGAATTCAAAATAGAATTTAACAAGTTGAAAATTACGAATTCGGCGACCAACTTTGGCGTCAAATTCAACCAATCAAACGTGCTCACAATGAAACGAAACTTAAGGGATATACCAGCTACGCATAGGAACTAGTGGCACGCCAGACGGAGCTGCGATGGAGGAGATACGAACCGACGAAGTTGGCTCCACAAACTGTCCAAAAATTATACAATTTAAAACGTCAATTTGGTGGCCGGTTTTGATGTATCAAACAATAAAATTAACTGACGAAAATTGAGGGGAGTGAAGAGCTATATACTGAGATTGTGACGGAGCAAAGAGTTCGCCAATCCAACGGTCGAATTTTTCGAAAAACGTGCACGAAGTCGCTACGACGAGGCACCATTTCGAGCGCGTCACGACGGGATTTTGTGCGAAATGCACGACTAGCCTAGACGGCGTGTCCCGGAGGACGGTGGCCGCCACGGGAAGGTGCCCGGGTTCGCCGGAGCCAATGGGGCATCGTGGGAGCGGTGGTTGGCCGTGACGGCGCATGGTTGCGCTGCCACACGCGCTACTACTGCAAGGCCGCGCGCTACTGCTGCTGCTGGTGTTGTGCTACTGCTGCTGCGCTGTTGTGCTGTTGCTGCTGCGGTGGCACGGCGGCGGGGCGACGGGGGCACGACGAGCGGCGGGGGCACGACGAGTGGTAGGGGCACGGCGAGCAGTGGTGGGGATGGTGGTTAAGTAGATGATTGTGGTGGTGATGTAAATGATGGTGGTGGTGAGTGAAATGGTGTGGAAGATGAGGAAGAGAAGATGATGGTGAAGTGAGGAGGAGGAGAGGGGAAGTCATCCATGGGAGGTGGAGGTCGGCCGGCCATGGGGGGATGGTGAGTCGGCCAAAAATAAAGGGGGCTGCTGTTGGAAAATGAGATGGTGAGAGAAAGTAGAGAGAGAAGAGAGTGATTTATTAATGAAAGAGAGAGAGAGAGAGAGAGAATATTATGTGTGTGTGTGTTTTTTAAAGGGAGGGAGAGAGAGAGAAATAGATTCTCTACCTAAAAATTAGGGCTTGCTATGAGAGAGGGGGTTTGGGAGTGAGTGCCAAGTGTGAGATGGAGGGTTAGAATTGATGGATAGAAACCAAGGCTATGATTTTAAATGAGAATTAGATTATTTCTTTAGGGATTTAAATCAAGGGTTATCCCATGAATATTTTAAAAATAGGTAGAATAGGTATTTAATATTTTTGGTAGGAAAAAATGTGTATGGGTATTCATGAGGGGCAACATGAAGTTTGGGTTGGGTTCGGTTGAGCCGGGTCGGGTCAAAATCGGACATGGTGCAATAATTGAATTTAAATAGATATTTATGATCATGGATAAATAAATAACATGTGGGAACTCAAATAAATGGGACACAAGTGTCAAGTGGGTAGTAGGCTTCACGTGGGCCATGTCCATATTTTGGGTCGACTAGGTTGAATCGATGTCGGATCCCGAAATTAAATTGGAAGTCAGGTCACATTTTACGGTGGATAATTAATTGGCCTAAATTGACTCAAAAGTTGTACGAAGCAAATGAAGCACAAGATGGTGTGTCTGAGTGGGACACAAAGGTCATGGGTGTAGGACGTCTCGAGTAGATCATGCATGAGAAGTTGGTTTCAAGAAATGACTAGCCTTGTGCTCCTAAATTAAAAGTCACGGTAACGTGCATATGATGATCAAAGATAAAAGTGGAAAATTAATTAATAATTATTTAATGATCAATGGTCTAAATTGACCCAAAGTTGTGTGAAGCAAAAAGAGTACAAGAAAATAAGTTTAGATGGGACATGATATATCAACATGAAGGTAATCTTGTCTACTACACACTGATGAAAAGAGTTTCCAGATATTGGCATCCCTGACGCTCTAGAAGTCAAAGTCATAGAAAAGGACATTAAATCAAATATTAATATCTATTGCAAATAATTGATTTAGAAAATTGAAAAAAATAAGCCCTAAATTCAGGGGGCTTACAAAAGTGGCTCGTCCTACAATCGAAGGTGGCCTCAGGATTCGACGGCTCCACGAGATGTCGGATGCGTTTGCGGTCAAACTATGATGGAAATTTCGGACACACGACTCACCGTAGAGTCGATTTCTCAAGCATAAATACTGTCCCAAGACCCATACATGTCAGGCCAGTATCACCTCTGGAGCTTCCCCGATTTGGCGGCGTATCATGGCGGCTAGGGAGCGGGGGAGGCTCACATCAGCGTGCCTCGGAGACGGGGCCTCCTCGCTGCTCTGGATCAGTGGCTTCTGTCCGGAAAGTTACAGCTGGTAGAGGAGGGGGCGGACGTGACCGCGCTTGGGGTTTGTATCCGGGAGCTTTGGGACCCAGATGATGGCTGGGATCTCGCTCGGTTGAGGAGTATCGTGGGGGAGGTTGGACGGGACCAGGTTCTCAGCACAGGGATCAGTCCTCGGCAGGATCGGGACGAGTGGCTTTGGGCGGGCGGGGCCTTCTCTACTGGCTCCGCGTGGGAAGTTTCTCATGTGCCGGCCCGCGAGATGAGAGGCTAGTGAATATTTGGGGCCATGGTACTCCTGTTAAGTGGTCCATCCTTCTTTGGAGCATTTTAGCGGGCAAGTTATCGTCGGATATCTACCTGCAATCCATTGGCTTCCATCTGGCCTCGCGCTGCCACTGTTGTTCCTCCGCCAATGCCGAGTCGTGTCTCCACGTCTTCGTCTACGGAGAGCTTGCGACGGGCATTTGACGTTTCTTCCATCGATCCCTGAAGGTGAGAGAAGGATCGGTACCATCGCAAAGCGGCTGGGTGCCTGGTAGGTGAGCGGGCCACAGATCAGGATTCACCGGCAGATGGCGGGTGCGGTGCTGTATCCTCTGAAAAAATAGGAACAAATGGCGTTACGAAGGCAAGATTTTCTCTCTCGATATGCTCATATCGGAGGTCAATAGGCAATTGAGGAAGATTACGGGTACCACCGCTGAGGTCAATAGCCGAACTCAGGGATTGGGAGGCGCCCTTTGCGTCCTCGGGTTTTGGGGGGCCGGTCCGCTCCAGGGTCGGGTATAGTTTTTGTGCTCCCGGTCGTGTGGTTGCCATCCACAGGGTTGCGTTTTGTGTATCTCCCTTCTTTGCCAGTTTTCTTGGCTGAATACAATTTTCTTTCCCTATATATATATATATAATATATATTATATATATATATATACCATAATTGGAAGGACTAATCCGCTTCCCCGTAAAATCGAACCTACCAAGCCAGGATACGACATGTCTTCGGGGAAGACATGTCGTATCCTGGCTTGGTAGGTTCGATTTACGGGGAAGCGGATTAGTCCTTCCAATTATGGTGTGTGTGTGTGTATATATATATATATTATATATATTATATATATATATATATATATATATATATATATACTAGTAAATGCTAGAGCTAGAAGGCTTTATATTTACTAGTAAATGTACGTGCTTTGCACGTTTAATAATGTATAATAAGAATATTAGATCCAATTATACTTAAATATCTCTTCTAACTCATGTGGTTAAGGTGCAAAGTATTTTTCTTGTTTGGTTGAGTTCGATTTCTCATGTTGACAAATTTTTACTTTTCCCACAAATTTTTACATAATTTTTTTTAAATAAAATGGACCGTGATATAATGACGGCTTAGACGGCTCACTTTTGAGCCATTTTGAAGTCTCATTATATACTAGTAAATGCACGTGCTTTGCACGTATGATAACGTATAATAAGATTATTATTCAATTATAGTCAAATATCTTTTCTAGCTCATGTGGTTAAGGATGAAGGTATTCTTCTTCGGAAATGCTAACTTGCCTGCAGGCGGGCCAGCCCGCCCGCCTGCGTGGCACTCTTCCATTGGCTCCCATCCTGCTCGCATGGGGCCCACGCCGGCGTCCTGCCAATGGGAGAGTGTCACGTGGCTGCGGGCCAATTAGCAGCATTCTTTCTTCTTGTTTGGTTGAGTTCGATTCCCCATTTTGAATATATATATATATATATATATATATATAATATATATATATATATATATATATATATATATATATATATATACAAATTTAAACTTTTTTCAACAATTTTTTACATAATTTTAAAAAAAATGGTTGATGATAAACACGGCTTAGACGGCTCAATCTTGAGCCGTTTTGAAGCCCCTTGTATATATATATATATATATATATATATATAATTATATATATATATATATATATATATATATATATATAATATATATATAATATAATAATAATAATAATAATTATTATTATTATTATTATTAAAAAAAATATAATAATAATAATAATATAATAATAATAATAATAATTATTATTATTATTATTATTTTTGAAAGAAGGTAATTGTGACGAATGCTCCCACCGGAAATCGGTCTCATGACCTCTCGGGCCGCATGCATCTCTCTTAACCATCCTGTGTTTTCATAGGTTGGATTGAAATTTAGTGGTTGAAATAAAAAGGTGTAGACCCCATCACCTTTTTAAGTCATCTAATATCAACCATTCAATTCCAATTCAACGCCTATAACATATGTTGGTTTCATGATACAAAATACAAAACCAGCCAGCTGGTTCAAAAGCACTCCTCTATATGTGTGTGTGTTTTTTCTCTAGATTTTCCTGAATTAGAACTCGTATCTCATATTGGGATCCTTCAGCTTTTCGCAAATCACATAATTTCATAAACTTTATTTAAGAACCAGTCCACAAGGTCGGATAATATTTCATATTTGTTGCACTCTACACTCGTTCTTGAATAAGCAGTAATTAAGATATCTTTGTCCTGATGAAGGGGAAATTGTTTGATCGCGAACTCATATCCACCTATCTCAACACCAAACTACACAATCAAATTTCACAGAAGTTCCACAATGACATTATGTCATTAAAGGAACATGCCAACTTAGACCATTCTAATCCAGTTCATTAAATTACTAAACAGCCCACAAACTTTGGTGAAGAAGTGTCATTTGCTCACTACAACTTGAAACAAATGCTCATTAAAAATTTGGAGCCAAGGGCAACAAGGGATAACATAGAGAAATTTGTGGAGTGTGAACTAGTTAGCTCTCCATGTCATCCCTGCTCCAAATCTTGAAACTAACTTGCCTGAAGAGTGTTCGTCTACTTAGATCAATCAAATCACTGATGCGCAACATGGTCATCATGTTCTGCGAGTTTACTCTGCTCAACTCTAGTCCAGATCAGTGATGTGGATTCATGAAAAATAATCTGTTTCTCATAAACAATCAATCACAGTGTAAGCTAAAACAAAGTTGGCTTCAGCACAGTTTTAATGATTAATGTCTCAGAAATGGAATGATCAAAGTACACAATGTAAATCTGTAGTAACCCTGCATGGTATCATATCAGAAGTTTTTGCCTTAATCCATGACACTGTCTATAGAATCTAATGGTATTTCCCCAGCACCTTATGTCAGTTAAGTTGCAGAACCCTAGAGGAATTCATGATGTTCCGTTGTTTCCCAAAACCCAATAGACAGATGTCAAAGGATGCAAAGTTCACTCCATAAGGCTACTATGTAAAATTGAGAATAACAAACTAATATTTTCCTCCAGAGTCAAAAGGCTATTTTCTAGCCAAAATTCCAGAAGAAACCATGTCTTCTACACTTGGCCACTTCCTCAAAATGAGAATATCCCAATATTATATGCTATTGTTGATCAGCTTTAGTTCAACAATCAGGCCCTTTGGTGGAAAGAATTAAGTTCCAAGATATACAATTTCAAAGGCAAAAAAGTCCCCCACTCTGTTCAAGGAAATGAATATAACTAAATATGATATTAGCAGCGACAGAAAACGACACAGATTTAGGAGTGTCGTAGTATACTTTAGAATGATAGTGTCAAGTCTGCAATAATTCGGAGTATCCGTGCTTCCTAGGGTCCCCGTCCTCTCCACACTCTCAAGTCTCAACAAAGGTCCACAACATATCATTCATTCCATACGTAGCCACCTTTCCAAAACCAGAAACTTTATTCTTTGAAACAAGTTATAGTTATCAGCTTTCCAATTACCCACCAGTACCGTACATATTGGTGGAAAAAATAAGTACTACAGTCAAATGCAACTCCAGACAGCATCTCTTAATACAATTGTACATAGCTATCGTTTCTTCAATCATTCCAAAACCGACATGGCAAATTCTCTTCTCCAAGTGGCAATATCAAACTTGGAATGGCAGCAGATACTCCGCTTCCAAATATATGTTGCAACTCTAGTTCCATATACATATGAAACATTGATGTTTAGCATTCAACTGGGAGCTTTTGCATGTGAACTTACTCCTCCAGGGAAGCAATATATGACCTCATAACAGTTCCAGCTAAAAACATGCTACTACTACCATGGAGAAGCAATTCCAAACTTCCAATTTAGCAAACAAACAAATATTGTAATGAAAAGGCATATATTAACACGACACTGACACTCCAAAAATACACTAGGACACTCCAAAATTGGGTTGGCTTCCACGTCGCTATATCTATGTCGTGTTGTATTTGTACCCGTGCAACATAACAACGTTATCCAAATCTAAAATGATCTTGATTTACTTTAGAAAAATCATGACCTAGCAAAAACCTAATGTATCATGCACATAACTTTCTTCCAGTATAAAAAGTGATAGGTTCTTTATACTAAACAATCCTACTGAGTTTTCTAACAATAATCATCAAGATATTCCTTCCTCCCGTTACCTTCATAATATTTATGGTTCATAGTTAAAATTTGAGGGCCCTAATCATGACACAATATCATTCAAAATTAGAGCGAAAACAAGTTAATGTCTAAAGGTGAAAGTCAGGAACGAAAACACATACACATCATCTACTGTAAGCCCACATGCAAATATTGGATATTCCTCCCCCAAGTAAATAAGCAAAAAAAATCAGAATTCAATATATGTTTAGAGACGGGAACTGATAAGAAGGTTTTTTCCAAGACCAACTAGGTTAAACTAAAATAGTTACGATGAAATATCAGGATTCAAAAATGTACCTGTGCAAAAACAACATAATATGGAAGTGTGAAAAAAAACAGAAGCACGCAAGAGACACTGACATCCACCACAATAATCATTACATAAAGGATCATACTAGAGTTTTCTCTAACAATAATCATCAACATATCCTTCCTCCAATTCCATTTTCAATATTAGGATTCCTAGTACAGACCATAAATTGGAGGGCCCTAATAATGACATGATATCATTTCCAATCAGCGTCTAAAGGTGAAGGTCAAGAACGAAAGCACACACACACATCATCTCTGAAGCCCACATGCAAATATCGGCTATTCCTCCTTCAACAAGTAAATAATCAAGAAATCAGAATTCAATATATGTTTAGAGAAGGGAACACAGAAGAACGTAACAAAACCCTAGTCCAACTAGGTTAAACTAATATAGTTACGATAAAATAACATGATACTGGAAGTGTGAAAACTAAAACAAAAACAGACAGGACAGGATAGGATAGCAGACACAACAAGACATTATATGCACTCCAAAATAAAAATAGAATAACAATGATCACGGATCCATTTCAGATGAGTAACAAAGTATGGGATGCCTAAACAGCTAGGCCCACAAACTGTTACAAACCAATAGCTTGCAGTCATCATGCTACAAGGAGACACTTGGTCATATAAACCAAAACGAAATAACGGTTCAAAGGGCTGTGAGGATTATATTGTAATGACAAGCCCATATGCTATCTAGCGAATTCAACATCCACCCATTAAACTATTAACATTTTACTAAAGCAACCAGCTACTGCAGGGAGAAAATCTCCATAGCCGAACTTGATACTATTACATACTCAGTTGGCGCGGCCCTTGATGACTTCGAGGCTCATCTCGGTCGGATCAGTCGCTTGCAGCTCAACTTGGATGCCATCCAACTCCCTCTTGAACCTGTCCTTTGAGCTTGCATAGAGCATCTTGCTTCTCACCCTCGAGATGTCAGGAGACCTTTAAAAGAGAAATATATGGCTTTCATTCACAATTTAAAACGTCAAAAAAGAGGGGGAAAAAAGGTTACCATGCAATGAAGAAGATCTTGCTTTTCTGGCAGTTCTCTTCAGTCACAAAGTCAAAATCATAGATAGCGTATCGGCATTCAGTCTCTGGAAGGCTGGCTGCAAAGTCCTCGTAGGTCGAGACGGGCTCGCCAACCTTCTCGACTATGACCTCCTTCGCCTTCTCGTCGATCTTGTAGACAATGAAGCGGTGGGTCCGCTTCGCCTTCAGCTCCAAGAACTTCAGCTTGCACTCGTCATTCACAGCCATTCCCGATGCTGCGTTGGCCTGTCGGTACCAAATTTAAAGTAAAGAAAACTATGCGTAAATGCACAACAAAAACTGATCCGACAAGAAAGTTGATTTATGTGAAGTTTCAGACAAATCACAGTCGCTCCAATAAACGAGTCCCGATTCCGTTCGGACCGGACACGGTACTCGCTACATAATACACTAGGACACGCCAAAATCAGTGACACGTTAGCATCATCATGTCCCTATCGGCATGTATTCGTGCCTGGCGTCATAGGTTCCCGATTATCCAAAATTATGCATGAAAACAAAAGATCTGGTTATGAATATGATTTCGTCGTAGTTATAATTCAAGACTTGCATAACGAACATAAAATTATAGATTCAGAGCCCTAGCTTTTTCGATGAAATCTCCCAATAAAAATCAACAAATGAATGCTTTCATTCCCCCATCGATCAGAGCCCTACAACTACTGCTAATGATCAAGAATCACAATAACTTCTGGAATGGGGAAAAAAAATTCAGATCAGATCTATACATCAACTTCCTATCGGAAACCGTAACAGAAATTATGACGATCGACTGATCGCGCCGCGTAGAGTCCAGATCCAAGCCCCAAATCCCAAATCGGAAGAAAATTTGTAGAGATCAGCAAACTAAATCAAAACCCTAGCACCAAATCAAGCAAAAAAGTAGGAAAAAAATCTGGAGTAGAGCGAGAGAATCACACCATCGTTGCGCAGCGCCGATCGGAACGAAATTGAGAGAAAATGAGATATTTCGGAGAGAATATAGGAAAGTGAAATGTGGGGATGGCCTTTGGATTGGGAACGGGTGATCGGTTCTTATACTGCTCCGACGGTCACCACGATAGCTCCCCTCGACTTAAGATGCAGCCAATACGATGACGCCACGTAGGTGGTGGACTGTAAGTCTCGAATGACGGTGGTCGGTTTTACACATTCCTGGGTGGATTTTCAAAGTGTCATCATTTGTAGGTGCTAATTACGGATGGTAACACTGGATTGTGACGGGTCGCAGTCAGAGTCGGACCCGCTGTGGGCTGACTGCCCGTAAGTGCTCGTTTGATAAATCGTATTTGGAGGTGAATTTTAGGATTTTATAGATTTGGAGTTAAATCTATAGAATTCGAAGATGGATTTAGATATGGAAAGTATAACCAAATCCAAATTTTGGATTTGGAAGAAAAAAAGTTGGATTTTGGAGAAAAATAGTTATTTTTTAATTATTTCGTTGTTATATTAAATATTTAGTTAAAACTAATTAATAATTAATAAGTAATAAATAAATTAATAATTCATTATGTTTTAAATATTAATTTTTACAATTAATTTTTTATAAATATATATTTTATAATGAATTAAAATTAGTCATTATTATTGTTCTAAAAATTAATAATTGAGTATATCTTATTAATTTAGTACAATAAAAAAATAATTAAAATTAGTCATAATTTTTGTCTTAATTAATAATTTATTAAATAATTATAATCTTGACTAATAATTTAGTAATTTATAATTTTATTTCAATATTTTATAATAGTCTTATTTAATAATTTACCTTTACTAATCATAATTATAATAATTTATTAATCATAATAATTTATTAATCATAATTATAATATTAATCATAATTATTATAATCTTTAATTATAATCATAGTCTTATTATAATCTTAATTAATAACTGATTAATTTTTTAATCGTAATTGTGATCTTAATTAATAATTTATTAATAATTATAATCTTGATTATAATAATTTAATTATCATAATTTATTTATCATAACTATAATTTCAAGTAATAATTTATAAATAAATATTTAATTATAATATTAATTAATAATTTATTTGTCTTAATTATAATCTTAATTATAAATTATTAGTTACTATTTTATTATAATCTTAATTAATAATATATTAATCATAATTCTCATCGGTATTAATAATTTATTATTTAATAATTAATATACTATTAGAATTTTAATTAATGATTTATTAATAGCATATAATCATCATTATAATCTTAATTAATAATTTGCTAATCATAACTATTTTTGTAATAATAATAATTTAATTATTAATCATAACTATAATTATAATAATAATTAATTAATTAATTATTTATTATTGTTTTATTAAATAATATTTTATTATCATAATTATTTATCATAATTCTAATTTACCAAATTCTTTGTTTGGTTGGAGTTGGATTTGGACTTGGATTTGGATTTGGAAATCCTTGATTTGGATTTAGATTTGAATTTTGGATTTCCAAATCCAAATCCAAAACCAAATCCATTTTACCAAACAAGCCCTAAAAGTAAGGTGAATTTGGATTTGGTCTTTAGATGTGAATATGCATTTTTTTTTCTACTACTGGGCTTGTTTGGTAACCAGATTTCACTATTTGGATTTGGATTTGAAAATCCTCCAAATCCAAATAATGGATTTTAAGATTCAAATCCAACTGCAACCAAACATAGGATTTGGATTTATTAATAATTAAATTATAGTCATGACCAATATTAAGCTATTAATTAATTATGATTAATTATAGTTATTATTATTTATAAAATTATAATTAATAATTGATGATTAGTTATTATTAATTATAAAATTAATAATTAGTGATTAGTTAATTTTAAAATAAATAACGATTAATAATTAAAGATTAATAATTAATAATTAACGATTAATAATTAATAATTAATAACTATAAATTATAATTAACGATTAATAATTAATAATTAACAATTGATAAATTTTATTAACGATTAATAATTATAAATTATAATTATTGATTAATAATTAACAATTAACGATTAATTAACTATATATTAAATATTTTAAAAATAGTAATTATAAATTAATATTTATTATTAGTATTATTAATTAAATTATTATAAAATATGATTCTAATTTGATTAAAATATTATTAATTAAGATTATAATAAAATAGTTATTAACAAATTATTAATTAATTATAATAATAATAAATTATTAATTATATTATAATAATATAATAATGCTAGTAAATTATGATTATTAACTAATTAATAATTATTAATTATATTATAATACTAATAACTTATTAATTACGATTATAGCGAAATTAACTAATTAACTAATTTTTTAATTAATAATACTATTTTTTTATTAATAATACTAATAAAATAGTTAGTTTTTTATTAATTAACTATTTTTAACGAAATTATTAAAGAAGAAATATTTTTAACGAAATTAAAGATTAACTAATTTTTAATTTACTAATTTTTAACAAAATTATTAAATAATAAATATTATAACGAAATTATTAAAAAATAATTATTTTTTTCTCCAAAATCCAACCAAATTCAAGTTTTGAATTTTGTCATACTTTTCATATCCAAATCCATCTCCAACCAAACATAGAATTCTATGGATTTGTCTCCAAATTCATAAAAATTCAAATTCTACCTCCAAATACGTTTTACCAAACACACCCATGCAAAAAATTGAAAGTTTGTTTAACAATATGCTAATAAACAAAGTATAGGTATAACTAGTTACAAGAATTGTATTATTATTATTATTATTATTATTATTATTATTCTTATTATTTTATTTTATTAGACTATTATTTGGTGAAATTGCTCTAAGAGGTGGTCAACACGCTTACATCAATAGATTTTCATAAACAATTCAGATTTCCATTTGGTGTCCATTTAATTTAAAGAAAGACAAGTTAATATGTTATGCTTTTAAAGCCCCTTAAAAAATAGGAGAGATCATTTGTCTACCACATGCCAAAAAATGCAACATCAACTTATTGTTGTATAATTTGGGAAAAAATCCAACTTCCTTCTTCCTCTCTTCAATGTCCTTTAATTTTCTATTCAATACTTTCAACCGTTTTGTTTTATTTTATTTTGACCGTTTCAATATTTATTTTTATTCATTAGAGGGGTCGCCTATATATGTAGTATCGAGAAATACTTGAGAAAAAAAAGACCATATGGTTCCTCCTCCTCCTCCTCCTTCACAAACATGTATTCCTTCTTTAGTCCTCAGGCCCGGACTTAATATGAGGCCCATGAGGCAATTGCCTCAGGCCCAAAATTTTGGAGGGCACCAAAAAAAAAAAATAGTCTATAAAAGCCGAACTAAAAAAGGCTCGGATTTAAAATTTTAGAGAGCTTGCTATGACTACGACAACTAAAATGCCCTGCTGACTGAAAAGACAAATAGTAAGTATAATGTGGACTTATACTTACCATATTTGAATTGAAGAGACAAGTGGTATCGTGTCCACCATGATACTAAAATGGTCTGGATTTGTAAGCTACTCTTGTGGCCTAGATTTGAAGAGACAAATATTAGAAGAGAGTCTTGTGGTCGCTGACTGAGTTATTTTTTATGATTTTAATTTTTTTTTTTAACAAAGAGGTCTTGTTTATGGTCGACTGTGGGATAATTCTTTTTAGAATCCACGAATCAGTCAGTCCCTCCCTTTCCACATGTTTCCACATGTAGAACTTTGATTTTTTTTATTTATTAAAATATATAAGTTGTTGTTTCAATGATGCTCTCATATTTTGGTCTATTTCTTAATTGTTGTGTCAATGATGTCTTCCAATTGTCACATTACATTTTGAGGAGTCGCATACATTATCAGTAAAGCCTCATAATTATTTTTTACAAACACAGATAAGGGAAGTCTAAAATTGTGGTAGACTTATGAACTATAATATATTGGAAACATATGTTCTTGACTAAAAAAATGTTGTTGATTATCTTTATTTGTGTTTGACTAATTTATTTGAAAAATATTTTCTTGCCATTTGAATGCATAGTTATTTCTATTGAGACTAAAATCAACTAATAGAGAAATTAAGAAAGAAAACATTTTTATATTTTTTATTAATTGTTTATTTGTCATTAATTATTATTATTTGTTGGACAATTATTATAGTGTTGTTGGACAATTATTATAATGTTATTTGATTGCATAGTGATCGTGTCTAGATTACTTATTTGAAAATATGATATGATGCAAATTAGACTAGAGAATCAAACATGCCTCCTATAATAAATTAATTTGGTGAATCTTTTTTTTTTGTTTGCATACACTAATAGACTAGAGAAGCAAATGTGCCTCATATAAGAAAATAATTGGCTGGTGCGAAAAAAATTATAATATGAACATTAAGCTTTGGGGTTACCACTTTTAGAGTTCGCCTCGGGCCCCAAAATTTAAAGTTCGGCACTGCCCGTCCTTTTCAATCTCTCATACTCTGGACAAAGGTAAGTTCGGGTCATTCTCCTGGAGTTGTGTGCAACAACGGGGAGCCGGTAGCAAGGGAGTTTTACCACTAGGAATATTCGAGAGAAAGTCCGCACATAAACCTCGATAATCGCTTAGGACAATTCTTCATGCATGACTTCCCTTCCCCGTAGACCGATAACTTCAACTTTTGTTATTTGTTTACAGGAGTTAAGATAATATATCTAACAATCTAAGAGATTAATATGTTGGCCCATTCCATGGTCACACCCGATTTTAATAATCGACACTAACTTAAGTCAATGCACAAAATATACGAACTGCTGCTAATCATTTCAGGTCTAGTAAAATCAATATCAAAAAGCGTACTACTACATCAGCAAGCGTGTGAATCATCATTCTGAAGCTCATTTTCTTCGGAATCATTCCGAGTCATTTTACAATTTATTATGTATTTTATCTTTATTGAGTCTAGGATATAAATTGTAAGATCGACTGGATACGACCGGCTTAGGTTAATCATAGTCCACTCTCCTATACAGCCTATCCATCCAAAGTCTACCTACCAAAAATATCATTCCCCTTCTGTAACAAAATTTGACAAATATTTTACATTTTACTGAGACAGAACTCAAGCCGAGTTCGGCCCGAGTTCGGTCCGAACTCTGACCGAGTTCGGTCCGAACTCTGACCGAGTTCGGTCAGTTTGAATTTAAATATTTGTTGCCTCCAAATCTGCATGCAATGTTCGTTTGCGAAATCTTTGCATCAGAACTCTGCCTGAATTCTGTCCGAGTTCGGTCCTCGAAAATACCTATAAATAGAAAAGAATTTCTCATTTCAAATCACTCAATCAATTCATCTTCTCTTCTCTCTTTAATAAGTGTTTTCATTTGATCAAAAACTTTCATATCACACATACACATCTCTTAGCCAAAAGCCAGTAATATATATTTGATCTAGAGTCTTTTGGTTCTCAAGAGTTGTAAAGAGGTCGTTTAATGTTCAGAAACTATCTTTGTTATGGAGCCGGTCGTGCGCTTGTCACCAAGCACGGTGTTGTAAGAGACTGCAAGCTCTCAATTAGCTTATGTCTTAGTGGATTAACATCGAGCAAGAGTACTCGAGACTGGATTAGTCCTCTCAGAGGGATACTAGTATACATCGCTGTGTCATTGAGTTTGATCTCTCTATCTCTTGCTATATTTATTTACTGTCTCTTTATTCACTGCCACAGTTATCTACTTTTAATTTTAAATTGGTGATTATTTTTCGCTGCACTCACACTCACTCTATTCACCCCCTCTAGAGGTGCTCAATGGTCCTACAATTGGTATCAGAGCAGGTTATATTCTAATATAACAAACCTCAGAGAGTATATATGGCAGCCGTGAAATCAATATTCAATGGTGAAGGGCAATCCTAAAATAGACCCCCACTATTTGATGGTACAAACTATACCTACTAGAAAACACGAATGACATTCTTTTTAAAGTCTCTTGACTTTGATCTTTGGTCTATAGTAGTTGACGGTTATAAGAAACAGGCACCTACAGTAGTTGATGGCGTACTTGTAGACAAGTCTCATGACAAATATATAGAGGCTAAAAAAGCAAAGGCTAGTCTAGATGCTCGTGCCATCAATGCACTATTCTGTGCAATTGATAAAACGGAGTTCAACAGAGTTTCAACCTGTAAGACGTCTCATGAGATTTGAAAACTTCTTGAGGTAACTCATGAAGGTACTTCCCAAGTGAAGGAATCCAAAATCAGCAGACTAACACAGGAATATGAATCTTTTAAAATAAAATCCGGTGAGTCAATTACACAGATATTCACTCATTTCCTTGATATTACTAATCCTTTGTAATCTTTTGGTAAGGATTACAGTAATCACGAAAAGATCATAAAAGTGCTACCGGCTCTAACCAAGAACTGGAACCCAAAGGCAACAACTATTATTGAAGGAAACGATCTCACCACCATGTCTCTGGAAACACTGATGGACAAGCTCATGACCCATGAGCTTGATCTGCAAGAGTTTGAAGAAGCGGCCCCAAAGAAAAAAATCTATCACCTTTAAAGCTTAAGCCAGAAAATCAACATACAATGATTCTGAGGAAGAATCATCAAGTGGTGATGAACAAGCCCTACTAGTGAAGAACTTCAAAAAATTCTTAAAGTTTGAGAAATCAAACAGAAGGAAGAGAGATATCCAAGAAAGCAATAAAGATGAAACAATATGCTTTGGATGCAAGAAATCAGGGCATATGAAGAAGGACTGTCCAACTTCAAAGAAAAATAGTCCATACGATAGATCAAGATCAAGCAAAAAAACAACAACTGGTCAAAAGTATGTAAATACAAGTATCTGGCATGAAAGCGATACCAGTGATACAGAGGAAGAAGACAGACCCTACGAAAATGCCAATGTCTGTCTTATAGCTTTTGATAAGGTATCCTCAAACCCTTTGTATAATGATTTTACTTTCGATAAATTAGAAAATGCCTTCAGTGAACTACTTGAAGAACACAGAAATGTGCTTGACAAGTATAAGCAATCTCGAAAAGAAGTTAAGGCATACACAACCGAAGTAGCTGACTATCCAGTCTCATTGAAGGCATTAAAGAGACGTCTACTACCGGTAACATGGAAGAGATAGCCAAGCTTAAAGTAGACTATCATAAGACTATCATCAAAGTTGAAAAGAAAAAAAGAGACTATGTCAAAATACAAGAGCTATATGACATAAAGAAGAAGAAGCACTTAGTCACAGAACAAAGACTCATGGACATGACTGCTAAATATGAAGAGTCTTTTGTGGTTTCTAAAAAGTTAGAAATCAAGTTAGGCAAACAGGCAATACCTGTAACACAGCCTAAGTTTAGTCCTAATGTTAAGTATACACATAATTGGACTAAAACACAGAAAACACGTAAGAAACACGAATATTACCATGCTTTTACTTATAGGTTTTCAAAGAAACCACATATGCATGTCAACACAAATTCTACTAACACGTTTTCAAAACTCACTTGCACATACTGTGGTACTCATGGACACATATCACAGTATTGTTTAGCAAGAAAACTTGTTGACAATCACACATTATTTTGGAGACCTAAGACTAATCAATATGGACCCTTCAGTAAATGGGTACCAAAGGATTCATCTACTTGTTTTGTAGGTGGACCCTCAACCCTCTCATGCTGAAATCAAGTGGATCCTCGATAGCGGATGTTCGCGGCACATGACTGGTGATGCATCTTTGTTCGCCACGCTATCGATGAAGAAAGAAAGATACGTCTCCTTTGGAAACAACCTGAGAGGTGATATCATTGGAATTGGTACTGTTGGTATAGCTCCTTATCCTGTAATAAAAGATGTTTGTCTAGTTACAGAATTGAAACATAACCTATTAAGCATAAGTCACTTGGCTGATAATGGTATCAACTTTGTAAAAGACAAATGTACCATATATGATATGTTATATGGTAATCCCGTATATGAAGGGATTAGAGAAGACAATATTTATGTTTTCTTTCTGGAGAGTACTAATAATGCAGGAAGATGCCTAGTAGCTAACCTAGATGAAAGCTGGCTATGGCATATGAGACTAGGACATGCTAATATGGATACTATCTCACGACTGAGCACTAAGAAGCTGGTAAAAGGACTCCCTGAGATACCATTCAAGAGAGATATGGTATGTGCTGACTGTGAAAATAATAAAACACAGGTCTACATTTAAATCCATCAACGCTGTAAGTACTTCTAAACCTTTACAGTTGATACATATGGATTTATTTGGTCCTAGTAGAGTCGCTAGTCTTGGCGGTAAGCTCTATGCATTTGTTATTGTTGATAATTTCTCTCGTTTTACTTGGGTTTACTTTTTATCAAACAAAAGTGATGCTAATTTTAAATTTTAGTTATTTTGTAAAAAGGTACAAAACGAAAAAGGCTTTAGATTACACGTATCCGAAGTGATCATGGTGGTGAATTCGTAAATACTGATTTTAAATTTTTTTGTGATGATAGTGGATATTACCACAAATTTTTCTGTCTTAGAACTCCTCAACAGAATGGTGTTGTAGAGCGGAAGAACCGTACTCTAAGCGAGATGGCTAGAGTCATGCTGAATCAGCATAATCTTCCTAAATATTTTTGGATAGAAGCTGTTAGCATAGCCTGTCATGTTTTAAATAGGGTGTTAATTCGACCCATCTCGAAGAAAATACCTTATGAACTTTGGTTCGAAAGGATTCCAAACATTTATTATTTTAAAGTTTTTGGATGTTGTTGTTTTATCCTGAACACCAAGGACAACTTGGGTAAGTTCGACTCTAAAGCAGATGAAGGGATATTTCTCGGATATGCTGCTAAGAGTAAGAGATATAGAATTTTCAATAAAAGATCTATGATTGTTGAAGAATTTACTAACGTTACTTTTGATGAGCTCAATAGTCACAGATCTAGCGACAGTGATGATGAAGGTGTACAAGCAAGAACCGATAAGAGTCATGTGGAACATCTGACTCATAAATTTGAATCATTGAAGTTCTTACCAGATCATCCAGAGATACTCATTATAGGTGATGTATCAAAAGGTGTAAGTACACGCTCTTCTCTTAGAGATTCTGAAATAGCAGCAAATGTAGCTTTTATTTCACAAATAGAACCTAAGAATATAGAAGATGCTTTTAATGATGAGTTTTGGATTAATGTCATGCAAGAGGAACTTAATAATTTGAGAGAAACCAAGTTTGGAAACTCGTTCCTAAACCTATTGGTCAATCGATAATTGGTACCAAATAGATGTTCCGAAATAAACTAAGTGAAGATAGACAAGTTCTACGCAACAAAGTACGTCTAGTGGCATAAGGTTATAATCAAGAAGAAGGTATTGATTATGATGAGACATATGCTCCTGTTGCTAGACTAGAAGCTATCCGCATGTTTTGTTCATTGTAGAAGCGTAAATAAAATTCGAAGAACAAGTCAAGGAGATTGAGATATTTACGCAAGGATAATTCCAAATAAGACTTTATGCAAAGGTCAAACTAAGTCAAACTCAAAACTCTACGCAAGCCTTACATTCAGACTTTACGCAGAGAACAGTTTTACTTTCTACGCGAATGAGCTGTCTATGTTGCATTAAATGCATGAAGATTCTGTTCTGACATATTGATTTTCTGACAAAGTAAATGCACAGAAACCAAAGAGTTTATTGTTTAGCGTGCCAATGGGCGGCTTTACGCTTAAGGCACAGCTTCCTCTTTACGTATAAGAGTTATTTGAGCTTTTACGCTCAAGGCTATCTCAGCTACTCTTTTTTGCGCGCGTAGAGTTTATTTGAGCCTTTTACGCTCAAGGCTATTTTTAGCCACTTTACGCAGGAAGCTCACTTTGAGCTTTTTTACGCTCGGACATGTTTAAAACAACATTTTTTATGCACAATTTGTCCTGATTATGAAGGAACGTAGTTCTCTGACGTGGCCCTCATGCCACACTTTTTGAAGAATGTGTGTACGTGCTCTCCTCATTTTATTGGATTATGGGACACGTGTCAACATGCGTAGAGGTTAATTTCTGTATGTGGGTGACAGTTATCCTAGTAACTTGCTTAGAGACTGAATATTGATGCTTTTTACTCACACAAGACAAGTCTATATAAAGACTTTTTTTAAGAAAGAGGTACAAGATTTTTGGAGCCCAGAGACTTTGAGAGCCAAGTGATTTTCCAGAGTGTTTCTCTTCAACTTTTTCTCAAGAACAGAGTGAAGCAAAGCAGGAAAGCATTCGACTGTGCCATCAGTGCCAATTATGTCGATACCTTTCTAGTAACTTAGTTCTTCTGGTTGTTCTTCTCCAAGCAGTTCTCTTCATCATCATCGTGTGGTCCAAGGAACAAAGTGATCGCTCTCAGATCAGACTTCCATAGCAATACTTCCCAAAAAATATTTGTACTTTTTGTACTTTTTCTCGTTTTCTTTCAAAAGTCTTTTAAGGGCATTTTGTTAAGTGAAACAAAATGGTGACTCTGCTGGGGACGACTTTCTTCTCTGACGAGAAGGCAATTGCTCAATACGATGATGGTTCGATTGGATCGACGAAGAAGACTCTGGCCGTTCAATTCGACCAGCCTGCTTACGAAGAAATGCTTCGAACTGGGGGTAGTACTCGCTGCTCCAATGTGCAAAAATCACAAAAGGTACGAAAAGTTTGGATCCCTAAGTCCAAAGCACCCTCTGATCTCTCCATTGTCTCTGAAGGCAAGGGAATTCTTCCCACTCCTGTTGTTGGGGCTCTCGTCTGTGACGAGGCAGTTCCTACTTCAGTTTTGCGCCCAGTGCGTAAAATTTAGTCTCCCGTCTGTAACATGGTAGACAATCATGTCTTGCGCTATACGCGTAAAGGCAAATCTCCCGTCTGTGACGTGGCAGATACTTCTGTTTTGCGCTATACGCGTAAAGGCAAATCTCCTGTCGGTGACATGGTAGATAAAGTTCACAATAGTGCTTTTGCACCTAAAGTAAACTTGCCTACACGCGTGCCGCGTAAAAATAAGTCTTCTGTTACTATGACAGACAATTCCTTTGGTTTATCCAAGGAGAATAAAATTTTTGGCAAAGCTTCTGTTTTACGCCAACAACCCTCTAATGATGCTTTACGCAAAGTACCTAATATTAGGATTACGCGCAATACTGATGGAGTTCTCAGTGCACAAAAATCAACTCAGGATTTACGCACACAACTTCAAGCGCGTAAAAGCGTACAACTTTCTTCTGCCAATGAAGCTAGTAACCTTCTTTTTACACAAGGGACTAAATATTTCTCTGTCCCAAATGTAAGAAAGAAAATGCTACCTTCTGATTCTTCTGATTTACGCAAGTTACTTGTACAAAAGCGTAAAAATAGAAAATCTCCTGTGATATCAAGAAAATCATCATTGTGAATGCCACCAAATTGTGATCAAATATTGTTGTTCGGCTACTAAGCGGTCAGTTTTTGACCGATTAAGTTATAACATACCTCACCAACAAGTTGATGATCAAGAACATGAGTTGTCATATGCATCAGTCAATATGGCATCTCATATCAATAGAGGACGACGTACGAAACGCAATTCATCCCGGACTCCAAGTCAACAACGATTCAACCGAATCCTTGACACTTTTGAAGGAGTGTATCAGCATACTCGATCGAGAAGTCAACGACCTTTAAGTATGCATTCTTCAAATTCAGAGGCTGGGGGTACCCAATCTTTGGAGTCAGAAACTGATAGCATTGATTCTTACCTCTACACCAATCCCTTTATGTGTTCAAGATAAGTTGAATCTTATATTATCGGTGAAGAACAAGAGACATCTACCTCTCATACAGAACAACGTCTTTCTGCGGTAAAACAATCAATAAAGGATATGCTTGCAATGATGCAAAATATGCATAAGATAATAACGACTCAGCAAACAGTCCAACCTGCAGTGATAACACCAGTATAGGCAACTGCACAAACTCAAGATAGTCAAGGGGTTGATATACCTTTGAATAATCTGAGTCAAGAGCCTGTTATCAATCAAAACTCTGTATCTCCTGATCCTCTTATTCCAGAAGATGTATCACCTCCGGTGGGGGTTACGGTACATCCAACCACTATTCAATCAGACATGCTCCCTCAAACTAATGAATCTATTCAAGCAGTTCGAGAGTTAAGAGCACAATTTGAAGTTCTCAAGCACAAAGATCAGCTCCAGAAGTTGGAGATTAAGCAACCTTATCCTCCCCACTGGAATGATGTACCCTTTCCTCCCAAATTTAAGCCACAATCTATGGTATTATTTGATGGAAAGGCTTCTCCAAATCAATATATCAATTACTTTGATATTATGACTGTACATATACAGAAGAATGATGCTCTTCTCACCCAAGTCTTCATTGGGTGTTTGATGGGTACAGCATACGATTGGTAGCGTAGTCTACCCGATAATTGCATAACGTCTTTTGACGAATTAAAAGTAATGTTTCTCTCTCGTTTCTATGAAGGAGGAATGGACATGAATATGTCCTCCTTAATAGAGATTAAACAAAAAGAGAAAGAGAATACTCGGACGTTATTGAACATTTCCGACAGGCTACTCTAAAAATGCCTCCTGGTATGCCAGATTCAACATTGATTGATACATGCAAAATGAATCTGCGACCAACCATCACTATTTTTACAGGCTCTCAATTCACAGATTGGGTCTCATTTATTATAGCAGCAGTTTCAGCTGAGACCAACGGTAGATTGGCTCGTGAACATGGGATGATCTTCGCCTCAGAAGATAAAGGAAAGAAAGCCTCCTCAGGTAATAATTCTGGTAATTGCAATAGGAAAGAAAAGGAAACTCTGGTGGTGAACCTTTCAAAATCCAAAACTACACCAAGTAATCTAGAATCTTCTAAACCGAAAGAAGAATACTCTTTCGATTGTTGCCCCGTTGGTCATGGTCAAATCTAATTTTAATAATTGATCAAACTCTGTCTCGATATACATAGAAGTCAACTCAGATGTTTACCTACGATGTTTTGGACACTGCTCAACAATGGTTATCAACACTGTTCAAGACTGAAGCCGTTTGCCATTCAGAATGTACTTCCTGTTAAGCAATGTAATTTTTCATTTTATTGAGTCTAGGAATACATTGTACACCGAGTCGTACTGGCAAATAGGCTATCGTAAAACGTTTTTCAAAACCATCCTATTCTTTTACAAATGACCTACGTTTTTGAAACACATTCTTTTTACAAAACGCTTTTGAAGGATTGTTCAAAAAGCCAAAAATTTATTTTCTCCAAAAATGAACTGGCAGAACCCCAGGAGAACTCGGGCCGAGTTCGGCCAGAGTTCGGCCATTTGAAACTTTAGTGAACGTTAGGTTTTTGAACTTGGTCATCCTTCAGTTACGGTTTGTTACAAAGAGTTCTGTCCGAATTCTGCCCGAATTCTGTCAGAGTTCTGTCTTTGGAAAAGCTATAAATAGAGAAGCATTTCGATCATTTCAAAACACCAATTCACTTTCAATCTCTTCTCTTCTTAAGGTTACATTCTTCCAAAGAGTTTTTAAAATCTTTTATTTTCAAATCCCAAGCCAGTTACAATCCTCTAGTCGATTTGCCAGTACGGTGCGGTCTAGAAGTTTCAAGAGAGATTGTAATCAGAGGCTTGATAGAAGATTCAACTCTTCACAATTGAAGTTGGACGAGTTCTTCGTATCAAAGCTCGCATCTGTAGAAGTTGCAAGGACTTCGTATGAAAACTTGTAGGATTTTCCAATAGTGGATTCAACTGGAGGCTAGAGTTCTTCCGACTGGACTAGTCCTCACAAGAGGGAAACCAGTATAAATCTCGGTGTTTGTGTTTGCCTTCTGATCACTTTTAAATTCTGTCATTTACTTTTTGGGATTATTATTTTATCTGTGATCTAACTGCTAACAAGTTTTTAATTAGCAATATTCCGCTGCCTACTCTATTCACCCCCCTCTAGAGTATTCTGCTTTACGATTTCGTTCCTACAATTGGTATCAGAGCGAATTATACAGGTAAAGTAAGGTAAAGCAGCAGTTATAATCAATTTTATATAGATCACAGCTTTACACATGGCAACTGTGAAATTCACAAGTGAAGGCCAAGCCACAAACAGACCTCCACTGTTTGACGGCACAAACTACACTTATTGGAAAACACGTATGAGTTTCTTTCTGAAATCTCTTGATTTTGACTTATGGTCTGTAGTTATTGATGGCTATAAAAAGCCACCTCGTATAAATGTCGATGGAGTTTTAGCTGAAAAACCCCATAACAAATATACAGAGGAAGAAAAGAAAAAGGCCAGTCTTGACGCACGTGCTATTAACGCTTTATTTTGTGCTTTAGACAGAACTAAATTTAACATGGTATCTATCTGCACAACTGCAAATGAAGTGTGGAAACTTCTTGAAGTCACACATGAGGGCACAACTCAAGTCAAAGAATCAAAGGTCAGCAGACTTACTCAAGAGTATAAGGCGTTCAAAATGAAGCCCAACGAAACAGTTACTCAGATGTTCGAGAGATTCTTGGATATTATAAATCCTTTGTCCTCCCAAGGCAAAGATTACAGTAACCATGAAAAGATTCGCAAACTCCTGCGAGCACTTACAAAGAACTGGATTCCGAAGGCTACTGCAATCATTGAAGGAAACGACCTCACTACCATGACACTTGAAGTACTCATGGGTAAGCTACTCACTCATGAACTAGAGCTACAAGACTTTGAAGAGCCTGCACCAAAGGAGAAGACGATCGCTTTCAAGGCTCAGCACAGAAGATCTGCTGAAGATGATTCAGACAACAGTGAATCTGATGCTGAAGATCAAGCACTCCTTGCAAGAAAATTCAAAAAATTCTTGAGATATGAGAAGAAGACAAAAGAGAACAATAGCGGCAACAGCTGGTATCAAGATGATGCTGTCTGCTACGGCTGCAAGAAAAAGGACACATGAAGAAGGACTGTCCTACGAACTCATCAACAAGCAAGAAGAGCAACAGATATGAGAAAGGGAACCTAAAGAGATCAACATCTCGGAAGTATGCCAACACGAGCATATGGCATGAAAGTGAAGCCAGCGACTCAGAAGATGAACAATCAGAAGACGCTGCAAATGTATGCTTTATGGCATCCGATTAGGTACTCTCTGAACCTATAGTTGATACATATGATGACTTCACCTTTGAGCAATTAGGAGAAGCCTTCAGTGAACTGTTAAGTGATTACAGGAAACTGCGTAGCAAATATCAGAACTCTAAGAAGGAACTCAAGGAGTACAAAGGTGAAATATGAAGACTTACCGACCTACTAGCTGAGGTTAAAGATAATGTTAGTGAGTCTGGTGAGCTTTCTTCTATTAAGCTCTTATTACACGAGACTACCAAGTCATCCGAAGGAAAAGACAAGGTTATTGACCAACTAAAAGAAGAACTTTCTAAAGAGAAGAAAAGTCTTCAAAGTGCACAAGTCAGAATGGAAGCACTCACTTCTGACTATACTAAGTTATATGATACTTCCAAAAGATTAGAAATTAGGTTAGGAAAACAGCCCGAGACTGCTGCTTCCTACCCTAACACGTGTCACTTACCGAAAAAATCAAAACATTACCAAACCTAACACTGTCAGACCTAACCCTATCAAACCTTTGCCTAAAAAGGTTATGCCCAAACAGGATAATAGGTATGCTTTCTTCTATACTAGAAAACCTAAACCAACCAACCATGCACACCACTCAGCTTTCAACACTCAACATGCTAAATGTCATTATTGTGGCCTTATTGGTCATATATCTTCTGCATGTAGAATCAGAAAGTTAGTAGATTTAAATATTTATGCATGGATACCAAAAACTAACCAGTCAGGACCCTACAAGAAATGGGTACCAAGAGTTTCATCTGCAAATTATTTTATAGGTGGGACGCCCTTCACATGCTAGGAGCAAATGGATCCTCGACAGCGGTTGCTCACGGCACATGACCGGTGACGCTTCATTATTCGCGACACTGTCGAAGAGGAATAAAGAAGGATACGACTCCTTCGACAACAATTTAAAAGGCTATATAATCGATATTGGTGTTATTGGTAAAGCTCCCTATCCAGTGATTAAAGATGTTTGTCTTGTTACTGAGTTAAAACATAATCTGCTCAGCATAAGCCATTTAGCTGATCACGGTTATGGTATTAACTTTATAAAAGACAAATGTACTATTATTGATAGTTCAACTGGTAGTACTATATTTGAAGGTATTAGAGAAGACAATATATATGTTTTCTATTTATTGGAAGATACTAACATTTCAGGTAGATGTTTAATGGCTAAAAGCGATGAGAGTCATCTGTGGCATATGAGACTCGGTCATACAAATATGGATAATATTTCCAGATTATCCACGAAGAAGCTAGTACGCGGTTTACCGGACATTACATTCAAGAAGGATTCAGTATGCAGTCAATGTAAAAAGAACAAAGCTACTCGATCCACTTTCAAGTCAGTAAACGCTGTATGTACTCCCAGACCTCTATAATTGCTACATATGGACTTATTTGGTCCTAGCAGAGTTGCTAGCCTCGGAGGTAAGCTATATGCTTTTGTAATTGTAGATAATTATTCTAGATACGCGTGGGTATATTTTCTGACACGCAAAAACGATGCATTATCGGAATTTGTCGTCTTTTGCAAGAAAGTACAGAATAAAAAAGGTTACATGATCACTCGTATTAGAAGCGATCATGGAGGCGAATTCGAGAATGCGGAGTTTGAGCAATTTTGTGACACACACGATTTTGTGCACGAATTCTCCTGCCCTAGGACTCCACAACAAAATAGAGTTGTGGAACGTAAGAATAGAACTCTATCCGAAATGGCCAGAGTAATGTTAAACCAGTTTAGTCTACCCAAGTATTTTTGGGCTGAAGCTGTCAATACAGCTTGTTTTGTTCTCAATCGAGTTCTAATTCGACCCAAATCGAAGAAGACTCCATTTGAGTTATGGTTTGATAGAATTCCATCAGTTTCATATTTTAGAATATTTGGTTGTAAATGCTTTATTCTTAATACAAAAGATAATTTGGAAAAGTTTGACGAAAAGGCCGATGAAGGTATATTTTTAGGTTATGCGGGCAAAAGTAAAGGATACAGAGTCTTCAACAAAAGAACCATGATCATCGAAGAGTCAATCAATGTCACCTTTGATGAACTAAATCAAACGACAATCGATGAAAATGACGAAGATCTCAATGTACCCAGCAAAGCACCAGCTGATCCTCCTAGAGAAGATCCAGGAACCCCTTCAGAGTCTGCCAAAAAGGTTGAAGTTCACGGCTGATCATCCAAAGGACTTGGTAATTGGTGAGATTACCAAGGGTGTAAGTACTCGCTCCTCTAATAAAGATATAGCTTCTTGTGTTGCTTTTGTCTCGCAGTTTGAACCCAAAAATATTGATGAAGCATGTAGTGATAATTTTTGGATAGATGCTATACAAGAGGAATTAAACCAATTTGAACGAAATCAAGTTTGGGAACTTGTTCCCAAGCCTATTGATCATCAGGTCATTGGCACCCGATGGGTATTCCGAAATAAACTGAATGAGAATGGTTTAGTGACTTGTAATAAGGCTCGACTCGTAGCTCAAGGATACAATCAGGAAGAAGGTATCGACTACGATGAGACTTATACCCCAGTTGTGAGATTAGAATCCATTCACATGTTATGTACATTTGTATATTTTCATAATTTTAAGTTATTTTAAATGGATGTCAAAAGCGCATTTTTAAATGGTTTTATAAAAGAAGAGGTTTATGTAGCTCAACCACCCGGTTTTACTGATTTCAAATTTTCTGAATATGTTTTCAAGTTGAAGAAAGCTTTATACGGTTTGAAACAAGCCCCTCGTGCTTGGTACGATCGTCTAAGCTCTTTTCTACTTGATAACGATTTTTCAAAGGGAAAGGTTGACACTACTTTGTTTATAAAGTCTTTGAATAATAATATTCTTTTGATTCAAGTCTATGTAGATGATATTATCTTTGGATCTACTGATGAATCTCTTTGTCAAGAATTTTCAAAGTGTATGCAGAATGAGTTTGAGATGAGCATGATGGGAGAGCTGAAGTTCTTTTTCGGACTGCAAATCAAACAAACCAACAATGGGACGTTCATAAATCAAGCTAAGTACACAAAGGATTTACTAAAAAAGTTCGACATGGAAGCAGCAAAGCCACTTAGCACTCCAATGGCGACTTCAACGAAGCTTGATATTGATGAACAAGGCAAACCTGTCGACATACGTAAGTATCGAGGTATGATCGGTAGCTTACTTTATTTAACTGCCAATCGACCAGACATTATGTTTAGTGTTTGCTTATGTGTACGTTTTCAAGCCAATCCTAAGGAATCACATCTGTGCGCAGTTAAGCGTATCTTTCGATACCTTAAAGGCACTTCTTCTGTCGGCTTATGGTATCGTAAAACTACGTCGTTTGACCTAACCGGTTATTCCGATGCTGATTTTGCCGGATACAAAGTAGATAGAAAAAGCACTAGTGGCACATGTCATTTTCTAGGAAAAGCTTTAGTCTCTTGGTTTAGTAAAAAGCAAAATTCTGTTGCATTATCAACAACAGAGGCTGAGTATATCGCCGCAGGACGTTGTTGTGCACAAATTTTGTGGATGAAACAAACCTTAGAAGACTATAGATTGCATTTTACACATATACCCATTTTCTGTAATAAAACTAGTTCTATTAATTTGACTAAGAATCCAGTATGTCATTCTCGTACTAAACATATCGAGATTCGACATCATTTTCTTAGAGATCATCAACAAAATAGAGATATAGACCTTGTATACATAGACACACAGAATCAATTAGCTGACATACTCACAAAACCTTTAGCGGAAGATCGTTTCAACTATTTACGTCGAGAATTAGGAATTTTAGATATCAATAATATTAATTAATTTTGTTTTATTAATTATTTATTCGATACTCATAAACTGTTTTCGAGACAAGCCTAAAAAGAGTCTGTCTGTCACCACGACTATGGTCGAAGCGAAGCGGTATTTAAGAGTTCTCCGGTGAACCTCCGTTAGCTGGGACAGTACTCCTACAGCTAATCTGAGACAGATGCTGAGTAAAGAATATTAATTTGTAAAATAATATTAATTATATTATTTTGAGATTTAAAATTACTAAACTTTGAATTAAGCATTTGAAACAAATTAATGAAAAAGAATGTGGCCTCATTTGAATTTTTTTATATATATATATATAGCCAGGCAACCCTTGGCAAATTCGGCCCGAGTTCGGTCCGAATTCGGCCAGAGTTCGGCTGGGTATTTATATATACCAGCACCAACCCAAGGCTTCCTTCTTCTTCATTCTTCTCCACATCCTCATAACAGCAGCTCCGCCCCTCCGAAACCCTAGTTCTTCTCCATCATTGTTCTTCCAATCCTTGTGGAGTTTCTCGTCAAAACTTCGAATTCGTGCGGAGATCGTCATCCTCTACAACATATCCAATTCTTGGAAGGTATAATCCCTTCTTTCCTCCACTTTTCAATACTTAGAGTTTCTAGAAATTTTTTGGAAAAGAATGCCTAAGTTCAATCCCTTCAAGAGGAAGAAGACCAATGCCAGTGAAGAGGCATCGTCTTCAGATCCACATACGGATTGCCTCTTTTCTTCGGTCCAATCGGACGATGGTGCGTCGGATGAGTTTTACTTTAGAACTTTCGATCAAGCTTTATTGTGGTACGCCGATTTTGTCATGCGTACTATTTGCACCGGATCACCGATTAAGTGGACTGTCTTTCCGGATCACCGCCCTTATTTTTAGGCATTATGGTTACAACATTTTTGTCACCTTACAATTCTCCATTGCCACTAATGCCATTAGATTATTCTATTATAATTTCGTGTTAGACACTTTTACAGCGAGGACACGTGTCAGAGGAATTGATATCGAATTCACTGATAAAACGTTAGCGAAAATCCTTGGTATCCCAAACGAAGGTGTCCCGCTCGATGACATCACTAATTTTGATTTCTCCGATGGCACGACACTCTTAGTTTCAAGAATAAACTTTGTGCGCCCGCACGCGTTCTTCCTGGAAAGTTCAAGGCTAATAAGAACTTGTTTAACTACGAATTACATCGTATAATCTATTCCACCTTACTTCTAAAATCCACTTCCAAAGATGATGTCACTGCACTTGAGCTTTCTGCTCTTTATTATATTCTTAAGGGGATTCCTTTTTCTGCCCCTAAGACTATTATTCAGATGATGAGTAGATGTCGCGGGAGAGACTGTAACCTATCTTATGCGATGCTTATTCCTCGCATTTTTCAGAGATTTGATATTGATTTATCTACTTGTGCTGTCGACCCCGAGCCCAAGTTTCTCAAACTCTTTCGTCGCAGCATTGCATCTGTTCCTCCACCTACTGCACCTACTCCTCCTACACCTACTCCTACTGCTCCCACAGCACCTGTTCCTCCTCATTCTTACCCTATGATATTTGAGGGTATACATCAGTACTTATCAGATCTGCAGTCTTTTTATGTTGAGACCTCTAGGGAACACGAGTTTCGTGATGTGACTCGGTTCCAGGCGATTGCCAACTCCTTCGTCGATCTGAGGTTTGCGCAGACGGGTTATTCTGCTAGCTCTCTGCCTCGAGATCCTTCTGTTTCTGGCTACCGCATTGACGACGAGGCGGTTTACTCTCTGTTCCAGCCAGGGAACGCCTATGATTGGTATCGTACCGCTGGCGCTACTCCTCGCACTTTTGGCGCTGGTATTTCTAGAGCTGGTTATTCTGGACATGCTGGAGCTGCAGCTGATGTTGATGATGATGATGATGAGTTTTGAGATGTTAGATTATTGAGACTGTTACTTTTGTCTCATATTTACTTGGAAATGCTCCAACATTCCAAGATTATATCAGTACTCTTTTTTTAGCCTTTTTCTATTATGTGACTATTCATGGACATGGTTTTTGATTATGCCTCAGTTTTGGCATTTTAGTCTATTATTCAGCACTGTATATGTTTCAGTATTATGGTAGCACTATCTATCTTTTGCTGCTTCATACTTTCTCAAATACTGCCTGTGACAAATACATGCCTGTGTTGTGTTCTCTAGACTATCTGTTTTCTCTTACTGTTTATACCATGCCTGTAAAGATTATTCCTATATTTTTTTATTGTATTTCTTCACTGTTTGTTACTTATGCATTGATTGCGGGGGAGCTCTCTCTTTTGCAATTATTTTGCTAAGTGACAACGGAGGAGAAATAAGGATCTAACATTTTTGTGAATACAGGTTATGAACAATTTCTTTTTGGTTACTATTTTGAATTGATTCCAAGCTTAGATGTTATATCGGCAAGGTTTGTCAATTATCAAAATGGGAGAGATTGTTGGCCCATTGGTCATGGTCAAACCTAATTTTAATAATTGATCAAACTCTGTCTCGATATACATACAAATCAACTCAGATGTTTACCTACGACGTTTTGGACACTGCTCAACAATGGTTATCAACACTGTTCAAGACTGAAGCCGTTTGCCATTCAGAATGTACTTCCTGTTAAGCAATGTAATTTTCTATTTTATTGAGTCTAGGAGTACATTGTACACCGAGTCGTACTGACAAATAGGCTATCCTAAAACGTTTTTCAAAACCATCATATTCTTTTACAAATGACCTACGTTTTTGAAACACATTCTTTTTACAAAACGCTTCTGAAGGATTGTTCAAAAAGCCAAAAATTTATTTTCTCCAAAAATGAACTGGCAGAACCCCAGAAGAACTCGGGCCGAGTTCGGCCAAAGTTCGGCCATTTGGAACGTTAGTGAACGTTAGGTTTTTGAACTTGGTCATCCTTCAGTTACAGTTTGTTACAAAGAGTTCTATCCGAATTCTGCCCGAATTCTGTCAGAGTTCTATCTTTGGAAAAGCTATAAATAGAGAAGCATTTCGATCATTTCAAAACACCAATTCACTTTCAATCTCTTCTCTTCTTAAGCTTACATTCTTCCAAAGAGTTTTTAAAAGCTTTCATTTTCAAATCCCAAGCCAGTTCCAATCCTCTAGTCGATTTGCCAGTGTGGTGCGGTCTAGAAGTTTCAAGAGAGATTGTAATCAGAGGCTTGATAGAAGATTCAACTCTTTATAATTGAAGTTGGACAAGTTCTTCGTATCAAAGCTCGCATCTGTAGAAGTTGCAAGGACTTCGTATGAAAACTTGCGAGATTTTCCAATAGTGGATTCAACTGGAAGCTAGAGTTCTTCCGACTGGACTAGTCCTCACAAGAGAAAAACCAGTATAAATCTCGGTATTTGTGTTTGCCTTCTGATCACTTTTAAATTCTGTCATTTACTTTTGTGATTATTATTTTATCTGTGATCAAACTGCTAACAAGTTTTTAATTAGCAATATTTCGCTGCCTACTCTATTCACCCCCCTAGAGTATTCTGCTTTATGATTTCGTTCCTACATCGATGATAGTGATATACCTGGGATATTTCAATGTCTCGTGAAGAGTGGTAAACTCCAGGTTCCAGAGCCAAAATGACCTAATGAGGTGGATTTGACGGATAATTCCAAATATTGTATCTATCATAGATACATAAATCATCCTACTAAGGCTTGCTATGTCTTGAAGAAGAAAATTCAAGAGTTAATAAATGCTAAAGCCATCGCTTTAACTAATGACGAGCATACAGTTACAACCAATATGATTTCTCTTCAATTTGGAGGTTTTCCTCCACAGCAAGTTCCTGATGGGGTTGTCCCGATTCCGAAGGCGACAATGAAGATTATGAACCTTCCACCAGCCAGAGATCAAAGTGAAGAATTAGTGCCTCTCACCTTGAAAAATGGTGAAATCATGTGGGTACACCCTGACTTAGTACCTGAAATAGAACATGAAAGTAAGATTTCAAAATCCAAGAAAGGTAAAAAGGTCAGAACCTGCAATATGATTTCTCATGTTGTTACCCCAGATTATGATGATTCTGATCATTTGTGGGGTGACATCCCTTTGGAAGATAGGCTAAAGGGTCTGAACATATGCCCTCCGAGTTTGGCTCCTCATATAAACTAAAGCTTACTCATCAATAATGGTTAGCCATGAACAGTATCCCTTTGTATAGGGCAGAACAAGTTTTTGCTACATATGAGAAAGCTCCAGTTGGGATTTTACCTCCTGTACCGAAAGTTTCCACCCTTGCGAATACAGAGGTCTCTGTTCCTCCTTCATCTATTGAACCAACTATTGAAAGTCTGCTACCTACTCACATGTACAGTCAACAATCAGTCCATCTTATAAAAAAGATGGGCTATGACTTTCAAAAAGCGGAAGGCTTGAACAATGGTAAAGGTATGCGAGTTCCTTTACAAATTCAAGGTAAAAAATCCTCTGTTGGATTGGGATTTGAGATTCCTCATAAAAATCCCCATAAGAAGAAGACTAAGGGAAAGAAGACTAAATCCTGTAATATGGTACTTCATTTTCTCGAGTCTGAAAAAGAGTCTTTTGCTGGTACAAGATCTGAAAAAGACTACCACAAATATTACGAGGGAACTTCCAAAGAAGCGGATGATGCCGCTGAAACACTGCCAACTCAGTCATCTCCTATTCCTGCTGAGGCAAGATCTTCTAAACCACCAGTGGTTGAAAAAGGAAAACAGAAGGCAGTACATTTTGACGTCCCACTGAAATCTGGTTCAAATTAAGGGTTGATGAAACCCTATAAATTGACATTTTAGCCCAATTAGCCAATACTCCGGCTAGGCTTTCCATCTTTGAGTTGCTCCGTCTTTCTAAAGAAAGTCGAGAAACCTTGAGTGAAGCATTACTACAGGCAGATTCCTGCTTAGCTCAGCTCAAAAGTCCTGAGAATACACCGGTGTCATATCCCCAATGCCACTGTGTGATGGAATCAATTTCTAACATTACTTTCACACAAGAAGATATGTTGTTGAAGCATAATCGACATGACAGGCCTTTGTGTTACACAGGATATATTGACTCTACTGAAATTGACATGATTTACATTGATCCTGGGTCTTTTATTAGTATTGTTCTTCAGAATATGCTACGACCCTTGAGGATTCCTACTAGTGAGTTGACTTACACTAGTACGACAATTGTTGGTTTTAATTCTGAAAGAAGTAAACCATTGGGGAAAATTCGTCTGAAGATTCAAATAGGTGATCTTCGAACTATGGCGACCTTTTATGTTATCAACTCAGATGTATCTTATAACATCCTCCTCGGAAGACCTTGGATACATGAGCATAACATTGTACCTTCAACTCTCCATCAATGCTTTAAGTATGTGGATTCTCAAGGGACTGTAAAGACTGAACTTGCAGATCTTAATCCTTTTAAAGGTGTTGAAGCCTATTTCTCGGATTCAATACTTTATATACAGGAGCATGTGAAGGAAATATCTGATATGGCTGAAGATCGATCACCTGCAGAAGATCAATCGATTTCAGAAGATCAATCGCCTTCAGAAGATCAACCTTTGATGATTAAGGTTAAAGGTCGAATCCAACCCCAACCTGTCAATGATGAACATTTGATGATTAAAGTCAAAGGAAAAACTTAAGCTACGTCTGATAAAGCTGTGAGGGTTCCAATCAGAAGTCGAGTTCAAACTAACACTGATGATCAGCCTCTCATAATCATGGTTAAAGGACGTACTTCTCGTACAACTGATCCAGAACCACTAGTTATCAACCTTGGCAAGTCTATGCCGAAGACGGATGACGGTCCATTAATGATTAATCCAAAGCGTAGTAATCAGTCTGTCAATGATGTAAATATTGATCACTCTGTATTCTCTCATTTTAATAAAGATTTCCTTTTGGAGTATATGGTTGTCAAATTTATTGAAAGAATGACTTTATCTGCTGATAATCAAAGTTATCAACATAAAACTGACATAAATACAGAGGAAGCCTTATATATTAATCATAAAGAAAATTCTTTTCCTCCTCATGTCGATGTTAGACCCTATGCTCAGAGGTTCCTAACATCTTCTCCTTATTTTCTACCTGTAGCCTCATCATCACAAGCTTGTGTAACTTATAGACGTCACGAAGAATCTTATTTTGTGATCCCGTCTAATAAGAAAAACAAGCGTCAAATTATGTTTAGCTTGGCTAGAAATATTCCTGTTATTCAGACAAATAATCTCGAAGAGAAAGACAAAGAAAAAAATCAGAATTGACAAATATAGTCAACAATCTCTTAAGATTATCCAAAATATGGGATATGATTTGAAAACCATGCTAGGTCTCAATCAAGGCGAAGGTAGACGATTACCATTATGTGGTGGTCCATTTTATCAACGAACTCGTCATGGTTTGGTATACGATTCATCCTACATGTTTAATGAAGATATGGAAGAAGAATTCTCTTCCAGTTCTTTACAATCCTCAGATTCTGAAGGAGTCCAGTATGTTGAATCTGAGCACGTCTTTTCAGTTAATATGGTTCAAACTGATGATGAGTCTGAACTATTTGAAAATGACCCATGGGCACAACAAATGGACACTCAGTGGAAGCTTCGGTTTGAACAACGATAGCCACCCACAGAAGATGAAATCGTCCAGATTGATGTTGGAGATGAAACTACATCAAAATCCATATTTATCAGCAAAAATCTTTCTGAAGACGAAAAAAAAGTTGATAAAGCTAATAAATAATATATTGATATCTTTGCATGGAGCTATAAGGATATGCCAGGTTTGGATCCTAAAATAGCTACCCATAAGCTCAATATCCTTCATAATGCCAAACCTGTAAAACAACAGCAACGCCATTTTCGATCGGATATGATGGATGCAATTGAAGCAGAAGTTAAAAAGTTAATCACATGCAGTTTTGTCCGTGAAGAACAACATCCAGATTGGGTTGCTAATATTGTTCCTGTCATGAAGAAGAATGAAAAAGTTCGAGTTTTCATAGATTTTCGAGATCTCAACGCAGCTTGTCCAAAAGACGAATTTCTACTTCCTATCACTGATGTCATGATAGACAATACATGTGGTTTTGAACGCATGTCTTTCATGGAAAAATTTTCAGGATATAACCAAATTAAGATGCATCCAGGAGATAAAAATCATACTGCTTTTCGTACACCCTTTGGAGTTTATTGTTACACAGTTATGCCTTTTGGTTTGAAAAATACCGGTGCTACATATCAAAGGGCCATGAGCAATATCTTTCAAGAACATCTACGAAAAATGGTTGAATGTTACGTGGATGATATCGCCGTCAAAAGTCGATTAAAAGATGATCACATTCAAGACTTGAAGATAGTTTTCGAGTTGATGCGTCGACATCAACTAAAGATGAACCCCACTAAGTCTTTCTTAGGGGTTTCCAGTGGCAAGTTTTTGGGATTTGTCATTACTTTTTAAGGTATCCATGTTGATTCTGATAAAGTAAAAGCAATTCTTGGAATGCGTCCCCTACGTAATCTGAAAGAACTTCGTGGCTTTCAAGGTCGCATCGCTTATATCAGGAGATTTATATCAAATCTCTCTGGGAGATGTCAACATTTCTCTCGTTTATTAAAGAAAGGTGTATCATTTGTTTGGGATGAAGCATGTCAAAAAGCATTCAATGACATCAAGCAATACCTTATAAATCCACCTGTTTTAGTACCCCCGGTAGTGGGAAGACTATTTTTGCTGTATGTTCGAGCATTAGATCATTCTCTTGGTGCTATTCTTGCATATAAAAGTGATAAAGGTCATGAACAGACAATTTATTATCTTAGCCGAATGATGGTTGGAGCTGAACACATGTATACTCCTATGGATAATGAATGTCTAGCCCTGGTCTTTGTCATCCAAAATACAAGACATTATGTATCAGGACAGACTATTCATGTCATATCCAGAATAAATCCTATTCCGATATTAATTAAAAAGCCGAATATATATCCTTAACTCCCGGTTAGCTACCTGGGCGCAATGTTGCTTACCCCTTATGATATGGTCTACATATTTCAGAAATCAGTAAAGGGTCAAGCGTTAGCTGACTTCTTAGCAGCTCACCCTATACCTGAAACTTCTAAGTTATATAATGACATTCCGGATGAAGTCATAGATTGCAACATGACTTTGAGGGATGACATTTGGCAACTATACTTTGATGGAGCATCACGAGTTGGGCCTAAAGGCAATATTGTCTCTGGAGTAGGCATTGTCTTGGTCTTTCCTGATAAAATGGTCATATACCATGCTTATTCCCTCAATGAACCATGTTCCAATAATGTGGCAGAATATAATGCTCTGCTAATTGGTCTTTAAGTAGCAAAACAATTAGAAATTGAGTTCTTGGAAGCTTATGGAGATTCTCAACTGATTGTCAATCAGGTCAGAGGAACATATGAAGTCAAAAATACTGACCTCATTCCCTATCATCAAGTGGTAGTCGAATTGGCTCTTTCATTCAAAGGGTTCTTCATTGAATTCGTACCACATTCTCAAAATTTGGAA
Organism: Iris pallida; assembly: GCA_029216955.1. Lineage (NCBI taxonomy): Eukaryota > Viridiplantae > Streptophyta > Magnoliopsida > Asparagales > Iridaceae > Iris > Iris pallida. The sequence goes on from JANAVB010027994.1 coordinate 8,081,059, forward strand.
GCCGATGCTCTTGCTAGTCTAGCTGCAGACTTAGCAGTTTCAATCAGAAGACAAAATACCATCACTTTGTTGGATCGAGACCTATTCTGTGTCAAGAATAATTTGTACATTGAACAGAGCTATGTTACCGAATCAAATTCTCAACAAAGAGATTGGAAAAGTCCATTTATTGATTATGCAGTTTATGGGATTTTGTCTGAAGATCCAAAGGAAGCTGTATCAATCAAAAGACGATCATTTCGATTTTACTATGATTTTTCTTTGCATATGTTGTATCGTCGTTCTTATGATGGACTTTTATTGTGTTGTCTTTCGGAAAGTGAAGCCAAGCAAACACTTCGTGAAGCTCATGATGGAATTTGTGGTGCGCATCAACCAGGTCTGAAATTACAAGACCGTATTCGAAGAATGGGTTATTATTGGCCTTCTATGATAGCAGACGCTCTGGAGTATGCCAGACGATGTAAAGCATGCTAGATTCATGCTGATTTTATTCACCAACCCTCTGAATTTTTACATCCTACAGCAGCTTCTTGGCCTTTTGAAGCTTGGGTGTCACGTCCCAGAACCAGAATACTAGAGAACGGGGGAGTGACTCAGCCAGCTACGTATTACGGGTAGATGAATACCGTATAATACGATCAATGCTGTCTAACCAGACGAGGGGGTGCATACAACATGAAAGTCTTACTATGGTCACTTCACATCTATTGTCTCAATCATTCAAACAAGAAACAGAAATAGAGAACATGTAAGATAAAGCAGTAAGGCGTCCCAAACGCTTAGTCAAAATATTCTTGAGATCTGGCTTTACAAAATATAGCCAGATGGTATAGTAACATATACACAATTGTTATCAGCTGTAGTCTGACTTTAGTTACAATTATGTAAAAGTAAGTGCAAGACAATCCGACTAACATGTCGGTGCCAAACGGCTAAGTATGAAGTAAATAACAAAACGAGCGGTGGAGTAAGGAACCCACTCGAGTCCTCCTGCGATCATTCCCCTAGTATTGACCATCTTGGAGGTAGAAGTAAGCTGGATCCTCGAGAACTGGCTCTAAATCTGGCCATGCAAAACCAGAAAGGTTAGACCTCTAATAGCAAGTACCACAAGGAAGCACGATATGAAGGATTAAACCAGTAATAAGAGAATATGATAATAGATCTCTGCTATCCACTAGGATTCACATAACATCACGACACTTCGAACCAACCTCCCAACCAAATAAGGACAGAAGTTGGCCCGTCATGTCCTGACATTCTGATCATCTCAGTTAGGCAACAGAGTAGGTACAGTACACAAACAAATCATCTTGAACGGCCAATCAACTACTACGACTTGCTACTGTGAGTTCCAAGTTACCTTGGAATTATGTAATAAAAGATTCCTCAGTTCTCACTATGTACAAGCAAGGCTAGTCTATCCAATCAATCAATTGCGCCAATCATGTAATTAGACGAGTCCCAGCGGGACGCCCGCCGTTAATATATCATGTACAATAATATAAGCAGATACCGTTCCCTGCCCGTGTGACAGATTTACAGTATCTGTGGGAACCAGCCGGCCTGTCGGGCACTACTAGTACCAAGAGTGCTGCCATGTAAGAACTCGAAAATCCATTCTCTCTATGCCATCATTATTTTATTTAACTTAAAGCCTCTATGTTAAGCAAAATCCCATGCCGTGGATCATAGTCATTCAAATGAGTACTTTCGTACGGGGTACGATATGCGCAACTCTACAACGATACCCGTGCGGCTAGGTTGTAGGTCTTACATAGCGTAATGCAACAATCAAACTAACCACGGAATAATCATGCCTTGACCATAAAGTACACATGCTGTTTTTGTAAGATAAATAAATAACTAAATAAATAAATAATTTGAAGCCTGCATGTATCTGTAAGCCAATATTCGGGATCGGCTAATCGATTGTAATAGTTCATTACATGAACGTGTCTCATTCATTCAATTCAATAAGACGACTAGCCAGTCTCTTAGTTCCAACTAGGAACGCATGATCAATTATTAGTCAATGTCACAATCATTATCAATGGTGACAAGGCATAAAAATCAAATAGTATTCAGTGGGGTCGAGTCTACAACTCTCATGGTTAAGTTCCAGTCATATTGGGTATCCATGGATCAATCAGGACACAAGGCGCATTCTACATAACAATCTGTATTAACAATATTAACATATCATGATTTTATCAAGTTCATGCCAAAAGGCGTAAGGATATAATAGAAGAATTATCATGCCACCATTAAAGGAATAAATTATAGAACAAATAGAAACACCCAGGTCAAAAAGTCACGCCAACAAGTCTATGCTAAGGCCAACCAGTCACGCCAACAAGTCTAGGCTAAGGCCAACAAGTCACGCCAACAAGTCTAGGCTAAGGCCAACAAGTCACGCCAAGTCTAGTAGGTAGGAGTGAGCGTATAAACAGCGTGAGCATGAAAAGCGGTTCACGTTGGCACGCATAGCATGAGTGTGAAGGGTAATTCACGCACTCATAACGTGAGCGTGAAAAGGTAATAAGAAATTCATGCACGCATGCAAAGACGTGTACGTAACTCAAATGTCACGCTGGCATGTAAGGACGTGAGCATAACTAAAATTCACGCTGACACGTACAGACGTGAGCGTGACTAAAAATCCACGCACGCATGTAAAGACGTGTGCGTGACTAAAGATTCACGCTGACACGTAAGAACATGAGCGTGACTAAAAATTCACGCTAACACGTAAGAACATGAGCGTGACTCAAATTCCACGCACGCACGTAAAGACGTGAGCGTGACTGAAAATTCACGCACGCACGTAAAGACGTGAGCGTGACTGAAAATTCATGCTAACACGTAAAGACATGTACGTGACTAAAAATTCACGCACGCACGTAAAGACGTGAGCGTGACTGAAAATTCATGTACGCACGTAAGAACGTGAGCGTGAATAAACCTTCGTTCCAAGCCAGAAATGAAGTTCCTATGGTTCAGAATGGTGAAGAAGGAGAAGCTCTACAACATGAACTATCTGTTCCGAAAAGCACGCCAGGTTGGGAGATCAAAACCCATGGACAACCGAGAAGAAACAAGCCAAAGAAATCAAAAATGCTAAGTACTAAACTCTCTTAGAATCATGAGAGGAAGAAAATGAACCATAAAAATGGTTCTCAAGTGGAAGCAAGAAGCAAGATGTACTTGCCTGCTGTTGGTTGGTGGAGAGAGTGATGAGGAAGAAGAAGAAGTAATGGAGAAGGAAAGTTATGAGGAGAGAGAAGGGGATGGGGGCTTAAATAGGAAGGGTGGTGGTAGGTGGGGGTTTGTGGGGGTTCGGTTCATGTGAACCACCATGAACCCGAGAAGAACTACCATGAACCCGAAAATAACCAACCATAGGCCAAACCTAAAAGCAAGACTAAAAGCAGAGAATAACAGCAGGAAATAAAATGCAGGAAATAAAATACAGGAATAAAATGCAGATAATTAATTAAGATGAAATTAAAGGAATTTAAATACAGGATAATACATGATAAATACTAAATAAATATACATGAGTTGTACATGTATAAAAATACGCATTCTGGGAACGGGAAGTGACATCTCTACCCTCCTTAGAAAAATTCCGTTCTCGGAATTTCAAATCCAAGCAGGTAGAAATATCGGAGCTAAACTCATACAAGCAATTCTAGTGAGCAAGCAATCATTTTTACCATATCAAAAGCAAGTACTATATATGTAAATTCATCAATCCACGATATCAAGTAGCTCTACCCATAAGGTGATAAGCTTGAAGAATCAGGACAATCAAGGTATACAGAAAGAGATATACCTTGTGAGTCAAACATGTGTGGATACCGTGATCGGATATCATCCTCACGTTCCCACGTTGACTCTCCCAAGGAGTGATGACCCCAAGCAACACAGACAAGACTAATTGTTCGGTTCTTGAGTATCTTCTCTCTTCGGTCCAAAATGGACACAGGCTGTTCCTCGTAAGACAGGTTGGTACCAACAACCAGCTCCGAATGATCGAGGATATGGCTTGGGTTCGTTACATACCTACGTAATTGAGATACATAAAACATGTCATGCACCTCTCGTAACGAAGGTGGGAGGGATAAACGATAAGCAACATCGCCTATCCGATCAAGGATAACAAATGGGCCCACGTACCGCGGACTCAATTTCCCGCGAATGCCAAATCTAATGACCCCACGAGTAGGTGAGATCCGCAAGAATACGTGGTCCCCAACAGAGAACACTAACGGCCTACGATGCTGGTCCGTCCAATGACGATGCCGGTCCTGTGCAACTCGAAGTCGCTCTCTAATTCCCTTAACCACTTCAACCGTCTGAACAATCATTTCTGGGCCTAATATCTTCCTCTCCCCGGTATCATCCCATGCAAGCGGCGACCTGCACTTCTTACCATATAGTGCTTTGAATGGCGCTATCTGGATACTGGCTTGATAACTATTGTTGTATGATAACTCGACTAAGTGCAGGTGACTCTCCCAAGACCCTCCAAAATCTAGAGTGCAAGCTCGTAACATATCTTCTAAAGTCTGAATCGTTCTTTCTGATTGCCCATCCGTCTGCGGATGGTAAGCCGTGCTAAATCTTAACTTGGTACCCAGACTATGATGTAAGCTATTCCAGAAATGTGATGTAAAGCGGGTATCTCGATCCGACACAATACTGACAGGGACTCCATGCTGCCTGACTATCTGTTGCATATACAACTCTGCCAACTTCTCTGTAGATTGCCCTACTCTGAAAGGAAGAAAATGTGCTACCTTCGTAAGTCGATCCACTATTACCCAAATAGCGTCCTTACCACTTGGTGATCTCGGTAAACCGGACACAAAGTCTATTGTAATATGCTTCCATTTCTATTCCGGAATAGGAAGCGGTTGCAATAACCCAGCTGGCCTCTGCTGTTCTACCTTCACTTGCTGACATACCAAGCAACGGAAAACAAATCTAGCTATCTCCCTCTTTATCCCATTCCACCAGAAATGCTGCTTGATATCTTGGTACATCTTGGTCCCTCCAGGATGAATAGAATACTGAGAACTGTGAGCTTCTGCCATAACCTCCTATCTGATATCTCCACTAGGCACACATAGACGTGATCCAAACCTAAGTGTACCATCTTCATGAATTCTCATCTCCTTCCTGAGTCCTGACTCACACTTTGCCCTAAGCTTCTGAATCCTTGGATCTTGTGCCTGAGCTGCCTTGATCCTGCCTACCAAGTCGAATTGAACTTGCAGACTTGTTAGAACTCCTACATCACTAGGAAGTATAACTTCGATGCCCATCTCCTGAAGGTCTTCTAAGATATACCTCTGTGTTGTCAACATAAATGCGCCACCCTTCCTGCTAAGAGCGTCTGCTACTACATTAGCCTTGCCTGGATGATACTGAAGCTCCATATCATAATCCTTGATCAGCTCTAACCATCTTCTCTGCCTCATGTTCAGCTCCTTCTGAGTAAAGATGTACTTCAGACTTTTATGGTCTGTGTACATGTCCACTCGGTCACCATATAAGTAATGCCTCCATAGCTTCAGAGCAAACACTACTGCCGCTAACTCCAAATCATGAGTTGGATAATTCTTCTCGTGGTCCCGAAGCTGCCTAGATGCATATGCTATCATCTTCCCATGTTGCATAAGGACACATCCAAGTCCTTTACCTGACGCATCACAATATACTGTAAAACCTCCGGGTCCAACTGGCAATGTAAGAATAGGTGCTGATATCAACTTCTGCTTTAAAGTCTTGAATGATGCCTGACATTCTGCTGACCAAACGAATGGTACATCCTTCCGGCTCAAGCGGGTCATGGGTGCTGAAAGCCTTGCAAAGTCTGACACAAACCTTCTATAATATCCTGCCAATCCCAAGAAACTCCGCACATCTGCTACGGTCTTGGGTACTGGCCAACTTTCTACTGCTTCTATCTTTTTGGGATCTACTGCTACTCCAGTTCCTGATATGATGTGACCCAAAAATAAAATGTGATCCGACCAAAACTCACACTTGCTGAGCTTGGCATACAACTGGTTCTCTCTCAAAACCTGTAACACTTTCCTGAGGTGGTCTTCATGCTCCTCTTCACTAGCAGAGTATACGAGAATGTCGTCAAGAAACACAACGACAAACTGGTCTAAGTATGGCATAAAGATGCGAATCATCAAATCCATGAATATTGTTGGAGCATTGGTCAAACCAAACGGCATTACTAAGAATTCATAATGCCCATACTTCGACCTGAATGCTGTCTTGGGAATATCTTCCTTCCGAACCCTCACCTGATGGTACCCTGAACGAAGATCTATCTTGGAGAAAACTCTAGCTTTGCTCAACTGATCAAATAAGTCGTCGATCCTGGGTAATGGGTACTTGTTCTTCACTGTTGTCGCGTTAAGCTTCCTGTAGTCAATGCACAATCTGGATGACCAATCCTTCTTTCCCACAAGTACCACTGGTGCCGCCCATGGTGACACGCTAGCTTGGATGAACTTCTTCTCCTTCAGTTCCTCTATGTGCTGATATACCTTGACCTGCTCTGAATCTGCCATTCTGTAAACTCGATCTGATATCGGTTTAGTTCCAGGTGCTAATTCTATACTGAACTCAATATCTCTAACCGGTGGTAGACCTGGAAGTTCTTCAGGAAATACGTCTAAAAATTCTTCAACTACCTTCGGAATCTGAACTTCTTCCATTGCCGTTACTACTCCCTGCTCTTGCTGAGTTACCTCTGATCTGACTAAGGTGAACCGCTTCATGCCTGGAATATCAAAAGATACACTCCCTCTATGACAATATATTATCGCATGACTTTCTTTCAGCCAGTCCATGTCTAAGATAATGTCGAAATTTCTAACAGAAAATTCTATCAACCGGGCGGGTAAGGGATGCCCGCAAACTACAACGCTACATGCTAAAATAACTCTACTAACTCCTACGAGCCCATTACCAGTGAGTATATTCAACCTCCCTGGCAATGCCTCGAACTCCATTCCTAGTCGTATCATAAATTGTGCAGATATAAATGAATGGGATGCTCCTGAATCAAACAATGCTACTGCGGGATATGAAGCGACGAGAATGTTACCTGCCACAACATCTCCCGATGCCAATGCCTCCTCCAAGGACAGAGTGAATGCTTGCCCTCGACCTTCTTGCTGGTTTCCATGCTGCGGCCTAGCCTGGTGCTGTTGCTGGCCCCTTCCTTGATGATGCTGGGATGGTCTATGCTGGTGTTGCTGCATCGGCGGCCCCTGCTGCCGAAATATCTGAGCCTGCGGCATTAACGGACGCTGTGCCAACGGCCTTACTGCCACCGCTGGTCCTCGATACTGGCCTGCCCCTAGTGCTGGCAGAGCAGGAAACTGCTGCCCTGGTCCTCCTGACCTCGAATTCATGGGACATGTGGTAACTCGATGGTCTGGATTTCTATATATCAGACACAGTCCATTCAATGTCTGACACACATCTCTAGTGTGCCCCATCTTTTCACAATAAGTGCAGCCCGCCGGGGGTTGCTGGTTCTTCCTCTGTTGCTGTTGCTGCTGCCTGGGTGGTGGTGCTGGTCCTCGTATCGCCACATCGTGGATATGAATGCCAGTGGATGTTGTTGTTGTTCGGGGCGCTGCTCCACCTCCCCCTTCAATCTGACTGTGGGATCTCTTCTGACCCCAGTCCTTGTCGCAAGCCTCTGAATGGTGATCTCATGCCTTCGAGTTGCCGTCAATACTTCATCAAAAGTTTGGTAATTGTGCCCCTCTATCAATTGCAAGAGTTCAAGATGAAACCCTTGTTGAAACCTCATGGCCCTCTGGCGCTCCGTCGCTACCATCTCTGGAGAAAACCTACTCAATCTGCAGAACTCCGCTGCATAAGCATCTACAGTCTTGCCGGCCTGTCTGAGGTTGATAAACTTCTGTTGTAGCTCAAACTGTGCCACAACTCCATAGTACTTGGTCTTGAATCTTGTAGTGAAATTGTCCCAAGCCACAGGACGTCTGATGCCCACTTCCTCTGATTTCCACCAATCACGTACGAGATCCTGAAGTAACAACTTCACTAGATCCACACGTTCTTCTGCCGATACCTTAGCTGCTGTTAGAATAGCCTCCATATCCTTAAGCCATGCATCTGCTGAGATGGCATCCTCCGTGTCCTCGAAACGGCAGGGGTTGTACTTGCAAAACCTGGCTGATGCTCCTGAATCAGTCTACACTCCTCTTTCCAATACCGTCTGCAATCCTTGGTTGAGTAGTACATTCTGCTCTTGTAGCTGAGTGTGAATACGCTGCTGGGCCAACATCTGATGTTGCTGAGTAGCCATCATTCCTCTCATGATCTCCAAAAGGGCTGGTGTATCCACTTGGGTAGGTGGAACTGTTGGTGGTGGTGGAACATCCGGATACTGCGATCCAGCTGCTGGTTCTACTATCACTTCTTCCTGGGTAGCCTCTTGAGTTAGTACTGGCCTTTGTTGCTGACCAGCATTGTCAGGTTGTCCATGTTGCCCCTGATGTTGCCCAGCTCTGACCGATGCGGACGAAGTGCCCCTAAGAAAAGGGACAAGAGAACAATCAAACAACCGGACATGAAGGATCAATGAAGTCAAAGGATACCGGAATGTCAAGCAAGGGTTGAGAATAACGAATCATGAGATCAAGAGAGGAACACGTGTGATTGAGACATCCTATAAATCAAAACACCCCACAAGTCTGAAATTAGACCTGCATGGGCCACCACTAAAACCTTGTCACGCCCCAGAACCAGAATACTGGAGAGCGGGGGAGTGACTCAGCCAGCTACGTATTACGGGTAGATGAATACCGTATAATACGATCAATGCTGTCTAACCAGACGAGGGGGGCGCATACTACATGAAAGTCTTACTATGGTCACTTCACATCTATTGTCTCAATCATTCAAACAAGAAACAGAAATAGAGAACATGTAAGATAAAGCAGTAAGGCGTCCCAAACGCTTAGTCAAAATGTTCTTGAGATCTGGCTTTATAAAACATAGCCAGATGGTATAGTAACATATACACAATTGTTATCAGCTGCAGTCTGACTTTAGTTACAATTATGTAAAAGTAAGTGCAAGACAATCCGACTAACAAGTCGGTGCCAAATGGCTAAGTATGAAGTAAATAACAAAACGAGCGGTGGAGTAAGGAACCCACTCGAGTCCTCCTGCGATCATTCCCCTAATATTGACCATCTTGGAGGTAGAAGTAAGCTGGATCCTCGAGAACTGGCTCTAAATCTGGTCATGCAAAACCAGAGAGGTTAGACCTCTAATAGCAAGTACCACAAGGAAGCACGATATGAAGGATTAAACCACTAATAAGAGAATATGATAATAGATCTCTGATATCCACTAGGATTCACATAACATCACGACACTTCGAACCAACCTCCCAACCAAACAAGGACAGAAGTTGGCCCGTCATGTCCTGACATTCTGATCATCTCAGTTAGACAATAGAGTAGGTACAGTACACAAACAAATCATCTTGAACGGCCAATCAACTACTATGGCTTGCTACTGTGAGTTCCAAGTTACCTTGGAATTATGCAATAAAGGATTCCTCAGTTCTCACTATGTGCAAGCAAGGCTAGTCTATCCAATCAATCAATTGCGCCAATCTTGTAATTAGACGAGTCCCAGCGGGACACCCGCCGTTAATATATCATGTACAATAATATAAGCAGATACCGTTCCCTGCCCGTGTGACAGACTTACAGTATCTGTGGGAACCAGCCGGCCTGTCGGGCACTACTAGTCCCAAGAGGGCTGCCATGTATGAACTCGGGAATCCATTCTCTCCATGCCATCATTATTTTATTTAACTTAAAGTCTCTATGTTAAGCAAAATCCCATGCCGTGGATCATGGTCATTCAAATGAGTACTTTCGTACGGGGTACGATATGCGCAACTCTACAACGATACCCGTGCGGCTAGGTTGTAGGTCTTACATAGCGTAATACAACAATCAAACTAACCACGGAATAATCATGCCTTGACCATAAAGTACACATGCTATTTTTGTAAGATAAATAAATAACTAAATAAATAAATAATTTGAAGCCTGTATGTGTCTGTATGCCAATATTCGGGATCGGCTAATCGATTGCAATAGTTCATTACATGAACGTGTCTCATTCATTCAATTCAATAAGACGACTAGCCAGTCTCTTAGTTCCAACTAGGAATGCATGATCAATTATTAGTCAATGTCACAATCATTATCAATGGTGACAAGGCATGAAAATCAAATAGTATTCAGTGGGGTCGAGTCTACAACTCTCATGGTTAAGTTCCAGTCATATTGGGTATCCATGGATCAATCAGGACACAAGGCGCATTCCACATAACAATCTGTATTAACAATATTAACATATCATGATTTTATCAAGTTCATGCCAAAAGGCGTAAGGATATAATAGAAGAATTATCATGCCACCATTAAAGGAATAAATTATAGAACAAATAGAAACACCCAGGTCAGAAAGTCACGCCAACAAGTCTATGCTAAGGCTAACTAGTCACGCCAACAAGTCTAGGCTAAGGCCAATAAGTCACGCCAACAAGTCTAGGCTAAGGCCAACAAGTCTAGGCTAAGGCCAACAAGTCACGCCAAGTCTAGTAGGTAGGAGTGAGCGTATAAACAGCATGAGCATGAAAAGTGGTTCACGTTGGCACGCACAGCGTGAGTGTGAAGGGTAATTCACGCACTCATAACGTGAGCGTGAAAAGGTAATAAGAAATTCACGCACGCATGCAAAGACGTGTGCGTAACTCAAATGTTACGCTGGCACGTAAGGACGTGAGCGTAACTATAATTCACGCTGACACGTACAGACGTGAGCGTGACTAAAAATCCACGTACGCATGTAAAAACGTGTGCGTGACTAAAGATTCACGCTGACACGTAAGAACATGAGCGTGACTAAAAATTCACGCTAACACGTAAGAACATGAGCGTGACTCAAATTCTACGCACGCACGTAAAGACGTAAGCATGACTAAAAATTCACGCACACACGTAAAGACGTGAGCGTGACTGAAAATTCACGTTAACACGTAAAGACATGTGCGTGACTAAAAATTCACGCACGCACGTAAAGACGTGAGCGTGACTAAAAATTCACGCACGCACGTAAGAACTTGAGCGTGACTAAACCTTCGTTCCAAGCCAGAAATAAAGTTTCCATGGTTCAGAATGGTGAAGAAGGAGAAGCTCTACAACATGAACTATCTATTCCGAAAAGCACGCCAGGTTGGGAGATCAAAACCCATGGACAACCGAGAAGAAACAAGCCAAAGAAATCAAAAATGCTAAGTACTAAACTCTCTTAGAATCATGAGAGGAAGAAAATGAAACATAAAAATGGTTCTCAAGTGGAAGCAAGAAGCAAGATGTACTTGCCTGCTGTTGGTTGGTGGAGAGAGTGATGAGGAAGAAGAAGAAGTAATGGAGAAGGAAAGTTATGAGGAGAGAGAAGGGGATGGGGATTAAATAGGAAGGGTGGTGGTAGGTGGGGGTTTGTGGGGGTTCGGTTCATGTGAACCACCATGAACCCGAGAAGAACTACCATGAACCCGAAAATAACCAACCATAGGCCGAACCTAAAAGCAAGACTAAAAGCAGAGAATAACAGCAGGAAATAAAATACAGGAAATAAAATGCAGGAATAAAATGCAGATAATTAATTAACATGAAATTAAAGAAATTTAAATACAGGATAATACATGATAAATACTAAATAAATATACATGAGTTGTACATGTATAAAAATACGCATTCTGGGAACGGGGAGTGACATCTCTACCCTCCTTAGAAAAATTCCGTCCTCGGAATTTCAAATCCAAGCAGGTAGAAATATCGGAGCTAAACTCGTACAAGCAATTCTAGTGAGCAAGCAATCATTTTTACCATATCAAAAGTAAGTACTATATATGTAAATTCATCAATCCACGATATCAAGTAGCTCTACCCATAAGGTGATAAGCATGAAGAATCAGGACATTCAAGGTATACAGAAAGAGATATACCTTGTGAGTCAAACAGGTGTGGATACTGTGATCGGATATCATCCTCACGTTCCCACGTTGACTCTCCCAAGGAGTGATGACCCCAAGCAACACGGACAAGACTAATTGTTCGATTCTTGAGTATCTTCTCTCTTCGGTCCAAAATGGACACAGGCTGTTCCTCGTAAGACAGGTTGGTACCAACAACCAGCTCCGAATGATCGAGGATATGGCTTGGGTCCGATACATACCTACGTAATTGAGATACATGAAACACGTCATGCACCTCTCGTAACGAAGGTGGGAGGGATAAACGATAAGCAACATCGCCTATCCGATCAAGGATAATAAATGGGCCCACGTACCGCGGACTCAATTTCCTGCGAATGCCAAATCTAATGACCCCACGAGTAGATGAGATCTGCAAGAATACGTGGTCCCCAACAGAGAACTCTAACGACCTACGATGCTGGTCTGTCCAATGACGATGCCGGTCCTGCGCAACTCGAAGTCGCTCTCTAATTTCCTTAACCACTTCAACCGTCTGATCAATCATTTCTGGGCCTAACTTCTTCCTCTCCCCGATATCATCCCATACAAGCGGCGACCTACACTTCTTACCATATAGTGCTTCGAATGGCGCCATCTGGATACTGGCTTGATAACTATTATTGTATGATAACTCGACTAAGTGTAGGTGACTCTCCCAAGACCCTCCAAAATCTAGAGTGCAAGCTCGTAACATATCTTCTAAAGTCTGAATCGTTCTTTCTGATTGCCCATCCATCTGCGGATGGTAAGCCATGCTAAATCTTAACTTGGTACCCAGACTATGATATAAGCTCTTCCAGAAATGTGATGTAAAGCGGGTATCTCGATCCGACACAATACTGACAGGGACTCCATGCTGCCTGACTATCTGTTGTATATACAACTCTGCCAACTTCTCTGTAGATTGCCCTACTCTGAAAAGAAGAAAATGTGCTACCTTCGTAAGTCGGTCCACTATTACCCAAATAGCGTCCATACTACTTGGTGATCTCGGTAAACCGGTCACAAAGTCCATTGTAATATGCTTCCATTTCCATTCTGGAATAGGAAACGGTTGCAATAACCCAGCTAGCCTCTGCTGTTCTGCCTTCACTTGCTGACATACCAAGCAACGGAAAACAAATCTAGCTATCTCCCTCTTCATCCCGTTCCACCAAAAATGCTGCTTGATATCTTGGTACATCTTGGTCCCTCCAGGATGAATAGAATACTGAGAACTGTGAGCTTCTGCCATAACCTCCTGTCTGATATCTCCACTAGGCACACATAGACGTGATCCAAACCTAAGTGTACCATCTTCATGAATTCTCATCTCCTTCCTGAGTCCGGACTCACACTTTGCCCTAAGCTTCTGAATCCTTGGGTCTTGTGCCTGAACTGCCTTGATCCTGCCTACCAAGTCGAATTGAACTTGCTGACTTGTTAGAACTCCTACATCACTAGGAAGTATAACTTCGATGCCCATCTCCTGAAGGTCTTCTAAGATATGCCTCTGTGTTGTCAACATAAATGCGCCACCCCTCCTGCTAAGAGCGTCTGCTACTACATTAGCCTTGCCTGGATGATACTGAAGCTCCACGTCATAATCCTTGATCAGCTCTAACCATCTTCTCTGCCGCATGTTCAGTTCCTTCTGAGTAAAGATGTACTTCAGACTTTTATGGTCTGTGTACATGTCCACTCGTTCACCATATAAGTAATGCCTCTATAGCTTCAGAGCAAACACTACTGTCGCTAACTCCAAATCATAAGTTGGGTAATTCTTCTCGTGGTCCCGAAGCTGCCTAGATGCATATGCTATCACCTTCCCATATTGCATAAGGACACATCCAAGTCCTTTACCTGACGCATCACAATATACTGTAAAACCTCCGGGTCCAACTGGCAATGTAAGAATAGGTGCTGATATCAACTTCTGCTTCAAAGTCTTGAATGATGCCTGACATTCTGCCGACCAAACGAATGGTACATCCTTCCGGGTCAAGCGGGTCATGGGTGCTGAAAGCCTTGCAAAGTCTGACACAAACCTTCTATAATATCCTACCAATCCCAAGAAACTTTGCACATCTGCTACGGTCTTGGGTACTGGCCAACTTTCTACTGCTTCTATCTTCTTGGGATCTACTGCTACTCCAGTTCCTGATATGATGTGACTTAAAAATAAAATGTGATCCGACCAAAACTCATACTTGCTGAGCTTGGCATACAACTGGTTCTCTCTCAGAACCTGTAACACTTTCCTGAGGTGGTCTTCATGCTCCTCTTCACTAGCAGAGTATACGAAAATGTCGTCAAGAAACACAACGACAAACTGGTCTAAGTATGGCATAAAGATACGATTCATCAAATCCATAAATATTGCTGGAGCATTGGTCAAACCAAACGGCATTACTAAGAATTCATAATGCCCATACTTCGACCTGAATGCTGTCTTGGGAATATCTTCCTTCCGAACCCTCACCTGATGGTACCCTGAACGAAGATCTATCTTGGAGAAAACTCTAGCTTTGCTCAACTGATCAAATAAGTCGTCGATCCTGGGTAATGGGTACTTGTTCTTCACTGTTGCCGCGTTAAGCTTCCTGTAGTCAATGCACAATCTGGATGACCAATCCTTCTTTCCCACAAGTATCACTGGTGCCGCCCATAGTGACACGCTAGCTTGGATGAACTTCTTCTCCTTCAGTTCCTCTATGTGCTGATATACCTTGACCTGCTCTGAATCTGCCATTCTGTAAACTCGATCTAATATCGGTTTAGTTCCAGGTGCTAATTCTATACTAAACTCAATATCTCTAACCGGTGGTAGACCTGGAAGTTCTTCAGGAAATACGTCTAGAAATTCTTCAACTACCTTCGAAATCTGAACTTCTTCTATTGCCGTTACTACTCCCTGCTCTTGCTGAGTTGCCTCTGATCTGACTAAGGTGAACCGCTTCATGCCTGGAATATCAAAAGATACACTCCCTCTACGATAATATATTGTCGCATGACTGTCTTTCAGCCAGTCCATGCCTAAGATAATGTCAAAATTTCCAACAGGAAATTCTATCAATCGGGCGGGTAAGGGATGCCCGTAAACTACAATGCTACATGCTAAAATAACTCTACTAACTCCTACGAGCCCATTACCAGTGAGTATATTCAACCTCCCTGGAAATGCCTCGAACTCCATTCCTAGTCGTGTCATAAATTGTGCAGATATAAATGAATGGGATGCTCCCGAATCAAACAATGCTACTGCGGGATATGAGGCAACGAGAATGTTACCTGCCACAACATCTCCCGATGCCAATGCCTCCTGTAAGGACAGAGTGAATGCTTGCCCTCGACCTCCTTGCTGGTTTCCATGCTGCGGCCTAGCCTAGTGCTGTTGCTGGCCCCTTCCTTGATGATGCTGGGATGGTCTATGCTGGTGTTTCTGCATCGGCGGCCCCTTCTGTCGAAACATCTGAGCCTGCGGCATTAACGGACGCTGTGCCAACGGCATTACTGCCACCGCTGGTCCTCGATACTGGCCTGCCCCTGGTGCTGGCAGAGCAGGAAACTGCTGCCCTGGTCCTCCTGACCTCGAATTTATGGGACATGTGGTAACTCGATGGTCTGGATTTCTACATATCAGACACAGTCCATTCAATGTCTGACACACATCTCTAGTGTGCCCCATCTTTCCACAATAAGTGCAGCTCGCCGGGGGTTGCTGGTTCTTCCTCTGTTGCTGTTGCTGCTGCCTGGGTGGTGGTGCTGGTCCTCGTATCGCCACATCGTGGATACGAATGCCAGTGGATGTTGTTGTTGTTCGGGGCGCTGCTTCCCCTCCTCCTTCAATCTGACTGTGGGATCTCTTCTGACCCCCAGTCCTTGTCGCAAGCCTCTGAATGGTGATCTCATGCCTTCGAGTTGCCGTCAATACTTCGTCAAAAGTTTGGTAATTATGCCCCTCTATCAATTGTAAGAGTTCAAGATGAAACCCTTGTTGAAACCTCATGGCCCTCTGGCGCTCCGTCGCTACCATCTCTGGGGAAAACCTACTCAATCTGCTGAACTTCGCTGTATAAGCATCTACAGTCTTGTCGGCCTGTCTGAGGTTTATAAACTTCTATTGTAGCTCAAACTGTGCCACAACTCTATAGTACTTGGTCTTGAATCTTGTAGTAAAATCGTCCCAAGCCACAGGACGTCTGATGCCCACTTCCTCTGATTCCCACCAATCTCGTGCGAGATCCTGAAGTAAAAACTTCACTATATCCACACGTTCTTCTGCCGGTACCTTAGCTGCTGTTAGAATAGCCTCCATATCCTTAAGCCATGCATCTGCTGAGATGGGATTGTACTTACAAAACCTGGCTGATGCTCCTGAATCAGTCCACACTCCTCTTTCCAATGCCGTCTGCAATCCTTGGTTGAGTAGTACATTCTGCTCTTGTAGCTGAGTGTGAATGCGCTGCTGGACCAACATCTGATGTTGCTTAGTAGCCATTATTCCTCTCATGATCTCCAGAAGGGCTGGTGTATCCACTTGGGTAGGTGGAACTGTTGGTGGTGGTGGAATATCCGGATACTGCGATCCAGCTGCTGGTTCCACTATCACTTCTTCCTGGGTAGCCTCTTGAGTTAGTACTGGCCCTTGTTGCTGACCAGCATGGTCAGGTTGTCCATGTTGCCCCTGTTGTTGCCCAGCTCTGACCGATGCGGACGAAGTGCCCCTAAGAAAAGGGACAAGAGAACAATCAAACAATCAGACATGAAGGATCAATGAAGTCAAAGGATACCGGAATGTCAAGCAAGGGTTGAGAATAACGAATCATGAGATCAAGAGGGGAACACGTGTGATTGAGACATCCTATAAATCAAAACACCCCACAAGTCTGAAATCAGACCTGCATGGGCCACCACTAAAACCTTGTCACGCCCCAGAACCAGAATACTGGAGAGCGGGGGAGTGACTCAGCCAGCTACGTATTACAGGTAGATGAATACCGTATAATACGATCAATGCTGTCTAACCAGACGAGGGGGGTGCATACTACATGAAAGTCTTACTATGGTCACTTCACATCTATTGTCTCAATCATTCAAACAAGAAACAGAAATAGAGAACATGTAAGATAAAGTAGTAAGGCGTCCCAAATGCTTAGTCAAAATGTTCTTAAGATCTGGCTTTATAAAATATAGCCAGATGGTATAGTAACATATACACAATTGTTATCAGCTGCAGTCTGACTTTAGTTACAATTATGTAAAAGTAAGTGCAAGACAATCCGACTAACATGTCGGTGCCAAACGGCTAAGTATGAAGTAAATAACAAAACGAGCGGTGGAGTAAGGAACCCACTCGAGTCCTCCTACGTTCATTCCCCTAATATTGACCATCTTGGAGGTAGAAGTAAGCTGGATCCTCGAGAACTGGCTCTAAATCTGGCCATGTAAAACCAGAGAGGTTAGACCTCTAATAGCAAGTACCACAAGGAAGCACGATATGAAGGATTAAACCACTAATAAGAGAATATGATAATAGATTTCTGCTATCCACTAGGATTCACATAACATCACGACACTTCGAACCAACCTCCCAACCAAACAAGGACAGAAGTTGGCCCATCATGTCCTGACATTCTGATCATCTCAGTTAGGCAACAGAGTAGGTACAGTACACAAACAAATCATCTTGAACGGCCAATCAATCAATTGCGCCTTGACCATAAAGTACACATGCTCTTTTTGTAAGATAAATAAATAACTAAATAAATAAATAATTTGAAGCCTGCATGTGTCTGTATGCCAATATTCGGGATCGGCTAATCGATTGCAATAGTTCATTACATGAACGTATCTCATTCATTCAATTCAATAAGACGACTAGTCATTCTCTTAGTTCCAACTAGGAACGCATGATCAATTATTAGTCAATGTCACAATCATTATCAATGGTGACAAGGCATGAAAATCAAATAGTATTCAGTGGGGTCGAGTCTACAACTCTCATGGTTAAGTTCCAGTCATATTGGGTATCTATGGATCAATCAGGACACAAGGCACATTCTACATAACAATCTGTATTAACAATATTAATATATCATGATTTTATCAAGTTCATGCCAAAAGGCGTAAGGATATAATAGAAGAATTATCATGCCACCATTAAAGGAATAAATTATAGAACAAATAGAAACACCCAGGTCAGAAAGTTACGCCAACAAGTCTATGCTAAGGCCAACCAGTCACGCCAACAAGTCTAGGCTAAGGCCAACAAGTCACGCCAACAAGTCTAGGCTAAGGCCAACAAGTCTAGGCTAAGGCCAACAAGTCATGCCAAGTCTAGTAGGTAGGAATGAGCGTATAAACAGCGTAAGCATGAAAAGTGGTTCACGTTGGCACGCACAGCGTGAGTGTGAAGGGTAATTCACGCACTCATAACGTGAGCGTGAAAAGGTAATAAGAAATTCACGCACGCATGCAAAGACGTGTGCGTAACTCAAATTTCACGCTGGCACGTAAGGACGTGAGCGTAACTAAAATTTATGCTGACACATACAGACGTGAGCGTGACTAAAAATCCACGTACGCATGTAAAGACGTGTGCATGACTAAAGATTCACGCTGACACGTAAGAACATGAGCGTGACTAAAAATTCAAGCTAACACGTAAGAACATGAGCGTGACTCAAATTCCACGCACGCACGTAAAGACGTGAGCGTGACTGAAAATTCACGTTAACACGTAAAGACATGTGCGTGACTAAAAATTCACGCACGCATGTAAAGACGTGAGCGTGACTGAAAATTCACGCACGCACGTAAGAACGTGAGCGTGACTAAACCTTCGTTCCAAGCCAGAAATGAAGTTCCCATGGTTCAGAATGGTGAAGAAGGAGAAGCTCTACAACATGAACTATCTATTCCGAAAAGCACGCCAGGTTGGGAGATCAAAACCCATGGACAACCGAGAAGAAACAAGCCAAAGAAATCAAAAATGCTAAGTACTAAACTCTCTTAGAATCATGAGAGGAAGAAAATGAACCATAAAAATGGTTCTCAAGTGGAAACAAGAAGCAAGATGTACTTACCTGCTGTTGGTTGGTGGAGAGAGTGATGAGGAAGAAGAAGAAGTAATGGAGAAGGAAAGTTATGAGGAGAGAGAAGGGGATGGGGGCTTAAATAGGAAGGGTGGTGGCAGGTGGGGGTTGTGGGGGTTCGGTTCATGTGAACCACCATGAACCCGAGAAGAACTACCATGAACCCAAAAATAACGAACCATAGGCCGAACCTAAAAGCAAGACTAAAAGCAGAGAATAACAGCAGGAGATAAAATACAGGAAATAAAATGCAGGAATAAAATGCAGATAACTAATTAACATAAAATTAAAGGAATTTAAATAAACGATAATACATGATAAATACTAAATAAATATACATGAGTTGTACATGTATAAAAATACGCATTCTGGGAACGGGGAGTGACATTGGGGTATGGATATTATTGGTCCAATTAATCCCTTTCTGTTAAAGGACATCGGTTTATCTTGGTTATAACTGATTATTTCTCTAAATGGGTAGAAGCAATTCCTCTTATTGAAGTGAAAATGTCTAATGTGGTTAACTTCATCAAACATTATGTCATTTATCGTTTCGGGATTCCCCGAAGGATAATCCATGACAACGGACCACAATTTGCCAGTCAGTTGTTTTATCGATTTTGTGACAAGAATCGGATCCAGAACTTAGCTTCTACAGCTTAGAATCCAGCTGCTAATGGTTTAGCCGAAACTTTCAACAAAACTATTATTAAACTTCTCAAAAAGTTCGTCTCTTCTAACAAACGTGATTGGAATAAAAAACTTGGAGAATATTTCTGGGCTTATCGAACAACAGTCCGAACTCCAACTGGTTTTATACTATTTTTATTGGTTTACGGATGTGAAGTTGTTCTTCCATTGGAGATCCAGATACCCTCTCTTAGACTAGCCATTGCTAATGAGCTAACTATAGAGAATAATGACCGCTTAAGACTCCAAGAACATGAAGGTTTGGATGAGAAGCGTCTTTAAGCACAACAACACATTGAGCTATATCAAGCTCGTATATCTCGAACTTTCAATCGTAAAGTTAAAGAAAGGGTATTTAAAGTAGGAGAGCAAGTTCTAGCTGTCCGAAGACCTATGGTTATGACTCATAAGAGTAAAGGCAAGTTCCAAGCTAAATGGAAAGGTCCTTATGTAGTCGAAACCGTATTCTCTAATAGTGCTTATAGGTTATCTAAACCTAATGGAGATTTGCTCATGATGCCAATTAATGGTAAATTCTTGAAGAAATACTACGTTTGAATTTCTTCTTTATTCTCCAGCTACCAAGGTTTGGTTAAGCTGATGATTTATTCTCCTAAAAAAGAATTTTGATTTTTTGTCTTGCCAGCTGATTTCAGAAAGAAAAAAAATTTATTATTTATCATGTCTTCATTACCTCTGAGTAAATATTAAATCTACTTCTTTTCATTATTATTTATCATGTCCATATTACCTCTGAATAGATATTAATCTATTTTCTTTGAGTCATTACGATCTATTATGTTCATATTACCTCTGATAGCATTGTATACTCTAAAAAAGAAAACAAGATTTATTATCTATCATGTCCATATTACCTCTGGATAGATATAATCTACTTTGTTGAGTTTGAAAGACTTATCATGTCCATATTACCTCTGATAATTGTTTTCTATCTCACACATATTTTAAAATATATTTATTTATTTCATGATTGGAAATAGTACATCAGCAAAATAAAAGAAATGATAGAAGATAAAAAATTCTTTATTGAGTATAAAAAATTTCTAAGGTGGAGCAGATAAATCTTCAATCATCTTCTGCAACTCTGCCAGACGTTTTTCACGAGAGCCCACTACAGTTGTGTATGCTATAGATCTTCGAGCTTCCGCAGTACAAAGGTGGGAGAGTTCGACAAAGGCAACTATCATTTTGTCTTTGGCTTCTTCAAGAGTTTTGATTTTTGATTCATAACCAAAGATCTGTTCCTCCAAAATGGAACTTTGCTTTAAGAATTGATCTCTATCTACCGTCATCCGGTTCTGCTCCTCCTTTAAATGAGCCAGCTCAGCCTCGACTTCACGAATTTTATTATTTTGCTCATAAATTTTGATATTCATTGAGTCGTAGGCTTGCTGATGCTGCTCCAATAAGGGTTTATTTTCTTTCAAGAAAGTCCTCTCCACGACAACCTTATTGCTGTAAACTTGAAGAGATTCTTTGAAGATGGTTTCTCGAGTTGTGTACTCATTGGTGAGAGCATCATACTCGGATTGGATGAGGCTTTCTCTAGTCCCACTTGACAACTTCAGATAATCTTTGATGGGTTGTTCAAGTCCCTGGAATATTTTTCGCAGAGCATATGCCCTCTCAGTATCATTGAACATTGCTATGTTGTCTATGGTAGTAGCAACAACACTTTTCAAGCTCTCATAATTGAGGCCCTTCTTCAAAACCATCTTGATCAATGCTGCTAAAGTTTTATAAAAAGTTTCAGTATGAATCTCTACCAAAAGATTCATATCAGCATTGGAGCTTGGTGTATCAACGATATCTATCAATCTCTTTTCTTGTAAGCCGGAGACTGATGCTGTCGTTGCTGTGGTAGCAAGCTGAGTCAACGATCTATCTGTTATCGTTACCATGGCTAACTGAGTCCCAGGGAGTTCTAGGACTACATCTTCAGTAACTTTTTCTGCTACCTCCGGAGGATGAGTTTCGGTGGTAGAAGATGGTATCATGGAGGTCATGCTTCCTATGTTCGATCCAGACTCGAATACGACTGTCACAGGAACTTGAACTAGACTGGAAGCAATAATTGATGTTGCTGCTACATCCACGGTCTCAGCAATCTGTTCTTGAGCAATAATTGATTCTTGGAACACAGCTGGCTCTTTATCTATAGCTTGTTCTTCGTCTGAAACTGGTTCTTCTTCTGTTGCTGCTTCTTCTTCTTTTTCTTCGACAGGAGAAGACAATTCCTGATATGCCTCTCCTGCAAGCTCTTGTTGTATCTCCATAGATGGAGGATCTTCTTTAGAAGCAGAATCTTCTTTTGAAGAAGAACTCTCTTTTTCAGATTCTATTTCCTCTTTACGGATAGTCTCTTGAGGAGGAGGAGGAGCTACGAACTTTGCTACAGTAATGATACCTACAAAGATTAAGCAAAATAGTCAATATACAAAATCATAATACATATTTTTATAAAAATTTTGTGTAATTTATCTTTACCTGGAGTAGGTGCAGGACGCGACAAGAGTGCGTCATAATCCATATCCCAGTCATCATCTTCAAATTCAAGAGCCGGTTCATCCGAAGGAATGGGTTCCGGATCAACAGCATGAGTGGTGGCGGTGTCTTCAACAGCTTTCGCCTTTTGTGGCGAAGTTAG
This sequence comes from Iris pallida, assembly GCA_029216955.1. Taxonomy (NCBI): domain Eukaryota; kingdom Viridiplantae; phylum Streptophyta; class Magnoliopsida; order Asparagales; family Iridaceae; genus Iris; species Iris pallida. Next base: position 8,103,632 of record JANAVB010027994.1, read on the forward strand.
ATGTAGTAAAGTGCTGAGGTGTCCGGGAGATAGGACTCCTATAACTTCTGTTGCTGCTGCTGGCTGGGATGCCGAAGACCCTTCTCCAGGTTGAGCTGAAGAAGATGTAATATTTTGAGGCTCCTCAACAGGAGTTTCACTTTCTGGAGTAGCGACTCTCTGTCTGGAAGGCCCTTTAACAGTAGTCTTCTTCTTCTTTTCCCGGAGAATAACAGCTGTATCTGTTTTTTGCTTCCGGGATATAGTGATAGTAATGGGTCCGGCAGTTGTTTCCCCAACTCCCATAGGGAGTGCTTCCAGGTATTCATCTGGAACATCATCATCAGGTATGTTCGAAGGTACCATAATTGGTTCTTCGACGTTTCCTTTCTTGTCCCATCGAAGACTTTCCTTCATGTTGTAGTCATTTGCGAAGGAATGAATGGAGGCATAAAAATGAGCATATGAATGAAGCATTCGTAGCTCAGTTGTACTTGTGGCAGTTGATACACGAAATTTAGCACCGGTACATCCAGCGCTGAAATACCTCCATGCCCTTGCACCATCAACTAATTTTCCATAATAGTTGAAGGTAGTAGAAGGATTACCAACGTGAAGTTGGTCATACCCAAACTGACGGGCGAACCGACTGGGTAGATACGGTTCAAAGATACAGGTGTCTTCAGTTCTATACATCAGATGTGAGGGTCTGATGCATATCAGCCAATTAAAGGTTGGCACAGGTATCTCAGTCCTCTTTTGACCGATATCTTCAAACTGCACACCAAAGCAGTCAGCTGGAACTGTTGGTCGGGTACAGAAAAATTCCACCCATGGGAGAAGTTTAGTGTTGCCCGGGTATCCGCCGCTGAAGTCGCAGTCCACGTGGCTTTACTAAATTCTGGAGAAATACCTCCGCATCATTTTCAGGACCTGGTGGCAATAAATTGCAGTTGTGATGCAATAACCAGCCCATCAAATAAGTATAGGGCATCTCCACCCTAGGAAAATCTTTACGGTAGGGAGCATTATTGATCAGTTCGTCACCAAATGCTCGTAAACCTGTATTTATCCGACATACCATTTCCGGTAATAGACTGAGTCTGGCTTTGAATACCAAACGTACTACTGGCCATAGTACGTTTCGGTGAATCCTGTCGACGGTACCAGTCCCTGGTACGACCCATCTTCATAGCCACAGGGAAAGAAAGCCCGCCAGTAAGGCTTCCTTTGAGAGCTTTCGACTGCCATGTCTTAGAAAGCTCAATGCTTCAGTTCCTGCAGGGAATTCTCCAGCCTTGGTGGTCAAATATTTGTCCGGAGACTTATAGGTGATCATCCAAGTGTTTATCGAATCAGTAGGAATTATTGAACAAGGATTGACGGGTTGAGCCTTGTTGTCTTGAAATCTCTCCTTGTCATCCTTGGATCTCCTATTCTTATGGTAGAATAGATATGTTGTCCATTTATTGATGTATGCCAAATGTGATCCACATTCATACATAGTGGTGCAAATTAGATAATGGCACATCAGTTCTTGATATACCTCAACTAAGTGAGGATTTTTCTTCCTAATTTCTGCTAGTTCCCGGTTGGAGGGAACGTACTCTTCATATGGAGCTTCCCCCATTGGCAGCTTAGAGATGAATTGCATCTCATGGAGTGCAAAATCTATTTCACTTATTGGGGTTGCAAAAGTCCCTGTCGAGCTGATATACAACTCCATCAAAGCTAAGAACAAGTTATTGTTCATTGGTATGCCTTGACTTGTGGAGGCTACTGCTTCAAACAGCCCAATGGCTCGCAGTTCCGTTTTGAAGTTCTTCATGATCCAAGCACTAAGTTGAACCCAGTTCTTATTGTGAGGGGTCATCCACCCTGGCAGCCTAGGATTGACCTGGGGATATAGTACTGAGGCTTTCATAAACTTGTTTATGAACATTGATATCTGCACCAGTTGGATCAGAGCTGATCTCTCGCTCGGTGTAAATCCAGACAATAAGCCGGAGAAAGGAACGACACCACCACTGGGAGTACTTAAGTGATAGCCCATCTGGTTCTCATCCCTCTTGAATATGATTCTCCTCGGTCTTCCATGACTGTTAGGAGTCAGATTCCAAATCATCCGTCTCGGATGAGTAGCATGAACACAAGAGGAATGGGGATAATCTGTTGGCATTTCTGGGAGATACATCGCCCTTTCTCCAAATTTGAATACCTAAGACTCATTCTTGGGGTTTGTCTGAGATTTGAAGTCAATTGTATCCTCGAACATAAATGCAGGCTTCAAATAATGCTGACCATCCAGTGATGACAACAATTCTCCATTCATCAGAGACAACAACATTCTATCTCCTTGAGCAGCTATCAGTTGATGTCTTTCATGGGGATATTGCTTATCAGTTTGTGGGAACTCGACATGGGATAAATTTTCCAGATAATTTGATCCGAGAATGCCAGCTGGTGAGCTAAACACCTCATAGAGAGGATGGGCCCCCAAGTTCACTGCAAAAGAAGTTCAATAAAGAAAAAATAAGTTAGTAAAAAATTCAAATATGAACTCTTTGCAAATTCAAAACTCTACGTAAATGACTATACATGAGTTTTACGTGTAAAAAGTTCTCTATTATTTTAGAGAATTTGTTTTATGCAAGGGTTTTTACGCAGTCTAAGTATAAAATTTTTTACGCGTACTTTTTCTGTTCAAGTGAATAAAATTTTACGTGTGAAAGATACAGTCTTGCATATTTTTCAAATTTTACGCTCACACATATAATGTGAGTGTATTTTTTATGCTTATGTTCAAAAGTGTAAAATTTTACATGTAAAAAATATATAGTCTTTTGACTTGTGTATTTTTGTAATTTTGCGCTCGCACGTATAACGTGGGCGTATTTTTAGATTTTACGCTCGCACGTATAACGTGGGCGTATTTTAAGCTTTTACGCTCGCACGTATAACGTGGGCGTATTTTTAAGATTCTACACTAGCACGTACGATGTGAGCGTATTTTTAATCTTTTTTACGCTGGCACGTATAACGTCAGCGTATTTATGATCTTTTAAATTTACGCTGGCATGTATAACGTGAGAGTATTTTTTTCGTTTGGTCTCGAGTTGTCGTCTCCAAAACGAAGTCTTTGGTCGAAATAGGGTTTCTACCTATCATGGCTGGAGCCACGTTCGGGTTGGTCAGTGGTGCTGCGGCGGCGCGAACTTCCTCCGATGGTCTAGCCGTCAACGAAGAGGCAGCTTTCTTGCCCTTGGCTGAAGCGGCGGTCTTGCTCTTAGGTGCCATTTGCTCGAAAGAATTTGAAGGATGAAAATGAAGAAAAGAATAAGAAGATGACACTACAACAAAAAGGCCTATTAATAACGCTCGATAAGACGTATTGATGACGCATGATACCTAAGCGTTATCAAAGTTCGAAATACCTTTTTTCTATGACGGTTTGGGCTAATTTTGGGCTTTTATAACGTTTATAAAATAAAGTATTATTAATATTTTAGAGCAGTGGCAAACTTGTAATAAGTTTTCTGTAAAATTCTTTCCACAGCCGCGATATTTTGAGGCTCAAGCTCCTGCCCCCTTCTCATTCCCTCTCCAAATCCCTTCTCCTTCCCTCTCAGCTCCACTCCCTTTTTCGTCCTCTTCTACCAAACCCTAATATTCTCCTCCTCCTTCTTTCAATACCCCACAAACCCTAACCTAGGTCCCATTCTAAGCCCTAAGCCCCCAACCCCGCCCCTCTCCCACAAACCCTAATCGTCGACCTCTCGGTCCGTAGCCACGTCCGCCTTCTCCTCTGCTCCAGAGTCCTCTGTGTCGACCTCCACGGCCTCCTCTTCGACCTCTCCACCCTCCTCGACATCCTCCCTGGCGAGATCGACAGCCTGGAGAGGGAGATCGACGACGGGGTCTCCGAGAAGTGGCTCCCGGTGATGGTTGCCTCCGTCGGGCTCGTCCGCTACGCCAAGTGCGGTCTCTTCGGAGCCTCGACTCCCCGACCCGAATCCGCTACCAGCAAGCTCCACAACGAAATCTTCTTCCTCCTTCGAAAGCTCCTCCCATGGCAATTTTGAGCAGCCACGAAAGCTTTTTCGAGCTCTCGTGAGCTTCTTCCAGCCTCAAAATTTCTAAATTTTACCCCAATATCTCGTTTTTGCTGTGTATTTTTAGAATGCGAGTCGTTTTCGTTTGCGGAAACCCTAATTTTCTTGTTTTTGCTGCTGTTGATGGAGCTGTAGAGCTTGCATTTGAGCTAGTTGACGGAGATGAGCTCGAGTCCTGGCCTGGGGGAGCACGACGAGAATGGTAGTTGTTCGTTTTTGTTGTTGTTGTTGCATTATTTGGAAATTTTTATTAGTGGATTGGATTCAGTTGTTTCATCTGATATTTCTCTAATGCAAACACAAGTGATGTCAACTTGAAAAATAAGGAAGGAAAGAAATTATGAAACATAAGATTCGTAGAATGCTTATTCATAGAATGCTTAAAATAAAACCTTGAAAATAGACTGTTGTTTTGCTCTAAATGGAGTGCTAAGCTGCTAACCACTTGTGAATTATAGAAATATGACCACAATGATTGGTAATCTATTTTTATGTCAGTATCATATTTTTTTTGGCAATCAACATGAAAGAAAATGTCTTCGCCTAATATGGTGATTTTTTGCTTGCTATGGTTATATCTCTAGTTACCAAGTTACCTGTCATCTAACAAGTGAATTTTGCTGCTGCACATGTGAAAGACAGACGATTACTGAGATATGTTTTTATCATTAGTGAAGGCTTGCATTTGCTGAATGTTCACCTCTACATCTTTTTATGCTGCATCTGGTAGCTGATGTCCAGATCTGTCACGATTCGATCCCAAATTGTTGGGTCGAATCAGATAATGCCCAGCCTGCACCATTGTGAGACGGCGGCACTAAGCTATTTCTATTTGCAGATAATCTCAACAACATCTATAAATTTGTCACAACACGAATTTACGAATATTTAAAACTTTTATTCAACAAAGAGAAATACAACTGGAAAGGAAAATACTGAAATAAACACTGAAACCAAAAGTCTACAATCTCAAACATAATGAAACTAGAAAATAAGGAAATAGCAAATAGCTAAACGGCCGGCTCTTCGGCCTCAGGATCCGCGTCCTCCAAGGGAGACTCTGGTCACACCGCAGGGTATAGAACATGATCATAATAGCTATCGTACAATAGCTTCGCGTCATCAATATCACCTATTGGGGGGATCCAGTCAGGAAAGGAGCAAGTACGAGTATGTACCTCACATTTCAAATAATAACAAAAAAGTGCAAGCTAAACAGTTGAAACAATATTTTCCAGCAATTTAACAATTCAATACTTGAAACCATGTGATTTGAATATGTAACGTCTATGACCGACTTGGGTTGTACAATAGCATCCTAGCGACGCGATACGGCTTATCCCCGTGTGTAACAGGGTAAGCTCGCACAATAATAATATGCAATATGAGGGGTATTGGTCATAAACGCTACACTATTCCCCCAGTATCTCCACAATCAATATCAATCAATATTTGAACCCTAGGAGAGGGTTCCGTGTAGCAATGTGGTTTAAACATGCAACTTGACAATTACTAATTAAAATATAAAATAGCATAACCGTAACTTGCCTCTGTTTGTATGACTGGATCAGGATGTCGGCACTGGAGAGAAAGTCAACTACATCCTCAAAATCCTACAGTTGAGAATCCTGACTTAGAACCATATGAAGCCATATCTCGGTGTGCTAGTTGTAATTTCTAGAAACAAACCCTAGTCAAGTTTTGAGTTATTAATTAATCTACCGAAAACTGTCTAACCTCGCGAGCTACGTTTGTTGTCATTTAATTGGATAAGCCTGTTACTGGTTTAATTGGAGAAGATAGAAACTACTGATTAATTGGCAAAACTTTATATTTTAATAATATATATAAAACTAAATTTTTTTAAATGGAAAAACATGAATTTATTAATTTATTAGTAGTCGGTATTTATTTTATTTAATGTGAAAAATCCTTATTCATTTTATACAAAAATAATTAATATCCAATTTAATTATGCACCTAGCTACGCAAACAACAATCAAAAAATAAAATAGAAAACCTAAGCTACACAATTACAGGGCCACAGAAAATAAAATAAAAGCTGGGCTTATACCCTTACAACAATTAAATTAAATTAAATTAATAAGGCTGAGGCGAGCTCTGAGTGCCGTGAAACAGTCCAATCAGAAGGCCGAGGCCCTGCACCCAAGATACTAAAAGCCAGTAACAAGTTCTAAAAATAAAACATAATATAATTTAAATATAAATTATAGAAAATGGACGTCTCAGACTTGGTCATGCAATCTCACGTTGCTGGCTTACGCCTCAACGTACAGGAAGGTCCTGTAGCGTTTGCGTTTCGCCGAGGCTCATCCGACCGATACGGTCGTCGCCTGACAGGGGATACAAAAAAACTAACCAACCAACACTTAAAACCAAATAAAAACCAATGAAATAATTTTTATAAACCATTTGCAAGGACCAGGGTTTTAGAAATAGGTTTTGATATACAAAAATTACTGAACCTATAAAATGTCATTCTTAAATACTTTTCCAAAAATTTGAGCAACACCTCCTCTGTAACTAGGACGACCTAGCCACAAAGGCGGTACCGATCCTCACCCAAAAGTCTATCCCGAACTAGGGAGACAACTACAACATCACAACATCCAACCCAAATGAAAATAAGTCACAGACTATAAATATAACTAAACTCAAAGGTAAAAAGTCTACAACAAAAATAACTAACCAAGAGAACAAAGATATAAACTAAGAAATGTCCAAACTAGAGAATGAACCCACAACACATAGGAATGTCCAAACCAAGTGAACACACATCACATAGGAAAAGTTCCAAACCATAATCAACCTAAGGAATTAACTATAACTCACAGAAACAAGTCCGAGTAGGACTCGAACGTCGTATCCCCTAACGCAACAATTAACAAAAATGTCGATCCCCGTAACGGGGTCGGGACCGCGTCATCATCGACTGAGAGGGACGAACTATTGTGATTATCAGAAATTACCAAAATATGTTGGCAGGAAGCCGCGAGATAAACTCGGGAAAATCAAAACAGCGTTCAGACCGTGGATCGGCACTCGGAACAGTGGTGGACAGCGGGCAGTGCTGTTGCGGGGCCGCAAAAACAGTGGATTGGGATCGGGATGAACCGAACAGTGGCACGGAAGACCGCGGGGCCGCGAGAAGTCGGTCGGTCGGCCTCGGCGGCCGCGGGGCACGCGCAGGGGGGTCGGCGGCGTCGAGATCCGGTACGGTGGGGCGCGGTGCAGCTGCGGGGACCGCGCGGTGGGCTGCGCCGATCGGGCGCCTACGGAACAACGGCGGGGCCATACGGAATATCGTCGGGGCCGCGTGGAGGCTGTGAGACAGCGGCGGGGAGAGCCGCGGGTGCGTGTGCGGGCTACGGGGAGGCCGCTGGACGAAGGTCGGCGTGGGGTGTGCCGGCGAGGGGGTCGGCCGGAGGGCGGCCGATGGAAGGAGTTCCGTGGAGGCTATGGTCGGTTGGGGGGTTTGGAGTGAAAGGGAAAGGGAATTGGTGGTGGTGTTGTTGAGGTTCTCTTGTGAAATAAGAGAAAAAGAATGGTGGTTTTTTTTAGAGGAGAGGAAGGGGAGGATGTGCTGGTAGTGAGGGATTTGAGGGGAGTTGGGAACGTGGGGAGTGGGGAGAAATAAGGGAAGAAGTAGATAACATGTGAGAGAAAAGAGGGGGGTGAGTTAGCAAATGGTCAGGAGGAATTTTGAGAGAGAGTGGTGTTGGGTTTTACAACCTTCCCTCCTTAAAAAATTTCGTCCTCGAAAATTCAAAGATAAGGGCCGGGGTACAATCAAAATCACTTAGACTTGATCAAAAACAGAATTTTAAATCATCAGGCACGATCAAATTCTAGGCATGGTCACTAGGTACAATGATAAAATATCGGCACGATCAGAATTATCATGATATGATCTGAGATAGGGTTGGATTGTTGTTGTGATCAAAAATCATTTTAGGCACGAGAAAATCTAGGTACAATTATGGTCATAAAATAGGAGAAAATCAAATGAGGTCTTGTGAAACAGAAAAGGCAAGAAAGAAGCGAATGTCAACAGTTTATTGAGAAGGCAGAAAGTAATAGAATCTTTTGAGATGAGGGACTAAAATGTCAAATCAAATTGTAATGGGATACAAGGATTTGTGACTCAGGAAAGATAAAAAGTTGTATGATGTTAGGATAGCAAAGATGATTAGAATAATATAACTATGATAGGAATGTAATCGAGTAAGATATTTCCACTAAGGGCCGAGTGATGATCAAAGGGAATAGAAAAAATATCGTTTCACTATTTCAACGGTCAGAAGATAAGATATGCAGGAAAAAGACTTACAAGATAACTAAATTATTAATACCATGCAAAACCAATCTCTAACTAGCTGAACTTTCAGTATCCGCATAAAACTAAGATATCTGTCAAGGTATTAAAACAAAAAATATATATATGGAATCATAAATCACCTAAATCAATTTTTCATCCATCGTTGTATGCCAACGTTCTTATCTCAATTCCTCTCTGCTTATTCCTTCTCTAGAACCTATCATTCCATTGCTCGTGTTATTCCTTCCATGGCTATATCCGTCCCTTCTAGGTATTAGTAGTAATCTAACCATAAAAGTTGATCCTCGTCAAGTATTTCTTTACTTGATCATTATATGTTTATATATATTATCCAAATTCACTTCCTCCATGGAAGAACATTACCAAATCCTATACTTTCCTCGCTAACTCTACCTACGTCTTCCTTTATCTTCCATAACTCTTTCTTTAAGCATAAAATTCAAAATCGTCAAATACCATTTTTGAATGAGGTTTAGACGCTAGCGAGCACTACTAACGATTCTATTCCAAATAAGTTTCAAGCTAGGTATACCACTCCCTTAAGGCTAGCTTACTCAAGGTATTCTTCTACCTTTTCTACCCTTTAGTTATCTAATATTAATCCTAAGGATCCCTTACAAGAATGAGATAAGTAACAATCTATGTTTCCCCCGCATATAGCTGTCAACTATATACATATAGTCATCCACAAGATGTATATCAACTATTTAATATATAAAGCTAACCACAACTATCTACAGCTTCCAAAATATGTAACTAAAATAATAATAATAGTAATAATAAATAAATATAAAAATATATATGCAACGTACTAAGGTTGAAACAGGAAAGAAATTGAGCCAATAGAGATTGATATGGTCCTAATAAGTTCTAGAAAAAAAGAATCAAGTACAATTTTATAGAAAATCTATCCTTTCTGGCTGTGATAAGAGATTTCTGAAAATGGAAAGCCGCTAGAAATACAAATCCTCTAATCGGACAACAATCAGAATAATTTGATGGTGCGGAAAAGACAACCATATTATGGATATAGTCTTAATAATATTCGAAAACCCAAATATATCCGAAGTCACTTTGCCTCAAATTCATGCCTCGCCAGAGTGCACCTGACTGCAGTAAAATTTTGGCTCCATAACTTGAATAGTAATAGGTTTTCGAGTAGTCGATCAACTTTATCCATTTTCTGGCTGAACAACATAGGGGACAAATTTGATGCATTTAGGACGTAGTCTCAATAATATCCAAAAACCTATCAACACCTGAATCACTTCAACTTAGAGTCTATGCCCCGTCAGTGCGCAACTGGCTGCAGTATACTCGCAATTTCTATAATTCAAATAGATGGTTGTGACGCATATGTGCGAAGCCATATTAGGTCACTGAATATTTTTTTAACTTTATCCATGGAAATTTCAAAGGGATAATTCAACAATTCAAAAAGTTTTTCAATGACTAAAGAAAATTCAATATTAGGATGGAATCAATTCTCTGACCGTTCGTGCTTCATGATACTCAAGCATTGAGTTTAAAAGCTTTCTAGGCCTTGAATTGATCAAGAAGTTGCCTAGAGAGAGTAAGGTTTCGAGTTGAGTAGAGGAAATCAACAAATAAAAATATTTTCGGTACTTGGAATGACTTAGGAAATATCAATCTATATTGGAATTATTTTTTTGAAAAATAGTTCCCTTGGAAGATATGTGAACCAGCTAAGTTGAACCAATTCTTTGGTAACAATTAACCTTGGGGCTTTATGATTCCAAAAGAATTCGGTTCGAAATTGGTTCTGAGAAAGTCAATTGGACAAAAGGTCAAGAGAAATGGTTGGATACACTAGTCGTAGAAATACTTTGGGTAGATAAGAGTTTATTAGGTTTGCTATAGAAGAATTTGAAACTCTAAATAGCAAATGGATCTAGATTCCAAATAAAGATAGAGGAGTAAGATTTGATCAACAAATGGAGAAGTTGGAAATATGTTTGCTAAAGAAGGAGATTGAAAAAAGGAGGGTCTAATCTTAATCCAAAAACGGCGAAAGAGTATGGATCCTAAGGTATGCTAGAATATGATAAAGATATGGAAGAAAATAATCCCGAAAGCCATGGGACACTAAAATATACCAAAAATCTAGAAAATAAAATAGGCAGTAAAACATACCATCATACAATCGGCCTAATCTAGATAAGGTTTAGGTACAAACGTAAGCAAGGTGACCTATAAAACTATAAGCAAGCCAAAATAAATATTTTAAAATAAATAATTTTGGCCCTATATTGTAACATGGTGAATATAGTAGACTCTCTGTTCACCATGTATATCATATATATATATATATATATATATATATATATATATATATATATATATATATATAATATATATAAAATATATATATATATAAAATATATATATATATATATATATATATATATATATATATATATATATATATATATATATATATATAAATATATATATATATATAATACCTAGGTATTCCAAAATTCTATTATTCCAATTCTTAATCACCAATATATCCTTGATTAATACCGCCTTACATACATTCTCATTAAGATTATAATTTTCAGAAATTGTATCGTAGGGGAGACATGACTTTGGGAAAGATATTGGCCAAAAAAAAAGTGTAATCAAGGGTAATATGTTATGCTTCGGTAGGGTATCATCTAGTGCTAATCAATAATTCTAGATATCATTAGCTCTTCTGGTCCTGGTCTGGTTCGAGCAGCCTCCCGCTGCTCAATCTACTACGATTCTCTTGTCATGTTTTCTATGCGTACAAGATCTTGCTAGTACCGACTGATAGACATAGGTTAGGTTGTCTTCATAATTTGGCAAGTTTAGGGGCAAGCATAAACAAGGTAACCTACCGTTCTATAAGCAAGCAAAAATAGTTACTTATATATAGATAATTCGGTCCTATGTTGTGATAAATCAATATTCTAGTGTTCTAGTTGTTTCTAGATATGTTCACTTAAGTTGTTGATCGACCTGCATGGGCCACTACTAAAAACATCTCACGATCCGATCCCAAATTGTTGGGTCGAATCGGATCATGTCCAGCCTGCACCGTTGTGAGACGGCGACAGTAAGCTGTTTCTATTTGCAGATAATCTCAACAATATCTATACATTTGTTACAACACGAATTTATGAATATTTAAAACTTTTATTCAACAAAGAGAAATACAACTGGAAAGAAAAATACTGAAATAAATACTGAAACCAAAAGTCTACAATCTCCAACATAATAAAACTAGAAAATAAGGAAATAACAACTAGCTAAACGGCCGGCTCTTCGGCCTCAGGATCCGCGTCCTCCAAGGGAGACTCTGGTCACACCGCAGGGTGTAGCAGAGGATCATAATAGCTATTGTACAATAGCTCAGCGTCATCAATATCACCTATTGGAGGGGGGATCCAGTCAGAAAAGGAGCAAGTATGAGTATGTATCTCACATTTCAAATAATAACGGAAAAGTGCAAGCTAAACAGTTAAAACAATATTTTCCAGCAATTTAACAATTCAATACTTGAAACAATATGATTTGAATATGTAACGTCTATGACCGGCTTGGGTTGTACAATAGCATCGACGTGATACGACTTATCCCCGTGTGTAAGAGGGGTAAGCTCGCACAATAACAATATACAATATGAGGGGTATTGGTCATAAAAGCTACACTATTCCCCCAATATCTCCACAATCAATATCAATCAATATTTGAACCCTAGGAGAGGGTTCCGTATAGTAATGTGGTTTAAACATGCAACTTGACAATTACTAATTAAAATATAAAATAGCATAAACGTAACTTGCCTCTGTTTGTATGACTGGATCAGGATGTCGGCACTGGAGAGGAAGTCAACTACGTCCTCGAAATCCTACAGTTGAGAATCCTGACTTAGAACCATAGAAAGCCATATCTAGGTGTGCTAGTTACAATTTCTAGAAACAAACCCTAGTCAAGTTTTGAGTTATTAATTAATCTACCGAAAACTGTCTAACGTCGCGAGCTACGTTTGTTGTCATTTAATTGGATAAGCCTGTTACTGGTTTAATTGAAAAAGATAGCAACTACCGATTAATTGGCAAAACTTTATATTTTAATAATATATATATAACTAAATTTCTTTAAATAGAAAAACATGAATTTATTAATTTATTAGTAGTCGGTATTTATTTTATTTAATGTGAGAAATTCTTATTCATTTTATACAAAAATAATTAATATCCAATTTAATTATGCGCCTAGCTACGCAAACAACAATCAGAAAATAAAATAGAAAACCTAAGCTACACAATTACAGGGCCACAGAAAATAAAAGAAAAGTTGGGCTTATGCCCTTACAATAATTTAATTAAATTAAATTAATAAGGCTGAGGCGAGCTCTGAGTGCCGTGAAACGGTCCAATCAGAAGGCCGAGGCCCTAAACCCAAGATACTAAAAGCCAGTAACAAGTTCTAAAAATAAAACATAATATAATTTAAATATACATTATAGAAAATGGGCGTCTCAGAGTTGGTCATGCAATCTCACATTGCTGGCTTACGCCTCAACGTACAGAAAGGTCCTGTAGCATTTACGTTTCGCCGAGGCTCATCCGACCGATACGGTCGTCGCTTGACAGGGGATAAAAAAAACTAACCAACCAAAACTTAAAACCAAATAAAAACCAATGAAATAATTTTTATAAACCATTTGCAAGGACCAGGGTTTTAGAAATAGGTTTTGATAGACAAAAATTACTGAACTTATAAAATATCATTCTTAAATACTTTTTCGAAAATTTGAGCAACACCTCCTCTGTAACTAGGACGACCTAGCCACAAAAGCGGTACCGATCCTCACCCAAAAGTCTATTCCGAACCAGGGAGACAACCACAGCATCACAACATCCAACCCAAATGAAAATAAGTCACAGAACTATAAATATAACTAAACTCAAAGGTAAAAAGTCAACAGCAAAAATAACTAACCAAGAGAACAAAGATATAAACTAAGAAATGTCCAAATAAGAGAATGAACCCACAACACATAGGAATGTCCAAACCAAGTGAACACACATCACATATAAAAAGTTCCAAACAATAATCAACCTAAGGAATTAACTATAACTCACAGAAACAAGTCCGAGTAGGACTCGAACGTCTTATCCCCTAACGCAACAATTAACAAAAATGCCGATCCCCGTAACGGGGTCGGGATCGCATCATTATCAACTGGGAGGGACGAACTACTGTGACTATCAGAAATTACCAAAATCTGTTGGCGGGGAGCCGCAAGATAAACTCGAGAAAACCGAAACAGCGTTCGGACCGTGGATAGGCGCTCGGAATAGCGATGGACAGCGGGCAGCGCTGTCGCAGGGCCACGAGAACTGTGGATCGGGGTCAGGATGGACCGAACAGCGGCACGGAAGACCGCGGGGCCGTAGAAAGGCGGTCGATCGGCCTGGGCGGCAGCGGGGCACGAGTAGAGGGGTATCGGCAGCGTTGGGATCCGACACGGTGGGGCACGGTACAGCAGCGGGGACCGCGCAGAAGGCTGTGCCGGTCGGGCGCCTGCGAAACAATGGCTGGACCGCACGGAATAGCGTCGAGGCCGCGTGAAGGCTGCGAGACAGCGGCAGGGAGAGCCGCGGGTGCGTGCGCAGGCTGCGGGGAGGCTGCTGGGCGAAGGTTGGCATGGGGTGTGTCGACGAGAGCTGGCCGCGAGGGGGTCGACCGGAGGGCGGCCGATGGGATGAGTTCCGCGGAGGCTATGGTTGGTTGGGGGTTTGGAGTGAAGGGGAAAGGGAATTGGTGGTGGTGTTGTTGAGGTTCTCTTATGAAATAAGAGAAAAAGAATGGTGGTTTTTTTTAGAGGAGATGAAGGGAAGGATGTGCTGGTAGTAAGGGATTTGAGGGGAGTTGGGAACGTGGGGAGTGGGAAGAAATAAGGGGAGAAGTAGAGAACATGTGAGAGAAAAGAGGGGGGGTGAGTTAGCAAATGGTCAGGAGGAATTTTGAGAGAGAGTGGTGTTGGAGTTGCGCTCGTGCAAGACAAGATGACAAGTTCTCAAATGGTTATCTTTTGATTTGATATTAACAACGAAAGGAAAACAGAGTATACGAAACAATTCTCTTTATTGATATCCAAAACTGAGATTACAAAGGATTGGCTACAACACTCAGGTTCTCTCTTGCCCACAAAAGATTTCACTGTTTCATACATCATGCCTTCTATATCTCGGCCGCATCAATCCAGTTGCGTAGTCCGAGAATCAATGCGATCGCACGCTTCAATACGCTTCGGCATTCCAAGCCTCAACACGTTCAAGCAACGCTTCGCCGCGAGCCATCCATTCCCTGCACCCTATATGAAGCTGGTGGGGGATCAGTACGTTCGTTCTCGCATGTACTGAAGCAAAGATTTTCTTTCCAACCGACATTGTAGTATTTATGTTTATCATGCAACTTAGCTTATGATCTTGCTATGTTTTCCTTAGGGTCAATTTCATGGCATATCGAAAATGTAAAGCATGTTATCATAGCAAACATGTTATCGAAATGAATGTACAAGCAAGCAAGCAATCTCGTATTTATTTCATGGCGTGACTTACCAAGTCGACGCACTCGCCCTTGCACCGACGCAAGATAAATATGCCGCATTCCTTCCCTGTCATGTTATATATGCATCTCTAAGCAGGATCTCTATGCGGGACGCATACGCGCCTACACTTTCAACCCATCGTTTCTTAACTATATGAGGGCCGTTGGCGTATCCGTGCCGGAATGGACTAAAGGAGTTCCTTTCTTTTCTCTCATTCTTTTCTCAATATTTATCGGGCTGCCCGACGTTTCATGGGTTGGGTTGCAGTCCCAACAACCGAAACGTTCCCGCTGCATACCATTATTTGTGGCTTCCATCTTGTTTAAGGATGTACGCCTACAAAGATTATTCGATTTCCTCCTAGGCCAAACGGTTCCGGGGTGCTCCGGCATTTAACCGTTTGGGGAAACACCCGTGCACGGGTGATATCACATTTTATCTCTCGTCCATTCCATTCGACCATGCAACGCCCTTATCATTCAAGCAATCAAATTCAAACAACCAAACATAGCCTTAAGTTCGAGACTCAGACTTTATCATCTCGCGTCTCTTCCGTTAACTTTCTGTGTTCTTACGTTTTATACTTCATTTCAATGATTCAATGGCATCGTACCTCAACACAATGCTCGTCAACCGAACGACCCGGAGGTCTCGAACACCTTTCGAGGCACCATGTCATATCCGACAGTTCTGCCACATTCATACCACAACTGTATTCTTTCGCAACGAAGCCATCTTTTATTATCCTGTGCACGTAGGCACGCTTTGACCGTATCCCCATGTTCTTAACTTAGCATTTAATGTTCGGGGCTTGCACACTAGGGCACTTGCCTATTGTCTTCCAATGTTCTAGCCGTCTAATTCGTACAGCAAAGGCACGGTATGGTTCGTGCACTAAGGCACTCGCCGAGTACAGTTATCCCATGTTCTTACGGCTTGCGCACCGAGGCGCTCGCCTTAGCGATATCCAATGTTCCATAGCGACTTGTGCATATGATGCACATTTCATTTCAATTGTTCTAACTTACTGTTCGACTCACATTACGATTTATCGTCCGATCGGACCACGCCCGTGGCGTCGGTAGATTAACTTTTAGCATACAATAAAATATTTGACTTAATGAATGAAAGAGTAAAAAGAAGTCAATCCTCCCACCTTGAGTCGATACGCCTTTTTCATTTTGCCGAGCCGATGTGGCTCGTTTTCATAACTCCGTTGCACGGCTACTCTCCTGACTTAGCCATCCGAGCACTTCGTGCTTCATTGAATCATACGTCCGATTTGCCTTAACGTACCCAAGTCTCAGCCCGTCGCAAGGCGTCGATTTGATTTCGCGGACCCCTTACTAAATATGGCAAAAGATCGACCTCTAATATTTTTGCGTCAAAGTATAACCTGCACACGAAAACAACTAAAATTAATACTTGCATCGATTCGGACTTGCGCCTTGGTCGATTCGATTTCTTAGAATCTTTGAGCCGATTCAACGCACTCATCCTTCGGGGCAACGCGGCACTTCGCATCGATTCAACTCGATGCATTCTTTCGAGGCAAGGCAACTCTTCGCATCGACTTAGTTCGATGCGTTGCTCGGGACAACGTAACTCTCGTATCGATTCGCATCGATACATTTCTTTCGGTCAACGTGACTCGTTGAGTCAATGTCTCAACGTAATGCACCGTACGGAGCGGGGCATTACAGAACATACCACTCAAAACAAGGTTCGTCCTCGAACCAAAACCAACTCCGACTAAGTATTTTATAGATCGTTTCACGATCTCGTCCCACCAACGTTGTTCAGTTTCACACTATCTCGCAAGCTTTTCATTAACATTTCATAGTCTTCCCTGCAGTTTGATTTAAATTTTGTATATAACTCGATTTGGATTCATACCTATATTCAAGGCATCCCGAAGATATGTGTATTTCGACCAAGTCCAGTCGTAGCAAATTGGAACAAAGCTGACAGGTAAATTTCAATCCTATGCTTGCCATCTCGTACTCTCGATCGGACTTATCTTTAGCATAAGTTCTCGCAATTCTATTGTATATACATATTGATACACACGCGATCATCCAACAAAAGTCAAGACACACGATGCAATTCAAAATCGCATTTCTTATTTCGTATGTTTCATATGGACTACCAACTCTATGCGTCGCGTCAAGCCGTCACGTATCTAGTCACAACGAGTCTCCGCAACGCCTTACGTTCGACGTCGCTAACCAACTTATTTCTGAAGTCTTGCTATGCAACTAATCTCGATACGATTTCTTTGTTGCCTTGCAAATGCATCAACATTCAGAGCTACACCCGCAAGGTTACTTACCTAGACACCGTGCTTAACTTCTCCCGACGCAATTTTAAATTAACGTTGCACAAAGGCCACAATCTATCTGCCACAAAATTTTATATCAAGGCGACGGTGCTCAAGGCAACGATCGCCTTGACACGAAGGTCTTTACGATACGCCTTACGTTCGATTCCTATCGAGTAGGAAATTCACTAGCCAAATTCCCAACTTATCCATCTCGCAACATCGAGTATAAGTTTCGATTCACGCAAGCTCAATTGCGAGGTGAATCCGAATCTAACAACATGACTCTAAGTCATTTCCTTATCGTTCTCTCTCGTGCATAGCACGATTCTCGCACTCGCCTATCCGAATCACCAAGTTCGTTGGTGAATTTCAAGTTCGATCGTCGACCAACATAACCATTCGAGCATTCATCCGACGAATACTCAAAATCTAACTATATCATTCTCAATCGAAAGCTGTTCCAACAATTTTCGATCATCTAGACTTATCGTCAACATGCACCGTATTATATTTGTTATCGGTACAATCTCATATGCGATATCGCATGGGTCATCTTACGATTTGCAGCATTCAATTTAATTTAGCGGTCAAGTCTTCTAGGGTCAGCTGCCCCGAAGCTACGCTCGATAACTGTGGATCATCACCGAAGGACAGTTTACTATAAACCATGCTATATCTTATTTCGGAGCCAAATCACGTTCCGATGATTTCTATGCGACTACCCAAATCCGTACATAACTATTTCTATCGGCGCAATTGTTGCACAACTATCCTCCGAGTCAATTCATGCACTACCGTCGATGATTTCGCAATTCATAAAACATCTCCTTGTATTGAGTTCGAGTCTATCTTATTCGCGGGTCGACACACGATATGCTATACGCATCGAGAAATCATCGATGACTTATAGTCTCGTCTTGATCAATCACAAAGTTCATGATCAACCAGTTTGTTTCTTCTCATATTATTACTTATAAAATTTTGATAGCGCAAGGCGCACTCCATTTTGTATTCTCACATCATACTTACATTTCCTTACGTATCGATTCTTGATACGTCGTATCAATTTCGATAGCGTACGGGTCAACTTTGATTATGTTTCAACGCCGACTTAACTCGTATCGCATATAACCAAGTTCGTAACGAACTTTTCCATACGCATCAACTTTTTTTCTGATTCGTCGCATCCTGCTATACTTTGATCGCGTAACTGAGTTACCGATTATCCAACATCGAACCCTCAAGTCATACGATCTCGCCCTCTAAGTTTTGCGTATTTTCAGTCGTACTCAAATGAGTTTCACCGTAACGTAACCAACTATTTCTTAGGCACGATTACTCACATCAACCAATACTTCATCGAAGTCGCACATCGTGCGATTCGATTACAATTTGTATCGCCAAACATTTCTATCGAAATCGTAAGTCGTACGATTCGATTCGTCTCGTCCAACATTTCTACCGAGATCGCAAGTCGTGTGATTCGATTCACCTAGGCGAACATTTCTATCGAGATCGCAAGTTGTGCGATTCAATTTGCGTCGCCCAAAATTTCTATCGATATCGCAAGTCGTGCGACTCATTCATAAGCTCGAGTTTTCCTTTCACGTCGGTTCGATTATTACTTCAAGGCATAATCGTTCCGCTAGTCCCGGTCGTCCGACCGACTTATCATTTTTGTCCGACGTATCATTCATTGATACGAGTATCGCCTTATCGTCCCAGCCAATTTTCGAAGAACACTTGCATCAACATTCCATCGTACAAATTTCCAATCGAGTCTCGGTACTCTCCCATCCGTTGCGGACAAACCTTCCGTAATTCTCACAACGCATCGATGCAATTTATCACACAAGAGGTATACCATATACCACTCGAAATTGAGTCATTCATCGCCTACGTGGTATGTCATATACCACTCGGAATTCAAGCCATTTCCCTCGTACTATACTTAGTATAAACCGACAATCTCTTCTGACTCACGATTTTTGCAGTGATCGTGCTTGATCACAACCGTAACTTTGATTCTATCAAAATTTGACATAACTCGGTCAATGTTCTCGTTTGCCAACATAAGTTCGGTGTGCAACCGAACGATTCATTCTATCGATTTATGATTTCAATTCTTTCCTTACGTTGCATCTCGTGCAACAATTTATTTAGATATGCGTTGCACCCCGTGCAATAAATTTTACTTCCGATACGCGTTGCACATCGTGCTATAATTTATTTTCGACATTTTTTTCCACTTGTACAACGATTTAGTTCCAATTTTTTTGCACTTCATGCAACAATTAGTTTGATATGCGTTGCACCACGTGCAATGATTTTACTTCCAACACGCGTTGCACATCGTACAGCAATTTATTCTCGACTTTCCAAGTCAATGCCCAAATTCGTTTAACACATTCGGTATTGGGTTATCACTTCTCACTTTCATTTTAACGCATATTCACCATTAACTCGTTGCACTTCGTGCATCATTTTATTTCTCTTTCAACATGTTATATTGCAACAACAACATCCCAAATCGTATTTCACAATTTGTTGCGCTTGCAACAACTAACATTTTTACGACTCGTTGCATTCAATGCAATATACCCTTCGCGACTTTCTTAGCAAACATCATGTAATTTCCAAAATACATGTGGCAAAATTACACGATTTGTATTAGACTTATTGTATGGAACATCCAGTACGGCATCGAGTAGAGTCAAGAGTGATTTCAAGTGGTGGTGGGCAACTTTTTAGAATTGTAATGAAGCGAGCGTCCAGAAGAAATTGAGCCTAGAGCTCTGATACCAATTTATCACGTCGCGACCCGGAATCACCCGAATCATCGTCGCCGTAGGGGGCGTGATGTCGTACGAGCCTGGAGTTGCGCTCGTGCAAGGCAAGATGATAAGTTCTCAAATGGTTATCTTTTGATTCGATATTAACAACGAAAGAAAAACAGAGTATATGAAACAATTCTCTTTATTGATATCCTAAACTGAGATTACAAAGGCTTTTGATAGCCTAACAATATATATGCCAGATTGGCTACAACACTCAGATTCTCTCTTGCCCACAAAGGATTTCACCGTTCTATACATCATGCCTTCTATATCTCGGCCGCATCAATCCAGTTGCGTAGTCCGAGCGTCAATACGATCGCACGCTTCAATGCGCTTCGGCATTCCAAGCCTCAACACGTTCAAGCAACGCTTCGTTGCGAGCCATCCATTCCCTGCACCCTGCATGAAGCTGGTGGGGGATCAGTATGTTCGTCCTCGCATGTACTGAAGCAAAGATCTTCTTTCCAACCGAAATTGTAGTATTTATGTTTATCATGCAACTTAGCTTATGATCTTGCTATGTTCTCCTTAGGGTCAATTTCATGGCATATCGAAAACGTAAAGCATGTTAACATAGCAAACATGTTATCGAATTAAATGTACAAGCATGCAAGCAATCTCGTGTTTATTTTGTGGCGTGACTTACCAAGTCGACGTACTCGCCCTTGCACCGACGCAAGGTGAATATGCCGTATTCCTTCCCTGTCATGTTATATGTGTATCTCTAAGCAGGATCTCTATGCGGGACGCATACGCGCCTACACTTTCAATCCATCGTTCCTTAACTATGTGAGGGCCGTTGGCGTATCCGCGTCGGAATGGACTAAAGGAGTTCCTTTCTTTTCTCTCATTCTTTTCTCAATATTTGTCGGGCTGTCCGGCGTTTCACGGGTTGGGTTACAGTCCCAACAACCGAAACGTTCCCGCTGCATACCATCATTTGCGGCTTTTTCTATCTTGTTTAAGGATGTGCGCCTACAAAGATTACTCGATTCCCTCCTAGGCCAAGCGGTTTCGGGGCGCTCCGACATTTAACTGTTTGGGGGAAACACCCATGTACGGAAGATATCACATTTTATCTCTCGTCTATTCCATTCGATCATGCAACGCCCTTATCATTCAAGCAATCAAATTCAAACAACCAAACATAGCCTTGAGTCCGAGACTCAGACTTTATCATCTCGCATCTCTTCTGTTAACTTTCTGTGTTCTTACGTTTCATACATCGTTTCAATGATTCAATGGCATCGTGCCTCAACTCAATGCTCGTCAACCGAACGACCCGAAGGTCTCGAACACCTTTCGAGGCACCATGTCATATCCGACGGTTCCGCCACATTCATGCCACAGCTGTATTCTTTCGCAAAGAAGCCATCTTTTATTATCCCGTGCACGTAGGCATGCTTCGACCGTATCCCCATGTTCTTAACTTAGCATTCAATATTCGGTGCTTGCGCACTAGGGCGCTCGCCTATTGTCTTCCAATGTTCTAGCCGTATAATTCGTGCAGCAAAGGCACGGTATGGTTCGTGCACTAAAGCACTCGCCGAGTACAGTTATCCCATGTTCTTACGGCTTGTGCACCGAGGCGCTCGCCTTAGCGATATCCAATGTTCCATAGCGACTCGTGCATATGATGCACATTTTATTTTAATTGTTCTAACTTACTGTTTGACTCATATTACGATTTATCGTCCGATCGGACCACGCCCGTGGCGTCGGTAGGTTAACTTTTAGCATACAATGATATATTTGACTTATCGAATGAAGGAGTAAAAAAAAGTCAATCCTCCCACCTTGAGTCGATACGCCTTTGTCGTTTTGTCGAGCCGATGCGGCTCGATTTCATAACTCCGTTGCACGGCCACTCTCCTGACGTAGCCATTCGAGCACTTCGTGCTTAGTTGAATCATACGTCCGATTTGCCTTAGCGTGCCTAAGTCTCAGCCCGTTGCAAGGCGTCGATTTGATTTTACGGACCCCTTACTAAATATAGCAAAAGATCGACCTCTAATATTTTTGCGTCAAAGTATAACCTGAACACGAAAACAACTAAAATCAATACTTGCATCGATTCGGACTTGCGCTTTGGTCGATTCGATTTCTTAGAATCTTCGAGCCGATTCAACGCACTCATCCTTCGGGGCAACGCGGTACTTCGTATCGATTCAACTCGATGCATTCTTTCGGGGCAAGGCAACTCTTCGCATCGACTTAGTTCGATGCGTTGCTCGGGACAACGTAACTCTCGTATCGATTCGCATCGATATATTTCTTTCGGTCAACGCGACTCGTTGAGTCAATGTCTCAGCGTAATGCACCTTGCGGAGCGGGGCATTACACTTGCAAGAGCATTTTCAAGATTCCTTTCTTTCAACATGGCAAGAGTGAGTTCATGTCCTACTTTCCTCCTAGTGCTTGTACAAGTTTGTAGGAACCTTTGTCCTCCATGAACTTGTGTGATTTTTTGCTTGCTATGGTTATATCTGATTTTTGTGTTATACTCAATTAAGCAATATCTGGGTTAAATTGATCACGTATACTGCCTCAGGTGGTGAGAGACAAGAGGACTGGCAAGACAAAAGGTTATGGTTTTGTCAGCTTTGCAAATTCTTCTGACCTTGTGGTGGCACTAAAAGAGATGCATGGTTTGTATTTCCTTACTTTTGACTGTATGTATTAATGGATCCTAATCATTATCTCATAGAACGATTTTGACAGGCAAGTATGTTGGAAATCGTCCAATTAAATTGCAGAAGAGCACTTGGAAGAACAGGGTAGATTTTGAGTCTTTGGAAAGACGGAAGGTATGCTTCCTTGATCTTGTAAAGCACTTCTTTTAAGGCTTCCTTGGTTGCAGTGAATTGGATTCTGGGAGTTTTTGTCTATTTTAGCTTGTCCTCATTTTAAACTGATGTTTTTTCAGAAACAAATTTCGAAGAAACAGAAACCAGTCAAGAAAAGCATATTGCACAAGTAATTGCTTTTGATCCATTTGACTCCAATATTAATGGTGAGTAACTCATCAAATTATCTACTAATACAAGATTAGTGTCGTTCAAAAATTAAAATTATTGGAATCACTTTTGTATGTTATATATAGAAAAAATTAGACTCTTATTTACATTTATTACCTTCTTAAGTATAACATGTTTGAGTAATTTTGGTGTTAAAACAAAATTCAAGAGCATACATTCCGGTCTCACATTTAGTTATGATTTATAGTATTGTTTGATCAAGTGCCCTTCTATTTGATATTCAGGATGTAAACGTATGGTGCAACTTTGTTTGCTAAGTCCTATTAACTTCCCCTGTTTTTAACACGGTTAACATGAGCATGTATACAATTATGCACGTTTCTGAGTCGTCTCAAGTGTCTCCATCTATGATTGTTTTGGTGCTTGTATTAACCAACTAAATGACAAGTAGTGTAGGATGTATTTTTCGCACACTATATCACTGCTGCTGTTCTTGCCACCGCTGCAGCCACCACATGCCGTGGGGGATGAGTTTCTCTAATACCAATATTTTTATGTCAGTATCATGTTGTAGAAAGCAACTCTCTCCTCCTCGTCATCATCAACTCTAATCCCTTCAAAATATGATCAGACACAAAATGTCTTCGCCTAATATTTAACCAATCTGTGCCTATGACTAGCAGTCTGACTTGAAACAAAAGATGCATACACTGGTGACAATTGTTGATGTGTGTAATTTCTGTAATATATACACATTGCTCCATCAAAAGTAGATGCAGAAATATTATGTACCAAGTCTCTAAGAAACAAACACATGCAAGAATGATCAGACTAGTTCATTATCATTATATAATTCTAAAATGGTTAATCTTCCAATGATTCTCTTGGTAAATAGTGTTTTATCGGATGATAACATCAACATAAAAGAAATGATGGGGGTATCTCCTAGTTTACAACTCCATGTGCAACGTCTCATTGTCACTGATCCACATAGAACTAAATTCTAGTAGAGTTGTTCTAACCAAGAATCCATATATTAGAAAACAAAGACTTTGGAACATATGTGAAAGTGACAGAATCTAGGTATTTGTTCCATTTTTATGAATTTTAAAATTATTTATTTTTTACATAGGTGGTAGATTGGTTTTATTGATTCAATTAACTACAACATATGTAGTAAGCATATGTAGTAAGCAGTGAAAGGTGAGACTGGGCAATCACTTTAGGAATGGTCCATGTTGGAAGTCAAAAATCCTTCAAGATTTAACATTACTTTTAGAACAGTAATTTCAGTTATCCTGAATCATGTTGCTTGTTTGATTGCCATCTCGACTCATGTTGAATTTTACACCTAACTTGAAATTGGAAGGGATTGATTTAGAAAGGTAATGCCAGTTCCTCAGTTTATGTTTTGGTACATG
Source organism: Iris pallida (assembly GCA_029216955.1). Lineage (NCBI taxonomy): Eukaryota > Viridiplantae > Streptophyta > Magnoliopsida > Asparagales > Iridaceae > Iris > Iris pallida. The sequence continues at coordinate 8,128,252 of JANAVB010027994.1, forward strand.
AGCAATATTAAAAAGTATATTGAACCGTGTTTTTATCTTTTTCAGGGATTTGCTACACGTGATGTTGACAGTTTTGATGTGCTCAAGTTGAAGCCAAAGTAATTACTTGTTTTGAGGATCCATTTAAGTAGTAGTTGTAAATATATGTATTTGGATACCCTATTTTGAGATAATGTAATGAAGATGGTGATATAATATTTCGATGTTTTCTTATGAATATAGATCAAAGTGGTTGTTTTAAAATTGAATTGAGAAGTTTTTGGAAAGTAATATATAATATGCAGTATTAAGCGTTATTAATGTGATGAGTTCATTATATTGAGTGTTATAAATGTTCTACATTGAGCGTATACAGATTATCTATTCATGACGCTTTCAAAATATCCTGAATTGTGCACTATATATTAACTATCCATAACGCTTTTATAGAAACTATTCATGACGGTTTTTTATAACGCTTTTAAAAAATATTTATAACACCCGTTTTCATAACGGTTGCTTTGAAAAAAAAGCGTCATGGTTCGTTATTAATGACGCTTTTTAGCCGTCATTAAAAGGATTTTTTGTTGTAGTGTGAGTAAAGTTCTCTCTCTTCAACAGAAGTCCTATTTATAGGAAACTTAAGGGTGATTCGAATTCTTGAAATGACTGTTGGGTATCCCTGACTTTACGCTGATGACTGTTGGGTATCCCTAAGTTTACGCTGATGACTGTTGGATATCCCAAAATTTACGCTTCTGTTCAAAGTATTTCAAATATTAAATTTTTTTGAAAACTTTGAAGGGGGTCTTGTAGAAGCGTAAATAAAATTCGAAGAACAAGTCAAGGAGATTGAGATATTTATGCAAGGATAATTCCAAATAAGACTTTACGCAAAGGTCAAACTGAGTCAAACTCAAAACTCTACGCAAGCCTTACATTCAGACTTTACGCAGAGAACAGTTTTACTTTCTACGCGAATGAGTTGTCCATGTTGCATTAAATGCATGAAGATTCTGTTCTAACATATTGATTTTCTGACAAAGTAAATGCACAGAAGCCAAAGAGTTTGTTGTTTAGCGTGCCAATGGGCGGCTTTACGCTTAAGGCACAACTTCTTCTTTATGCATAAGAGTTATTTGAGCTTTTATGCTCAAGGCTATCTCAGCTACTCTTTTTTGTGCGCGTAGAGTTTATTTGAGCCTTTTACGCTCAAGGCTATTTTTAGCCACTTTACGCAGGAAGTTTACTTTGAGCTATTTTACGCTCGGACATGTTTAAAACAATATTTTTTATGCACAGTTTGTCCTGATTATGAGGGAACGAGGTTCTCTGACGTGGCCCTCATGCCACACTTTTTGAAGAACGTGTGTATGTGCATTCTTCATTTTATTGGATTATGGGACATGTGTCAACATGTGTAGAGGTTAATTTCTGTACGTGGGTGACAGTTATCCTAGTACTTTGCGTATAGACTGAATATTGATGCTTTTTACGCACAGAAGACAAGTCCATATAAAGACTTTTTTTTAAGAAAGAGGTACAAGATTTTTGGAGCCCAGAGACTTTGAGAGCCAAGTGATTTTCCAGAGTGTTTTTCTTCAACTTTTTCTCAAGAATAGAATGAAGTAAAGCAGGAAAGCATTCGACTGTGCCATCAGTGCCAAATGTGTCGATACCTTTCTGGTGACTTAGTTCTTCCGGTTGTTCTTCTCCAAGCAGTTCTCTTCATCATCATCGTGTGGTCCAAGGAACAAAGTGATCGCTCTCAGATCAGATTTCCATAGCAATACTTTCCAGAAAATATTTGTACTTTTGTACTTTTTTTCGTTTTCTTTCAAAAGCCTTTTAAGGGCATTTTGTTAATTGAGACATTCATTTGCATGTTTTAATGATTTTAAATTATTTCAAATGGACGTAAAAAGTGCATTTTTAAACGAATTTCTAAAAGAAGAAGTATTTGTGAAACAATCACCTGGCTTTGAAGATTTTCAAAAACCTGATCACGTCTTCAAGCTTAAGAAAGCACTCTATGGACTCAAACAGGCACCTCGTGCTTGGTATGAATGCCTAAGTGCCTTCTTACTTGATAATGGTTTTTCAAAAGAAGATTTGATACAACTTTGTTTATCAAATCTTTAGATGATAATATTCTTCTTGTACAAATATACGTTGATGATATCATATTCGGTTCTACTAATAAAAAACTTTGTCAAGAGTTTGCTAAGTATATGCAGAGTGAATTTGAGATGAGTATGATGGGAGAGCTGAACTTCTTCCTAGGACTCCAGATCAAACAACACTCAAAGGGAACATTCATTAATCAAGCCAAATATACGAAGGACATACTGAAAAGTACGACTTCAAAAATGTAAAGCCAATCGGAACTCCAATGGCTACATCTACAAAGCTTGACACTGATGAAAGTGGCAAACCTGTCGACCTGCGTAAGTATCGAGGTATGATTGGTAGCTTATTATATTTAACTGCTAGTCACCCTGATATTATGTTCAGTGTTTGGATTTGTGCACGATACCAGACAAATCCTAAGGAATCATACCTAAGTACCGTTAAGCGTATCTTCCGATACCTTAAGGAAACTTCTACAGTCGGCTTGTGGTATCCTAAAACCAAATCCTTTGACCTGATAGGTTACTCGGATGCATATTTTGCAGGATGCAAAGTAGACCGTAAAAGTACCAGCGGTACGTGTCATTTCCTAGGAAAGACCTTAGTCTCATGGTTTAGCAAGAAACAAAATTCTGTAGCATTATCAACTATTGAGGCTGAGTATATCGCTGCAGGACGTTGCTGTGCTCAAATTTTGTGGATGAAGCAAATCCTAGAAGACTACAATCTGCACTACACTAAGATTCCTATTTACTGTGATAACACTAGCACTATTAACTTGACTAAGAACCCTGTATGTCACTCACGCACAAAGCACATTAAAATTTTTTATCACTTTCTACGTGATCACCAACAACACGGGGACATCTGCTTAGAATTTATTGACACAGATCATCAACTAGTAGACATTTTCACAAAACCACTGGCTGAAGACCGATTTAACGTTATGCGGCGAGAGCTCGACATACTTGAATTTTTAGATTCATAATGTAGTATGTTTATTAAATTTATTTTATAACTCTAAACTTTGTAATTTATTAATAAAAATTATTTTGGGTACAAGCCGAAAGGGTCCTTCTGTCATACAGGCGTAAATAGCCTGAAGCGACACGGTGTACTAGTCTTCGGACTACCGCTAGCTGGGATCCGGTCCCTACAGCTGACCCAAAGTAATAGAAGTTATTAAATGAAAGAGTGTAACAGTTATAGATTCAAAAACAAATACTGCATTAATGACATTGGGAATACAAGCAGCCGAACTCGGACCGAACTCTAACCGAGTTCGGTCGACGCTGTACGGATTTCCAGAACCGAACAGCCAGCCCTAGCCCTATATATTTATCATCTTCCTTTCGTTTTTCTTTACTCTTCTACCGAGAATAACTCAAAAAAACTCATAGAGCTCCTCATCCTCCTCTGTCTTTTCAAGCTTTTTCGGAGTCTAGTGGGCTGTCCTCTCCACCATCTTCATCCTTTCTTTGAGGTACTCTACTTCCTTTCCTTTTCATCCATGACACCCAAACATCAGAAGAGAAAGATTGATTCCTCTCAAGCAGGATCATCTTCCTCCGACTATGTTCCCACAAATATCTTCAGTCCAGCCCGTCCTACTAGATCTGATGACTACGTGTAACACCCAGTTTTTTCTAAAATTGGGGTATTTTTGAAAATTTATTATTTTTAATATTTATTAGTGGTATTTTAGTCATGGTATGATTTTCTGGTGATTTTAGTTAAGTTAAACCATTTTCTAAGTCATGACTTATGAACTTGTGACTTACTAGCACAACCTTAGTGTAAACCCTAGTTTTTCATAACCTAGAGACTAACCATAATCATGTGAGCCTAGCCATAGGTTTAGAACTTCAAATTAGGGCTTTTTAGCCTAAAGGGTATTTTGGTAATTTTCTAGGAATTATTTGGAATTATTTGTGTTTATGTGTTTTTATTATTAACGAATTATTTGATTAGTGTCATATTAGCTCCTAACCTAGTTTAGCACTAATCTAGAGGTTAGCAACTAACCTAGAAGACTAAGTAGAGGATGTTAACTTTATGTGTAAATATCTAGGTTTCATAAATATCTAGATATCTTATTTTTTAGATATTTTAGAACCTAGAAATATCTATCTACCTAGTCAAAGCCTTAGGGGCTAAGTTAGCAAGGTGGAGGGGACCCTAAATATCTACCCTACCCCCCCATGGCAGCCAACACCCTACCCCCTTCCTATATAATCCCCTCAAATTTATTCATGATCAATTTGCATGAATTTAATACCTAAAAATTCCTATTTCTTCACAAGACCACAACTTGATCAATTTTGATCCAAATCACCTCTAGTTTCTTGCATTAGAATCCCCTACACTAGAGGGTACTAGTTAGGGCCTGCTATCGAGGATTTCGTGAGCTTGGGCATCACCAAGTTGAAGTGGACACCCCCCTCTCCTTGTTTTTCCATTGGATTGCATCAATAGGTAAATGTCCATAAACCATGTTAATATTGTGTTTTCTCTTCATATTTGCATGCATCTAGGTACTAGAGAACTGAGGGTCAAGTTTGGTAGGATTTAGAGTCGGTTTGGTGTCCGTATCGGACACGTATCCTAAGCTAGAAACCCTCGTTTGATGAAATGCCACAAAGACTTTGTTTTTGTGTTTATGTGAAACAAAATATATTTTTGGGTAGCCCTAGACACCTAGGTCACCACCCCATTAGACTGAACACAAAACTGTGTCGTGTCCGTGTCCAAATTGGACACGAACCGACTGCACGAGACCCTCGTGCATGCCCTGCTACCACCCCCTTAGTTCTCACTGTACAGACCACTAGGACACACCAAAATTGGTGGACACGAGGGGGCAGTGTCTGCGCACATGCCCCCAAAATTTCAGGACACCTCGTGTCGTATCGAGGACACGAGGACACGTGCACTGGTCGTGCACTGTCGTGCACGCGCACAGTCCAGTCGAAAGTTCGACTTGGACACGGCCTTCGTATCGCATGGACACGAGTCTAGGACACCTCGTGTTTGCACGAGTGTGTAGCCCTATACGTGGGCTACACGTGGGCATGACCACGAGGCCCCACGTGGCCCGTGTCGTGTCCACGAGGCGCGTGATTCACTGCACGACGCGGTCCAAATCGTGCGTATCAGTCGTGTGTTCACGACTGATACGGCTCTCGTATCGACACTGTGAGACACGTGGACACATAACAGAGTGTCCATCGTGTAGCCCTATGTGTGAGCTACACGTGTGTGTGACCACGAGTCGTGTCGTGTCTCGTGGTGTGTCCACGAGACACATGAACACGTGCACGACGCTGTGCACTGTGTTCGGGTATCAGTGTTTACCCGTGTAGTGTTTTTGAATGTTTGGACACGTGAATCCGTGTCGTGGTGTCGTGTCAGGTACCTAGGATACTAGGGTATCTACGGGGTGTCAGTTACCAACCATTAGTGTCGAGCCATAGCTCGGTTTTAGGTGTGATATTGGGTTTACCTAGTTCGAGTTCACAGTTCCATTATTTCCAGATTTTGGGTATTTCCTAGATTTCTAAAAACGAAATTCAAACTTATTTTGATATGATTTATACATTGTATATATGTATTTTAGTGTATATATTTGTAGTATATATGTATGTGTGTGTGTAGGTGAGGTTTGAGAGTAATTGGTTGAGTGTATAGGTAGTTGTGTGTGTGTGTATACATATGTGTATATATGGGCTGTGTGTGTGTGTTTTCCTGTGGATTGGGGGCTTTCCTGGATTCCAGGAAAGCTGGAACTTCCCTCCCCCCATTCCTGTTAACTCTCTCTCCCTCTCTCTATTCAGTCTCTCTCTCTCTTTCACTCTCTTTCACATCTCTCTCTCTCTCCCTCTCTCTCTCTATATATAAATGTTATATGTAATATATATATATATATATAGATATATATATATATATATATATATATATATATATATATATATATATATATATATATATATGTTATATGTGAGTATATATATATAGTATTTTGTATATTTGGTTATATATGATATATATAGTAGGTATATAGTTGAGGGTATTGGGTCTCTCTCTATATATATATATGTGAAATGTATATGTATGTATATATGATAGCTATCTATATATGTATATATATTACATATATATGTGAGTATTACATAGGCCATAGGCCTATGTGATTGTTGTGTATATATATATATATATATATATATATTTTATATATATATATATATATATATATATATATATATATATATATATATATATATATATATATATATAAGGTTATATATATATGTGAGTATACATATATATATTATATAGAGTTGAAAACCTATAAGTCACTAGCCTATAGAAACCTATAACCATTAGCCTATGGCCAAGGTGACTAGCCTATGGCTTTGGGGCTAACCCTATTGGACCTAATGGCCTAAAACACTAACTAGTTGACCCTTGTTGACCATTGTTGACCAAGTCAACTATTGGTCAAACCTTGACCTAATTGACCTAGATTTGACAAGGACTAACCTAAAATGACTAGTTTAACTAGTCTGACCATGTTTGACCCAATTACCTTGTTGTCTAGTCTTTGTTTGACCAAAACCTTAGTTGGTCTAAGTTTGACCTAGACTTGACCCAGATTGATCATATTGACTAGTATTTGGCTAGTTTGATTGAATGTTGACCAAGAGTTGACTTTAACCTAGATTTGACTAACCTTGACTTGTTTAACCTTGTTTAATCTTGAATGACTTAGTTAAACTTCTTGTGACCTAATATGACTTGATTTGACTTAGTTTGACTGTAGAGTTGACCAAATTTGACTTTGACCTAGATTGGCTTAGAATCAATATAGATTGCATTGTAGATTTCATTTACCTTCATTTTGGACATATCATAACTGTATTACTCTATTTTAGGACATTGTGACCCTGGTACAGACATCTGATATTACACTACTCTTTCCAGAGTGTCAGGCGAGTACATTCTCTGATAGTTCTTTCATTACTTGTCATTTACTGTATTTCAGTTCTAGTTAGCTATATGTGATTCTCTGTACAAATACGATTAGTATTGCTGGATCCATTACATGCGACACTCATTTATTCATGTCTGGCCTCTATATCTGGAATCACTACTGGCAACACCCTACTGGAATCATTTTTGGAATCATTGGCTGGACTCATACTGGTTGTAGTGTTGGATTATGGATTCATTTGTGGGCGGGGAAATACTTGAGTAGACATGTGAACATACCTAAAATCTGGAACCACCTCCCTTGGAACTATTCTGGAATGCTAGCCATCCCACACTTGGCCGAGTGTGCGATGTGCCTGATTACCCATAGCCGTTTATATGTTGATCTCAGTATTTTAAAACACACTGTTAGAGTATAGTCTGTGTAGAACCCTAGAGGGGGGTGAATAGGGAAATAAAAAATAAACTACAACAATTGATGCAATAAAGACAATTGAAAGTAAAGAGTAGAAAGATCAAACGCAAACGCAAGGATGTATCCTGGTATCCTCTTTTGAGGCAATCCAGTCCCGGAACTCTCTCCGGCTTTAATCCACTATTATCCAAATAGTACACACGAGTTTGGATCCGAAGAACTCGCCAACTTCAACACGAGTTTGGATCCGAAGACTCGCCAACTTCTACACACGAGTTTTCTTACGAAGGCTCCCCAACTTCAAACAAAAGAGAATGAGAACTTGTTGATCTTCTAACACGTGAAGATCGAAATGTACAACTCTTTAATACTCTAGCACTTTGGGAGAGGATGACAATGAAAAGCTTTGAAGAGTATTAATGGTGGAGCTCTTGGTTGTTTGGAAAATTTATGGAAGAGTTGGTGAGGAAGCTCAAGAGAGAGAGAGAGCTTCCTTTTATAAGAAAACCAAGAGTAGGTGGCATTTAATGCTCTGAACTGCAGGCAGACCGGCATGCCGTCGGTATGCCGCGGCATACCGCCGGTATGTCGGCCAAATAGTAACGGTCATAATTATGACCGTTCAAGAGCATTAAATGCGGCCATTAATGCGTGTCAGACCAAATCGAAAACTAAGTATTCGAAATTCGGTATACCGCCGGTATGCCGGAGCATACCGTCGGTATGCCGATAGAATGTCACAGAAAGCTTAGAGCTGCTAGAAACGGCATACCGCAGCATACCGTCGGTATGCCGACATTTTGAGACAGCAACTTTCTAGAGTCCAAAAATGGTATACCGCCGGTATGCCGAAGCATACCGTCGGTATGCCGCTTTTTGTCACAGAACCTTTTCTGGACACGAAAACGGTATACCGCCGGTATGCCGAAGCATACCGCCGGTATGCCGCTCTGAATGACATGTTTTTCGATTTGTGCTTTTAGTTATCATCCATCCTTTAGTGTTTACAGATATACCTAGACCAGTACAAACACGAAGACTTTAAGCAGGGAACGCTGGTAACTGCTACAGTCTTCAAGGAAGAAGGAGGAAGCTCTTGAAGTGAAGAACTCCATGTAGTACATCTTCTGAGAATATTTGGATCTGAAGAACAGAAGACTAAACTACGAAGATGCTGTTAATTACTCAAAATAAAATGTGCCAACAAACTTCCCCATTTTGATAATTGACAAAATAGAGAGAGATAGCATCTTCAGGGAGTAGCTCCCCCGTAGGTAGACAGCTCCCCCTCAATACGATTTTCCCCCCTTTGTCACTTAGTCAAAGATGGGGATAATCAATAGAAATATTGCATAAGAGAAAAGACATGAGTAGATAAAGAAAAAGCATGCATGAATATATTAAAGAGAAAGTGAATACATGCTTGACCCATACATTTCATAGTAAGAAGATAAAGGACTCTTCATAACGAGAGCCAGACACAAAAGACAACCATAGATAATGTCCCCGAAGGACAGCAAAGAACTAAAACAACCATAAACCGGTCCCCGAAGGACCACTAAAGACGACAAACAGAAAACACACATAAAACTAGAACCACTCAAGAACCGAAACCACCATCAAAAGGAAGACCATCCCTAATCCTCAGCCGGATCATCATCATCATCACCCTGAGCCCGCTGGAAGGCGCCAAAAGGATCAATGCCGTCAGGGTACATAAATCCATAGGCATTGGGGTCAGAGAAGCGCGGGCCCGTGTACATGGGATCCTGAAGATTAAGATCCAGAAAAGCATCACGGTCTTGAAGAGTGCGCTGAATGAAGTACCCCTGATCGTGGAAACGAGTCTGGATCAGGGCGCCAAGTCCACGAGTGTGGGCCCGCATCTGCTCCTCCGCCTGGGCCATCCGTATATCAAAATGCTGCTGAGTGAGCGGCATATAACGGCCCGAAGGAGGAGGGGTAGATGTGGGAGCAGCAGGCGTGGATGCCGGTTGCTCTTGGGAAGATGAGGCACGGGAAGTAGAGGCGCCAGCAAGCGTACGGGAGATAGCAAGATATGAGGGGACGCCATCCCTGGTGCAGAGAGACAGGTCAACATGCTTGGCCTCCATAAGCAGAGTGATGAAAGAGCCATAGTAGAGATTCTGCTTCCCCGAAGGCAAGGTACGTCGGAATTGCAGAAGAAGAGTCTTTCGGAAGGAGAATCGCTTCCGGGCATAGAGATGGTACATGCAGACGAGGGCATCACCAGTGATTGCGTCATAGTTCCCGCCCTTTGGAAAGAGAGTGTGGCACACGATCCGATGGAGCTCGTAATAAAATGACTCCAGCTGGACAGAGAGGGCCGGGATGGCAGGAGGGTTGGGACCCTTGCAGATGATTCGGCAGAATTCGTCGAAAGGGGACGCCGCCGAGGAGTTGAGAGCACCCAAAAGAGGTAACGCATCCCCTTTTTCTGGGATGCCTAAGATGGCCCCCACTTCCCGAGATGTGAGACGGAAGTGGCGGTCATTGACCATAGATTGGATGGCGGAAGGGTCGTCCTCATCCCCTCTCATGTTGCAATAGAAAAGGCGGACAGCAGCAGGGTAGACAGGGATTTGGCGCCTTAGAAGAGAGGAGAGACCGGCATCATCAAACAAAGGGACGTGACCGGGGAAGAGGTTCCAGTTGATCGCCCGTCCTTTGAATATGTTGTGATTGGCGAAGTGCTGGAACCGAAGCTCGGCGGCCAGAGAGTTGGAGAAGACGCGTTGGTCATAGCCGGTAGGTAGCACCACCGGGACGAAAAGGTTGAACCCGGAGGAATAGGAGGATCGGGGGCGCTTAGGGTTGGCCATGGAGAGGGATTGGTGCTATGGTGTGGAGGAAGAAGGAGTAGAGAGGAGAGGAAGGAAGGAGGGTTTTTAAAGAGAGGAGGATGATGAAGAGATGATTTTGAAAATAGGTAGGAACGGTTGTAGAGAAAGTTTGAAAGAGAAGGAGTTGAAAAGGTGGAGGGAAGTTATGATGGTGGAGTAAAAAGAGGAGAGAAAAAGGGGGGAAGTGATGGGTAGTTAATGTGAAGAGATAGAGGATAGTAAATGAGAAGGAAGGTGATGGGATGGGAGTTAAAGATTGATGGGATGGATGAGAGAGAATAGAAGAGGGTAAAAAGGAATAAATGAAGGAGTGAAAGAATGTGGGCCCGAATCTAGAAATGAAAGCCTGTCCGCCGCTGTCACGACCCGCACCCTAGAGTAAGGGCACGAGAAGTGGGTTGTGTGATCTCCAACTCGATGATGCCCAAGCTCCCAAATTCTAGATTTCTTGCTTCCCTTAGCACCCTAGATGTTGTAGGGTTCCAATGCAAGAGACTAGAGTCAATTTGGATCAAGAATGATCAAGTTATCAAGGGTTGAAGGAAAAGGAAATTTTGTGGATTTAATTTCATGTAATTTCTTCATGAATTAATCCAAGGGGTTATATAGGAGTGTGTACCAGCTAGGGGGGTACCCCTTGGCCGGCCAAGACATGGGGGGGGGTGTCCTTGCCCTTCCTTCATGGCTAAGGCATGGACTTTGGTAAAAAGGGTAAGATATTTTGTATGTTTCAAGCAAAATATCAATAAAGTTAAATTAGATATTTAACTTACTTTAACCCCATGACCAAATCTCATCCCTAAGCTTCTAGGTTAGTGGCTAACCTCTAGTTTAGGGTAGGATAGGTTAGTGACTAATCATGAGACCTACCAAGAATTAAATAATATTAAAAATCACATAATCACAAATTAAGTCTAGAAAATTACCAAAATACCCTTTTGGTCAAAAACCCATAATTTGATGTTCTAAGCCTATGGCTAAGCTCTCATGGTCATGGCAACTTCTAGGTTAGAGAAAACTAGGGTTTGCACTAAGTTATACTAACCAAAATCACGAAGTCATAAGTCATGACTTAGCATGACTTAGAAGATGGTTAAATCACACTAATAAACACTATAAACCATATCATGCCCTAATCACCATTATTTAATAATAAAAATAATAATTTTTTTAATAATCCCTAATTTTCAGAAAACAGGGTGTTACAAGTCTACCCTCCTAACAATAATTTCGTCCTCGAAATTAAAAGACGAAACTGAAACTAAAGAGAAGGATAGAAATCATACCTTAAAGTACAAATAGATAAGGGTATCGCTCGCGCATCTCATCCTCCCGTTCCCAGGTGGACTCTCCTGGAGAATGATGCCTCCATGCGACACGAACCAATGGTATCGTCTGGTTCCTCAATGCCTTCTCCCGTCGATCCAGAATCTTAACAGGCTGCTCTGGATAACGAAGAGTAGGACCAACCTCGATCTCGGAATGATCAAGTACATGGCTAGGATCTGCCACATACCGTCTCAACTGTGACACGTAAAATATGTTGTGGACTCCAACCAATGCTGGTGGTAAGTCTAGCCTGTAAGACACGTCACCGACTCTCCCGCTGATAACGAAAGGGCCGATGAAACGCGGGCTAAGCTTCCCACCTCCACCAAAACGTATCGTGCCACGTGTCGGAGATATCCTCAGGAATACCTGGTCTCCGACCTAATCACAAACAAGGTCTCAAATTAATTATGATAAACAAACATGATTAACAAAACACAACAAGACAACCTAATTCTAATCCTATCTCTAAACTGTATCTCAAACTCCAAAGGTCTGCGGTGGCTATCGGCCCAATGCCGATGTCTGTCCTGCGCCACGCGAAGCCGATCTCTGATAAGCTTCACCTTCTCTGCTGCATCTACAACCATCTCAGGCCCCAATAAAACTCGCTCCCCTACATCATCCCAAGACAAGGGTGTACGACATCTACGCCCGTACAGTACCTCGAAAGGGGACATCTCGATGCTGGCCTGAAAGCTGTTGTTATATGCAAACTCTACTAAGTGCAGGTGACTCTCCCAAGATCCTCCAAAGTCCAGGACACAAGTCCTCAACATATCCTCCAATGTCTGAATGGTCCGCTCTGACTGTCCGTCTGTCTGCGGGTGGTATGCAGTACTAAACTTGAGCTGAGTGCCCAAGCTAATATGCAAGCTCCTCCAGAAATGTGAAGTGAAACGGCTGTCCCGGTCCGATACAATGCTCACTGGAACTCCATGAAGTCTGACTATCTGCCTCATATACATCTCTGATAGCTTCTCGGTAGACAAACCTACTTTGAATAGCAAAAAGTGGGCCGATTTGGTCAACCTGTCGACGATGACCCAAATCGCATCCTTCCCTCCTGGAGTACGCGGCAATCCCGAAACAAAGTCCATCATGATGTGCTCCCACTTCCACTCCGGAATGGGTAATGGCTGCAACAGTCCTCCTGGCCTCTGCCTCTCTGCCTTGACCTGCTGGCAGATCAAACACCTGGCTACGAAGTGTGCTACCTCGCGCTTCATCCCACTCCACCATACATGCTCTCTCAGATCCCTATACATCTTGTTGGCTCCCGGATGTATCGAGTACTGAGAACGGTGGGCCTCCTGCATAACCTGCTCCCGAAAGTCTCCACGGGGCACACACAGTCTGGAACCGTGCCTCAATGCGCCATCTGCTACAAGAGTGAACTCATCGTCCGCAAATCCCTGGCTGACCTGCTCCCTGATGCTTCGTAGAGAAACATCATCGAACTGAGCCGACTTGATCCTATCAATCAAGTCCGACTGAATCTGGAGGCCCAATATCTGCATCTGCACTCCCGGCACAATCACCTCAATCCCAAGGCTCTCCAAGTCCGCTAACAAGTGACAATCTATCGTCAAGCACATAGCTGTCGGATATCTGCTCAAAGCATCGGCAACTACGTTGGCCTTCCCCGGGTGATACTGCAGAAGGATATCAAAGTCCTTCATCAGCTCCAGCCACCTGCGCTGCCTCATGTTCAGCTCCTTCTGCGTAAACACGTACTTCAAGCTCTTGTGGTCTGTAAATATCTCCACGCGCTCTCCGTACAAATAGTGTTTCCACAGCTTCAGAGCAAAGATAACTGCCGCCAACTCTAAATCATGGGTAGGGTAGTTCTTCTCATGGGGCCGTAACTGCCTGGAAGCATAGGCAATCACCTTCCCATGCTGCTGTAAGACACAACCCAAACCCTTCCCCGAGGCGTCACTGTAGATAGTGAACCCGCCTGATCCTGCTGGCAATGTCAGAATCGGGGCTGTCGTCAACCGCTTCTTCAACTCATCGAAAGCGGCCTGACACTCCTCTGACCAGAAAAACTCTGCGTCCTTCCGGGTCAGCCTAGACAACGGCTCTGCAACCCGGGAGAAATCCTGGACGAACCTCCTGTAGTAGCCTGCCAATCCTAGGAAGCTCCTGATCTCTGCCACTGACGTCGGCGCTGCCCAAGCCTCAACTGCTGATATCTTCCTCGGGTCGACTGAGATCCCATCTCCAGTCACTACATGACCCAGGAAGTCAACTCTGTCGAGGAAGAACTCGCACTTCGAGAGCTTGCCGTAAAGCTGCTCCTGTCTGAGAGTCTCCAGGACCACTCTCAAGTGCTCCTCGTGCTCCTCCTCGGTCTTCGAGTACACCAGGATGTCGTCGATGAACACCACCACGAACTTATCTAAGTACTGGTGGAACACCTTGTTCATCAAGTTCATGAACACCGCCGGAGCATTCGTCAACCCAAACGGCATCACCATAAACTCGAACTGGCCGTACCGCGTCCTGAACGCCGTCTTCGGGATGTCCTCCCTCTTCACCTTTACCTGATGGTAGCCTGACCTCAGATCAATCTTCGAGAATACCCGAGCTCCGCTCAACTGATCGAAGAGATCATCGATCCGCGGCAGTGGATATCTGTTCTTGATCGTTAGACTGTTGAGTGCCCTGTAGTCGATACACATACGTACCGACCCATCCTTCTTCGGTACAAAGAGTACCGGTGCACCCCAAGGTGAAGAACTAGAGCGGATGAAGCCTTTGTCCTGCAACTCATCCACCTGTTTCTTCAATTCCACCAGCTCGCTGTTGTTCACCCGATAGACGTGCTGTGAAATGGGTTCCGCACCTGGAACCAAGTCTATCGAGAACTCAACGTCTCTATCTGGTGGAAGCCCAGGCAATTCCTCTGGAAATACGTCCATGAACTCAACAATCAATGGATGTGGAGCTGGCTGCTCCTCAACAGAAGCTCCACAGAAAACTCCGCAAGTCTGCTCTGCCTGCCGTCTGGAATATACAAACTCTGGCTCTCCTGGCACTCTGAACAGAACTCTACCCCCGCGGCAAACTATGCTGGCATGGTGCATGCTCAACCAATCCATACCGAGTACAATATCGTAGTTCGGTAGTGGCATTATGAGCAAACTCACATCCAACTCTCGGCCTCCCATAACTACTCTCCGTCCCTTGCAAATATCACGAATGAGGATAATGCCACCCCCAGTCGTGATCTTGCAAGTCCTAGGCAACGATTCAGATATAACATGATGTCGAATCGCAAAAGATACTGATACAAAGCTATGGGAAGCCCCAGAATCGAACAAAGCATAAGCTGGAATAGAATCGAGAAGAATAGAACCTGCTATCAGCTCTCCAGTAACCTCGGCATCCTCTGCTGCCATGGCATAGGCTCGCCCCTGCTGTCCACCCCTGGCCTGATGCTGGGTGAACCTCTGCTGCTGAGTCGGCAAAGGTCCCTTCTGCTGCCCTGCCGGAGCCTTGGCTCCGCCTCCCTGAACTGGTCGTCCCGAAGACATGGGACACTCTCTCAGCTGGTGGTCTCCAGCACCACATAATAGACACCTGCCAAGCCTCTTTCTGCAGTCATTCCATCCATGACCCTGCTTCTTGCAGAAAGTGCAAGTGACGACCTGCTGCCTGGGTGCCTGCTGCTGGTGCCTCGGCTGCTGCACCTGCTGGAACGGCCTCTGCTGCTGGAATGGCCTCTGCTGCTGGTGCTGAAAATGAGGCCTCTTGGCCTGTCCTCCACTGCTGCCAGCTCCCTGGGTGTCGCGGCCCCTCTTGAGCTTCAGCTCAAGATCATCCTCAGCCGCCATCGCTCCTGCTAGAATATCCTCAAAGGTGGCACTCCTCTCACTCTTGGTCAAGGACTTGACTTTCTTGACCAAGCCTTTCCTGAACCTCCTCGCCTTCGCTGCCTCGCTAAGGCCCTCCACGAATCTGCTCAACCGGCAAAACTTACCGGCGTACTCCTCTACAGTCTGGTTCCCCTGAACCAGGTTCTCGAACTGTGTCTCCAAAGTACCGACTGTCTGATCTGGAAAAAACTTCCCCTTGAAGAGCTCCTTGAAAGCTCCCCATGTCTGCCCTGGAGTACCTACTCTCGGATCCGTCTGATACCAGGTACGGGCAAGATCCCGCATCTGGCTAGCTGCTGCCTCCACCTGGAGTCCGGCTGGTATCTCCGCCAATCGGAAGATCTCCTCGATGTGCTCTATCCAGTCATCCGCAAAAAGAATCCCCTCAGTACCCAAGAAGTCCCTGGGGTTCATCTTTTTGAACTCCTGGATGCCAGGAATCCTCTGCTGTCGCGGCGGTCCTGCTCCTCCCTGCGGCTGGGCTGCCAACCTCTCTATCGTCGCTGTAGCCAGCTGATGGACATCATCAATGCCTTTGGTAAATGCCGTCGTCTGACGCTGCTGCAGGGTCTGCTGCGACTCTAGGAACTGCTGGAAATATGTAAACATCTGTGCAGCATCCACAAATCCAGATGGCATCTACTGCTGGTACTGCTGGTGCTGCTGAAACTGAGGCTGACGAAACTGCGGGGGAGACATGTCTGGGGTAGCTGGGATGGTCCCCCGAATAAGTAGAGGTGCACCCCCAAATGTGGCAGAAGCTCCCACATGAGCTGGAGCAAGGGGAGCTGCAGTCCCCGGGTCCTGGTGAGCTGGACGAGAGGTGGCAGACCTCTCAGTGGTGTCACCTGGACCGAGATGCTGCGATCGTGTCTCCACCATCCTGAAGACAGATCAACAAGAAAATCAATACGGAGAAGAAATGATATAGTCAAAGGAGACAGTTTATTTCAAAAGAAAGACAATATCAGCAAGAATTTAGATAGCAGGAATTTAGATAAGAGTTTTTCCTAATGTGATTGAGCACCTCAACTACATCCTATTTTCTACTGCAGGCTGTGGCGATACTCTAGTTCGAATACCACCACATAAACTGGACCTGCATGGGCCACCACTAAAAACGTGTCACGACCCGCACCCTAGAGTAAGGGCACGAGAAGTGGGTTGTGTGATCTCCAACTCGATGATGCCCAAGCTCCCAAGTTCTAGATTTCTTGCTTCCCTTAGCACCCTAGATGTTGTAGGGTTCCAATGCAAGAGACTAGAGTCAATTTGGATCAAGAATTATCAAGTTATCAAGGGTTGAAGGAAAAGGAAATTTTGTGGATTTAATTTCATGTAATTTCTTCATAAATTAATCCAAGGGGTTATATAGGAGTGTGTACCAGCTAGGGGGGTACCCCTTGGCCGGCCAAGACATGGGGGGGGGGGTGTCCTTGCCCTTCCTTCATGGCTAAGGCATGGACTTTGGTAAAAAAGGTAAGATATTTTGCATGTTTCAAGCAAAATATCAATAAAGTTAAATTATATATTTAACTTACTTTAACCCCATGACCAAATCTCATCCCTAAGCTTCTAGGTTAGTGGCTAACCTCTAGTTTAGGGTAGGATAGGTTAGTGACTAATCATGAGACCTACCAAGAATTAAATAATATTAAAAATCACATAATCACAAATTAAGTCTAGAAAATTACCAAAATACCCTTTTGGTCAAAAACCCATAATTTGATGTTCTAAGCCTATGGCTAAGCTCTCATGGTCATGGCAACTTCTAGGTTAGAGAAAACTATGGTTTGCACTAAGTTATACTAACCAAAATCACGAAGTCATAAGTCATGACTTAGCATGACTTAGAAGATGGTTAAATCACACTAATAAACACTATAAACCATATCATGCCCTAATCACCATTATTTAATAATAAAAATAATAATTTTTTTAATAATCCCTAATTTTCAGAAAATAGGGTGTTACAGCCGCTGCCCGGCATACCGACGGTATGCCGACGTGTATCGACGGTATGCCGTCTTTCGAAACAGAACCTAATTCTGTCTTAAAAAATGGCATGCCGCTGGTATACCGTAGTATACCGTCGGTGTGCCGGTCGACTGGGACTAAGGATGAAAAGATAAAATGCCTAGTTCACGGCAAAGGAAAGAGAAGCGATCTTCCGGGAGAGGCTTAGTAAAAATATCGGCTAATTGATAGGTAGTATCAATAAATTCAAGATGGATATCTCCTTTTTGCTGATGGTCACGAAGAAAATGGTGTCTAATTTCAATGTGCTTCATGCGTGAGTGACAAATCGGGTTTTTCGTGAGATTGATAGAGCTAGTGTTATCACATTTAATAGGGGTGCAAGAATGAGAAATGCCATAATCTAAAAGTGTTTGTGACATCCAAAGAATTTGTGCACAACAACAACCAGCCGCAATATACTCTGCCTCAGTGGTGGAAAGAGCAACAGAGTTTTGCTTCTTACTAAACCACGATACCAAGGACTTCCCGAGAAATTGACATGTGCCACTAGTACTTTTTCGGTCAATCTTGCATCCGGCAAAATCCGCATCCGAAAAGCCGTGAAGCTCAAAGGATGAGGATTTCGGATACCAAAGACCCATGTTAATGGTGCCTTTGAGATAACAAAAAATGCGCTTAACGGCACTCAAATGTGATTCCTTTGGATTGGCTTGATATCGTGCACACAAGCAAACACTAAACATGATATCCGGACGGCTAGCCGTTAAATAAAGTAAGCTACCGATCATACCTCTATACTTACGAATGTCGACCGATGTGCCATCTTCATCATTGTCAAGCTTGGTCGTTGTAGCCATAGGGGTCCTCATTGATTTGGATGAGTCAAGGTCGAAACGCTTGAGGAGGTCCTTTGTATATTTTGCTTGATTGATGAAGGTTCCTTTAGGCCCTTGTTTGATTTGTAACCCCAAGAAGAAGGAGAGTTCACCCATCATACTCATTTCAAACTCTTCCTGCATAACTTTGGCAAATTCTACACAAAGTGTGTTGTTAGTAGAACCAAAAATAATATCATCAACATAAATTTGAACCAATAAGAGAGTCCCATCATGTGATTTAATAAAAAGTGTGGTGTCAACTTTTTCCTTTGAAAAATTGTGAGAGACAAGAAAAGAGCTAAGACGCTCATACCAAGCACGTGGAGCTTGTTTGAGGCCATAAAGGGCTTTATGGAGTTTGAAAACGTGGTTAGGAAATTGAAAATCTTCAAAACCGGGAGGTTGTTTAACAAAAACTTCCTCCTTAATAATACCATTAAGAAAAGCACTCTTAACATCCATTTGAAATAGCTTAAAGTCATTAAAACAAGCAAAAGCACAAAGCATACGAATGGATTCAAGACGTGCGACCGGAGCATAGGTTTCGTCGTAGTCAATGCCTTCCTCTTGGTTATAGCCTTGAGCAACCAATCGGGCTTTGTTACGAGTCACTAACCCATCTTCATTTAGCTTGTTGCGAAACACCCATTTAGTTCCAATAATGGGATGATTGCTAGGTTTTGGGATAAGTTCCCAAACCTTGCTTCGCTCAAATTGATTGAGCTCCTCTTGCATAGCTATCATCCAAAATTTATCAAGGAAAGCATCATGAACATTTTTTAGGCTCTATTTGAGAGATAAAAGCCACATTGGCACAAAGATCACGAGTGGCGGATCTTGTACTAACACTTGAGGAAGGATCCCCAATGATAAGCTCCTTAGGATGATTGGTGACAAATCTCCATTCTCTTGGGAGATCCTTTGGAGGAGGCTCGAGAGGAGGAGACTCTTTTGATGGGGTCACAACTTCATTGTTAGATGAAGAAGGACGATCCTCAATAGAGGAGTTCTCCAACCCAAATGAGATGTCATCAATATCCTCGGAGGAGGAGAATGTAGAAGAGTTGAGTTCGTTAAAAGAGACATTGATTGACTCTTCGACAACAAGTCTTCTTTTATTAAAAACACGAAAACCTTTGCTATGAGTAGAGTATCCAAGGAATATCCCTTCATAGGCTTTTTCTTCAAACTTGCCTAGGTTATCCTTGGTATTCAAAATAAAACAATTGCAACCAAAAACCTTAAAATATTCAATAGAAGGAATTTTGTTAAACCAAAGCTCATAAGGAGTCTTCTTAGTAATAGGTCTAATTAAGACTCTATTAATAACATGACACGCCGTATTAACGGCTTTCGCCCAAAAATATTGGGGGAGCTTATATTGGTTTAACAAGACCCGGGCCATATCGCCAAGGGTTCTATTCTTTCTCTCCACAACACCATTTTGTTGAGGAGTACGGGGACAAGCAAAATCATGTCCAAAACCATTCTTTTCACAAAATCTTTTAAAATCAACATTATCAAATTCACCTCCATGATCACTCCTAATTTTGTTAATAGAAAAACCTTTCTCATTTTGAACACGTTTACAAAAAGCAACAAATTCACGAAAGGTATCACTTTTGCAAGCAAGAAAAATAACCCAAGTAAATCTCGAAAAATCATCAACTAAAACAAAAGCATAAAGTTTGCCACCAAGGCTAGCTACTCTACTAGGCCCAAAGAGATCCATATGAATAAGTTGGAGGGGTCTAGTGGTACTCACAGAGTTGATGGATTTGAAGGATGACTTGGTCAACTTACTTTTCTCGCATTCTTCACATACCATATCCTTTTTGAAAGGGATGCTAGGAAGTCCTCGTACAAGCTTCTTGGAGGCGAGGCGAGAGATGGTATCCATGTTGGCGTGTCCAAGCCTCATGTGCCAAAGCCAACTCTCATCGTTCTTTACAACTAGGCACCGGTCATTGTTAGTACCTTCAACAAGATAAAGAACATAAATATTGTTTTCTCTAATGCCTTCATACACAATAGTTCCATTGGAGCTATCGGTAATGTGGCATTTGAGTTTAACAAACTTGATATCATAACCATTATCGATAAGATGGCTAATACTTAAGAGATTATGCTTGAGATTAGTAACAAGACATACATTATTAATACAAGGATAAGGAGGAGAGCCGATATTACCATTTCCAATAATATAACCTTTAAGATTGTTACCGAAGGAGACGTGTCCTTCTTTCTTCATCGATAGCGTTATAAAAAGTGAAGCATCACCGGTCATGTGCCGTGAACAACCGCTATCGAGAATCCATTTGCTTCTAGCATGAGAAGGATTCGTCACCTACAACATAAGTTGAAGATGAATATTTTGGTACCCATGATCTTATGGGTCCATGAGTGTTAGTCTTAGGAACCCACTTAAGAACTCTCATGTCAACTTGTTTTCTTGTATAACAAAAGTTAGAAGTGTGACCCACCAAACCACAATAATTGCACATCAAGGAAGATTTAGAAGAAGAAGTGTGAGTGTTGTGCATGTGTGAGTTTCTAGTGTGAGAAGTTCTACCATGAGTGTTACGATGATAGTAAAAAGCATGATGAGAGGTGTTCTTCTTGACAAAGGGTCCTTTTCTTGTGTTAGAAAAGGAGTTGTGTGTAGTGTTCATGTAATGATTATGCCTAGCATTGTGATGAGTGTGAGGGTGTCTTGGAGCATGCATGTGAGTGGTATTCTTATTACCTAAATTCTTACTTCGTGTAAGAAGATTATTATACTTAATAGAGGTGGAATATTCTCTTCTATTAGCATCTTGACATTTGCGCATGGCAAATTCATAAGAGCTTCTCATGGATTGAATCTCATCATCCTTTTTCTTGATGGTGTCAAGAGATTCTTGAAATTTGAGTCGCAAAGACTCTATTTCATCCGTGTTGAAAATAGGAGATTTTCCCTTCACATCAATGATGATGCTTGAGAGCCTCTCTACTTCAAGTTGAAGACCCTCAACCTCCTTGAGAGATTTCTTGTATTTATTCCGAACACCTTTGTGTTCTTCATGTAACTCAAGAATGGCTTTCTCCAAATCATCATAGGTAAGAGTGTTTAAAGAAAAATCATCAAGTACCTCATCGGTTGCCATGAGACAGACGTTGGCATTGTGTTTGCACTTCTTGTCGTTGTCGGAGTCGCTTGCGTCGCTTTCACACCAAATACTAGTGTTGGCGAACTTTCTGGAGGATGAGCTTCCCTTGCTAGGTTTCTCGTACTTGCTTGAGTCTTTTCGTATCATCGAACAATCCCTCTTGATGTGTCCGGGTCTTCTGCATTGATAGCACGCCGGGTCTTCTTCATTGTCCCGTCTAGAGCGGTTGGCCTTGTTGAACTTTAAGAACTTCCGAAAGTGCTTAGCTGTGAGAGCTATTTCTTCATCGTCATCCGACTCATTGTCGTCGGAGCTATCCTTGGAGTAGGACCTTGAAGCTTTGAGAGCGAGAGTCTTCTCTTTTTCTTTGGTCTTCTCCTTCTCCTTCTCTTGAATAGAGGATTCCTCTTGATCCTTCATGTCGAGCTTGTGAGTCATTAGCTTACCCATGAGGGTCTCTAGGTTCATGACGGTTAGATCGTTCCCCTCAATGATTGTGGTAGCTTTAGGACTCCAAGCTTTCGTCAATCCTCTAAGAATTTTTCTTATCTTTTCATGAGCGGGATATTCCTTTCCAAGAGAAGAGAGAGGGTTAATAATATCACCAAAACGAGTAAACATGCTAGCAATAGATTCATCATGCTTCATTTTAAAAGACTCATATTCTTGCGTGAGTCTACTGATCTTGGATTCCTTCACTTGTGAAGTTCCCTCGTGTGTGACTTCAAGTAACTTCCAAATCTCATTGGAAGTCTTGCAAGTAGAGATCCGGTTGAATTCACTACTGTCGAGGGCACAATAAAGAGCATTCATTGCCTTGGCATCTCGACAAGCAAGCTTCTTAATGTTTTCGGCAAGTGTTTCCCGAAGGGTATCAGAAGCAATATCCTCAATAGCTCTGGAAGGAGTAGGAAGGCCATTTATCACGCAATCCCATAAATCGAAATCTATGGACTTGAGATAAATGCCCATCCTAATCTTCCAGTAGTTATAGTTGGTACCATCAAATAGGGGAGGCCTATTTGTGGAGTGTCCCTTATTGTGAAACGTGTTGATGCTAGGGTTAGAGGCCATGGATCACTCAAGGGTGTAAATCCAAATCAAGAGAACGAGGCTCTGATACCAATTGTAGAATCCTAGAGGGGGGTGAATAGGGAAATAAAAAATAAACTACAACAATTGATGCAATAAAGACAATTGAAAGTAAAGAGTAGAAAGATCAAACGCAAATGCAAGGATGTATCCTGGTATCCTCTTTTGAGGCAATCCAGTCCCGGAACTCTCTCCGGCTTTAATCCACTATTATCCAAATAGTACACACGAGTTTGGATCCGAAGAACTCGCCAACTTCAACACGAGTTTGGATCCGAAGACTCGCCAACTTCTACACACGAGTTTTCTTACGAAGGCTCGCCAACTTCAAACAAAAGAGAATGAGAACTTGTTGATCTTCTAACACGTGAAGATCGAAATGTACAACTCTTTAATACTCTAGCACTTTGGGAGAGGATGACAATGAAAAGTTTTGAAGAGTATTAATGGTGGAGCTCTTGGTTGTTTGGAAAATTTATGGAAGAGTTAGTGAGGAAGCTCAAGAGAGAGAGAGCTTCCTTTTATAAGAAAACCAAGAGTAGGTGGCATTTAATGCTCTGAACTGCAGGCAGACCGGCATACCGTCGGTATGCCGTGGCATACCGCCGGTATGTCGGCCAAATAGTAACGGTCATAATTATGACCGTTCAAGAGCATTAAATACGGCCATTAATGCGTGTCAGACCAAATCGAAAACTAAGTATTCGAAATTCGGTATACCGCCGGTATGCCGGAGCATACCGTCGGTATGTCGATAGAATGTCACAGAAAGTTTAGAGCTGCAAGAAACGGCATGCCGCCGGTATGCCGCAGCATACCGTCGGTATGCCGACATTTCGAGACAGCAACTTTCTAGAGTCCAAAAACGGTATACCGCCGGTATGCCGAAGCATACCGTCGGTATGCCGCTTTTTGTCACAGAACCTTTTCTGGACACGAAAACGGTATACTGCCGGTATGCCGAAGCATACCGCCGGTATGCCGCCCTGAATGACGTTTTTCGATTTGTGCTTTTAGTTATCATCCATCCTTTAGTGTTTACAGATATACCTAGACCAGTACAGACACAAAGACTCTAAGCAGGGAACGCCGGTAACTGCTACAGTCTTCAAGGAAGAAGGAGGAAGCTCTTGAAGTGAAGAACTCCATGTAGTACATCTTCTGAGAATATTTGAATCTGAAGAACAGAAGACTAAACTACGAAGATGCTGTTAATTACTCAAAATAAAATGTGCCAACAGTCTGGACTTACCCTGGAATCATGGATCACTTCTGGACTCATTTTTACTGGACTCGTACTGGGATTACATTTTATACTGTCTGGACTTATACCATGTTATTCTAGTTCAGCTAGTTTACTACAGTCTTCTTTGCCATGTTTTCTTCTCTTGTTAGTTACCTACTTACCTTGTACCCTCACTGTTTCTCTATATCATTATCTGTATAAAACTGCCATGCTCATCTGTATAACTGTCTAAAAACTGTTTTATAGTCTTTGTCATTTACTTGGGATTTCTAGATGAGATGTGCTCGTTCCTGTCCTGATTGGACCTGTTGAAAATATTACAGATGATACTCCTGACGACACATGCCCTACTTACCATGGACCTGGCGAGGGATTAGCTACCTTTGGTTCTGACTCTCAGGAGTGATTCAGGAGTTTAGCTAGTAGACTTACTTAGCTTTCATGTTTTGAGCTTGTTTGTATTAAACTGGAGATATTGAGTTGTATTAGAGTTTGTTTGAGATATTGTTGTTATTATTTTAGTAGTTTAATTTTTGTTGTTGTTAGTTGGTATCTAGATTTCTGTGTTTGTCACGACCCGCACCCACTGTGAGGGTACGAGAACGTAACAACGCCCAGCCTACGCCGCAGAGTCGGCGGTAGAACGCTGTCCTAGGTCACAACATCTAACAATTATATAACTAGCAGTTTATACTCCCCGAATGGGGGTGACATAGCAAAGGACTCAATCACAACTAAGGAAGATATAGCACGATATGAATAGAACTCAAGGAAATAAAATAGATAAAACCATAGTCTAAGATAATCCCAGCAGTACAAGTCTCAGATAAAAGAATATATACAAAACTGATCTCCACATAAAAGTCTAGCTAAAACATGTCCAACTACATAAAGATAATAACTAGCTAGCTAGTCTAAACAGTCGGGGGAAGGTCCTCAGCTACTACTGGATCCTCCAGAGGGTCCAGCTCACAGGTATCCTCAAGGGCTGCCCCGTAATAGGTGTCCAGGCATGCCTCCTCCTCATCGTCTGTAATATTTCAACAGGTCCAGTCAGGACAGGAGCGAGTACAGTACATCTCAGCAAATCATAGCAGGTTAGAAAATATAAACATGCAGTAAAGTAAGATACAAGTACTGAAAGAAATGCTGTAAGTAAACTGGAAGAACTGTAATGTAAATATCTACTATAATAAAGAACTAACAGTGGCTAGTGATGTAGAGTACAGGATAGCACATGTGAACAGGACAGATTTGTACATGATCTACAATAAAGAGTTGTACATGATCTACACTACTATGGAATTGTTCACATGACTACTAGCACTCCCCCTTTTCCCCAATCAATACACAAGGATCTAAACAGGTTATGTTATTGCACAGGATATCACATGGGGCCCATATAGGGTGCACATGATAGTATACATGGGGGCTCCGTGAACATGAGAGTACAAGATTCACAGGAGTGCACATGTAATGAAAGCACAGGAGTACATGATGTAAGTGAAACGCACAAGCACAATGTACCCGATGCTCCCGAGGGGGATAACATCGCATGTAGAGATCCATATAGTACCAATCCGTGTGACCAACGTGACAGTACAAGTAAAGTAATCTACTGCAGGTAATAATTCTAAGCAGGATATGAAATGATCAGAGAATGTACTCGCCTGTAACTGAGTGTCCGGTATGAAACGTACTGTCCAAGGAGTGGTGTCTGGCTCCTAATCAGAACAGCACAAGTTACAACAAATCCAGAATAAATACAATGCAATCCTAATGCATTCTACATGAATCTAGGTTAATTTAGGCCAAAGTCAACTCTTGGTCAACTCTGGTCAACCCTAGAAGTCAAACTAGGTCAACTATGGTCAAACAAGGTCAAATAAGGTCAAGCTAGTCTAACTAGGCTATACTAGGCCCAACTAGCCTACACCAAGTATTTTCATACTTAGAACACTCTAATACATAATATATAGCTAACTATATATATAAACTTCACATTACAATATAGATGTACATAGCTATTATAGACTATATACTCTATACACATATATACACATTATATTACCATACACATTCCTAACTTATACATATATATACATTCACATATAGGAATTCCTATATGTAAAACAACTCAAGATATGAAACCTATACATAGAACATTACTTACATATATATCCATATAATACATTATGAAAATAGAGGATAGAGAGAGAGGAAATGAGGGTGTGCAGGCATGGAGAAAATCAGCCCACTGGCTTACACAAAACAGGACATAAACAGTCCATTAAACTGGAAACAGACATTCCCCAAACAGTCCAGAATTGACCCTCCAATTCCAGTCCAAAACAACACCAAAACAGCCCAGGTTTCATAACAGTAAAAGGGGAGTTACTCTCAGGTTTAGCAGTCAAAACAGGAAAAAAAAACTGGGAACTAAACAAGTTGTAATAGAAGAAAATTAATGAACAATAAATGGGTTTAAACTTTCACAACAGTTTTAGAATAAACTCAACCTCAGTTTTCAAAACACATCACTGAAACAACAGTGAGCAAACTCCTACAGTCCCAACATTGCAATGCTGTTGGTTTATCAGTCAAAAAAAACAGGGAAAAACTGGGAATCATATGAATGAACCATTCATTAAAACATGTATTTCAGTCCCTCATTTCTAATCTCAGATTTTATATCAAAATCACCACCAAACAGTCCAAAATTCCACACACACAGAGATTAGCTATAGGAGATCAATCCTAGATCATAAAACCTAGATTATAGCATGCTGGTTTGGTTTAATTCAAGGACAAAATCCATTTTTGAAATCTGGGAACAAGAACTCAGGTTTTACACTTATTACCGGTTTCAGTGTTATCTTATCGTGCTTAGACTGTGATTGAGTATATCATATCTTTTACTTGTCCTCCCTTCGGAGTTGAGATCTTGGCAAGTATATTATATACACTGCATGAGATTAGTTAGCAACCTAGGACAGCGTTCTACCGTCGACACTGCGGCGTAGGCTGGACGTACCCACTTCTCGTGCTCCTACACAGGGTGCGGGTCGTGACACTACGACTTCAGACTCTTTCCCGATAGAAAATTTTTCGATCTTTGGTTTGATTCATTTTTGGGTCGTAAAATTTGTGCTGGGGCACGTGTTAACTTTAATATCTTTTCTGAGTATGCTCCCACTTTCAACCGTCTCAGTTTTCGTAATTTTTTCGAAGTTGCTGAGAATATTTACGATAATGATGTCCATATGTTTTACTGCAATCTACAAGTAAAAGATAACGATAACTTCGATTCTTGTGTAGTTATACAGGACCTAGAGTTCAATGCCACATACATAAGTGAATATTTTTATGTTCCTGATGTAGGTGAGACTTTAATGGATATTCACCATATCCAATTCCCTGAAGGTGTCATCCTTGATTCCTTCAAAGAACTATTGTGTCATCCTAAACCTGTTCCTAGAAGAGTATATTTCAAACATCTAAATCAAAACTTCTATGAACTCCATAGGTTTATATTTTTTGTTCTTCTTCTAAAGAAGGGATCTCCTGATGAGATTACCTCCATGGAATTATCAGCCATATACCATATTCACTTTGGTATTCCCTTTTCTGTTCCAAAGACTATTATGGCATGGATGCTTAACTGCAGAAATGTGGGACACAACCTTGTCTACCCTATGCACTCGGCTTCCATCTTCAGGAGGTTTGAAATTGATCTTCAAACCTGTCCTTACTCCTCCACTGCCATTGAACTCAGTAGGTCTAGGTTATATCCTACTCCTCCTTTGCCTCCTAGTGCTGAACCTGTTCACGATCGAGGCTCCTGCTGCTCCAGCTCCTGCTCCGAGTTTTGACCCTGGCTTCTATCAGCGCTTTGATGATTTTATTGTCCTCTCAGCGCAATGACATCAAGGCTATCTTGATTATGAGTTCCGCCATATCACCCAGGCTCAGGTGTTGCGGAACAGCATTGCCGATATTCACTGGAGTCTCTCTCATGACCCCACACATCCTGTTACCATGCTTCATCACCCCAGCTTTCCTTGACCTAGGTTCGATGTTGAGACTATATTTCCTTATTTCGATCGATCCTACTGCTGCATACTTTCCACCGGATGCTCCTGGAGGTGACGACACACCGATGTGATGAGGACTTGAGTTAGTGGTTATTTTGGATGGAGTCTGATAGATGATGATCTTATGTAGTTTTTTTTTGTCTAAACTTTACAGTTAGACATTTATTAGCAGTTTGTAGTGGTTGTATCTTTCATTTTGTATGACATTTCAGTATTTTACTTCTAGTTATTTTTTTTTGCTATGCACTTGTTATTTGTGGCAATTTTTGTTATTTGTGATTATCTCTCTAGCATTACTTTGTCTTTTGATGAACATTGTTGGCTTCACACATTACGGGGGACCAAAACCATTTTTTTATTGACAAAGGGGGAGAAAAAGAGCGATACCAAAAATCAAAGAACACAAATCAAAGAACACCACCATTTATTTTTTCAGGTATTTTTTTTGTTCTATTTAGATATATTTTGGTATAGACTCAAGTTTGTCAATTATCAAAATGGGGGAGATTGTTGGCCCATTCCATGGTCATACCCGATTTTAATAATCGACACTAACTTAAGTCAATGCACAAAATATACGAACTGCTGCTAATCATTTCAGGTCTAGTGAAATCAATATCAAAAAGCGTACTACTATATCAGCAAGCGTGTGAATCATCATTCTGAAGCTCATTTTCTTTGGAATCAGTCCGAGTCATTTTATAATTTATTATGTATTTTATCTTTATTGAGTTTAGGATATAAATTATAAGATCAACTGGATACTACTGGCTTAGGTTAATCATAGTCCACTCTCCTATACAGCCTACCCATCCAAAGTCTACCTACCAAAAATATCATTCACCTTCTGCAACAAAATTTGACAAATGTTTTACATTTTTACTGAGACAGAACTTAAGCCGAGTTCGGTCTGAACTCTGACCGAGTTCAATCAGTTTGAATTTAAATATTTGTTGCCTCCAAATCTGCATGCAACGTTTTTTTTGCGAAATCTTTGCATCAGAACTCTGCCCGAATTCTGTCCGAGTTCGGTCCTCGAAGACAACTATAAATAAAAGAGAATATCTCATTCCAAATCACTCAATCAATTCATCTTTTCTTCTCTCTTTAATAAGTGTTTTTATTTGATCAAAAAACTTTCATATCACACCTACACATCTCTTAGCAAAAGTCAGTAATATCTATTTGATCTAGAGTCTTTTGGTTCTCAAGAGTTGTAAAGAGGTTGTTCAAAGTTTAGAAACTATCTCTATTGTGGAGCCGGTCGTGCGCTCGTCGTCAAACACGGTGTTGTGAAGTTTGTCGTGCACTTGTCACGAAGCACGGTGTTGTAAGAGACTGCAAGCTCTCAATTAGCTTGTGCCTTAGTGGATTAACATCGAGCAAGAGTACTCGAGACTGGATTAGTCCTCTCAGAGGGATACCGGTATACATCGCTATGTCACTGAGTTTGATCTCTCTATCTTTTTGCTATATTTATTTACTTTCTCTTTATTTATTGCCATAGTTATCTACTTTTAATTTAAAATTGGTGATTCTTTTCCGCTGCACTCGCACTCACTCTATTCTTCCCCCCTCTAGAGGTGCTCAACAGTCCTATATAATAGACTTATTATCTAATTTCACATTCATACGGAACAACTTTCCAGTGAAATAATATATCTATAATTGTTATCTTGTATATCCAATTCTGTGATTCGTGCTTACAATAGTTCATGCATACTAATCATCTTTAATCGATTCTATTTACCGCGTAAAGCAGTAAAGTGTTATGTGGAATAGAACATGGATTTTGTCTATAATTTTAGATGGAATGACAAATAAAGTTTATTTGAGTTTAAAGTGAAGTTGACTATTTACAATTGCAATAACTGTACATGAATATTTTAATTCTAGTTAGCAATCATTCTATGGTTAATGAGTTCAATCTCATTCGAGGAATGATAAGATAAAGAAGTATAACTAATAAATGGGCTACTAAGACCATCTCCAATGGGGGTTTCTATCTTCCCTATTTCTATGGAAGAAATTCATTTTAGAAAAACTTTTTCTAATGGTGGTTTCTATCACCATTTCTATCCTAGGTGGCAATGATGTAGGATAGAAACTTTCTAGAAGAGTTTCTACATGTAGAATCATAAAAATTCTCCTATCTCTCATAACAATTATTATTGGGCCCCACACCATTAAATTAAATTGGTCCTTTTACTATGTGACACATAGGATAGAAATGGAGAACCATTGGAGAGCATTTTTTTGTATGTGTACAATTTCTATGTAGAAACTTTTCCAACTAGGATAGAAATCTCCTTAAAGTACAATGCCGTGTAGGATAAGAACTCAATTTTAGAAATCACCAAGACCATCTCCAATGGGGGTTTCTATCTTCCCTATTTCTATGGAAGAAATCTATTTTAGAAAAAACTTCTTCCAATGGTGATTTCTATCACCATTTTTATCCTAGGTGGCAATGATGTAGGATAGAAACTTTCTAGGAGGGTTTCTACATATAGAAACTCTCGTAAAAATTCTCCTATCTCTCATGACAATTATTATTGGGCCCCACACCATTAAATTAGTCATTTTACTATGTGACACATATGATAGAAATGGAGAACCATTGGAGACCATTTTTGTATGTCTATAATTTCTATGTAGAAACTCTTCCAACTAGGATAGAAATCTTCTTAAAGTACAATGCCAAGTAGGATAAGAACTCAATTTTAGAAATCACCATTGGAGATGGTCTAAGAGATGGGCTAGTAACAACTTATTTGACTCTTATTCAGGCTTACTTACACCACTGCCATTATTTTTCCAGGGAGTTTATCTATGATACTCATATCTAGAGTGGATGAGATTGCCTAAATTCTGGCCCCAAGTGTATTAAGAATTTGAGATGCTTTCGATCGGGTGAAACTGAAATAATACAGACAGAAACTATGCAATCGAAAATATGCAATAGAAGGTTGATATTGCACTTGATCATCCAAACCGATAGGTGGGCATGCTCAAACCTGAGCATGAAATGGACGAAATGTTTTGGTTTCGACCTGTTCTCTAAACCTTGCTATGGACAATCGTTATAGGTCTATGCAAATACGACTAGCTCAATTGGATCTAATTTTCTTACAGTAAATTAGGAATTCTAGCATCCCTTGGTTTTAATGTATTTTCAAATCTAAATGATTCAACTAATAGCTGTAATACTTCCATGAATATTACAATTATAACATTCAAGGTCAAGGGTGTTATGCAATTGTCACAATAATTTAAAAAAGAAAAAGAAGTAGTATTCTTTGATAATTAGCAAAAACTTTAGCCAAAATCACTTCACTTTCGATGGTTTTGTATGTTCCTTATGTGTTTACCATCCTGTATGACAAGTATACAAAGACTTTTGCATAGATAAAAGAAATACATTATTATGTAGATCACATGAGAAAAAAAGAAATTAATTATAAGCTACAACTTCAACTCAACATACTGCTAATTTTTTATTTATACTGTTAAATTTTTTTATATATTACATTGCTATATGAAATGTATTATAATGGTTTATCCAATATGATATTCAATTTTTTCTTAGTTCATAAGTGCACCTGTTCATACATACACACACACACACAGAAAACATATTAGCAATTTTGCATCAAATTGGCTTCTGGTTCTTTACTTTTGATAAAATTATTATTGTTTAGGTGACATCAGTTATCATTAGTAAAATGAAAAGTTAAGCTATGCCTTTAATCAATTCAACAACTTTCTTATTATATATATATACATGACCATGTTATTAGAAATAAAATGGCACATGCCTATTTACAAGTTCAAGATTTTACGTATTACAAGGAATGGCGACATGTAGAAAAGGGGATTAAATAACATCATGCTAATTACTCCTTGCTTTGTAGTTTTTAGTAATTTGGCAAATAGAAAATGGTTCCTCTCAAATTCTAAAACATATAGAACAGTTGTAATGTCTGCATCTCAATGACATTGTCTAATAAATTATTGAAATCCTAGGTTAAATTCTTCTTTATAATTTTCGGGTCTCAGCTTTTTTGTTTTTTGTTTTTGTTTTTCTGATTGTCCTTATGGATGATATGCTTTGATTTGCCTTCCTGTGGAACAATATGAAAGTTGAAATGTTTCATTTTAGTTAATGTTGTCATATAATGTTGATCATTATAGCAGATGAAATTGCTTGGAGAAGTTTTGCAATACTCACCAACTTTAATAGTGACAGTCGATGCATTTTGTTCCTTATGGCCTTCATGTATCTTTAAATTTTTTTATAATTTCTCTTTTATGGTTGCATTCCTCCTCTGGATATGGGTTTGTGTTTTGTTGTAGCGTAACCTAACCTTGATCTAGTTGTTGCATATTTTCATTAGTTCCACTGAAAAAATTTGTACACAATTATAAGGAGTGCTTTGTTCGGTATTGTTACAATACTTGATGAATCATTAAATACATCATAACCATAATAGATTACCTCAGATTAGGTAATAATCTCTCTTTCTCTTAGTATTAAGGGAATTGAGTTCAGCTGGAACAGATTAGTTATATGTTGTTTTTTACGATACATTGATATTCAGTAGTTTTAGTGGTTTGTGTGGGAGGAATGCTGATAAGAAGTTCATTTTTAGCATAACATATTTTATGGTTATGTATTATGCAATTATAATGCTAGCCTATATATAACCATATTTTATATAATTTAGTATGATATATTTTCAAAATGTTTTTCTTGAATCCTTGGATTCTTCAAAGGGCCAAACGTTCGCCATGATTGAACCATACATCATTGACAGTCAAATATAAAAATATATGTTGTTTTATTTTAAATCTTGCATGATTGAAGCGAAAAAGAAAATCATTGTTAAAAAAGTTTGTGCATCGTTTCAGTTACACTTCTTGTTAATATACAAACTAAATTCTATTTTCTTGAAGACATGACCATTAGAAATATTTTAACTTTTAGGAAAGAAGCAACACATTAGCGGTGATGGTAATACAAATTCATTTGTGTACTCCCTTTTTCTTAATATGATCTTTGTAATGTCCTCTCTCCAATTCATAAGCATTAGAGATTGTGACTTATTAGAAATGGCTCAAACATGCAAGGGTGAAGGTAAAGTTATACAAAGGTCATTCCCTCTATTATTATAAACGTAAATGTTTGTAAATCTTTTTTCTAAATTTTTGGATACTAATAGTTGTTTAGTGAAATAATGAAACTATTTAAAATGATGTACAATGACATTTCTTCTGAAATGTTATTACTATGACGAAATCAAGAAGTATAAAATTGCTCAATTATGTGGAAAAGTAATTGTCATAATTAAAACCCATATATTATATTCATTTTCTGATTTCTAAGCGTAGTTGGACAAATATATTATTGAAGTTTATGAGCCAGTTTTCTTGGTTTCTATATGTAGATTATGGTGATGTTGAATGATACTTTTCTTGATTGGTTGAATTTTAAATGACCATAGCGTCACAATATTATAATTCAGGCAAAAGTAAATAGTTTAGTAATATTAAAAATCTCTATAAATCTATGTTTTAAAGTTAGAGATTAGTTAATTTGGTACAAGCCGAAAGGGTCATTCTGTTAACCGGACATAAATATCTCTAAGCGACACGGTACGTAAGCGTCCCCAACTAACCCTACAACTAACCCAAGTTGATCAAAACTTGATAAACTAAAGATTTATTAAGGTCAATTAACAAAAATTACTTAAAATATTATTCTAGTACTTTAGACTGTCAATTTTTATAGACATGGCTTATAAAAATAAATTTTTAGAGGCAAGGCTAAAAGTTACTGTATCTTACTTTAAGTGTTGACAGAGTCAGATGAGTTTTGGCTCACTATCCTAAGATTTATATCAGCAATTAGTGAAACTACACAATTGTTAAATAATTTATGATGTCACCAAATGTGATTTAGGAAGCAACTAAATCAGTTAAACCAATTATTCTGTTCTATAGTGGAAAGAATATTTTAAGGGTATTCTAGACTATAAGTTGTATCATATTAGATACTCTTATGTCATAGAAGGTTATTCAAATACAAACTGGGTAACTGACTCATATGACATCTAATCCATTTATGGATATATATTTTTACTCTATGTGGAGTTGTCATCTCTTGAGGTTTATGTAACAAATCTATCATAGCTAAAGAGTTAAATATACTCTGAAATGTTATCTTCAGTCACATCTTGTACTGAAGCTATATGGCTTAGACATTTTATACTTTACATGATCTACATATTTTTCTACCTGTCATTTGTTTTAAAATTATACTAAAAGCATAATATTGTGAATTCTAAGATGAACAGGTACCTGCAGCTGCATTTCAAGACATTAAAAGAGCCTAAAGGGCAAAAATGTGATTCTTGACTATAAAAGTCATAAAAAAAACTTTACAGATCTCTTGTAAACCCCTTGATCAATTTCTATTATGTTAAAATCTTTTTTTTATTTATTATATTTAGCATTTATTCTTATGGATCACTAACAATAGAGGATAAAATTAGAAATAAGTGAAAGGGGAGGGACTTAAGTGCAAATGTGAGTTTTTAAATTCTCAAGGGCTGTTTAAATGAGACTGGGACCAAATTTTCGAATTCCTTTTAAACCAACTTCAAATCCTAGTTCTGCCGAGAAGATAAATCTCTCCAAATCAATCTCAAATCGGATTTCCCTCTATCCTAATACCC
Source organism: Iris pallida (assembly GCA_029216955.1). Classification (NCBI taxonomy): domain Eukaryota; kingdom Viridiplantae; phylum Streptophyta; class Magnoliopsida; order Asparagales; family Iridaceae; genus Iris; species Iris pallida. The sequence goes on from JANAVB010027994.1 coordinate 8,163,018, forward strand.
AAAATTTCCAACTATAAATATATGTGGAGTTCGGTTATAGTAGAAACACTAGAAATCTTGCCTCCAACTGTAATTCCAGTCGACTAATCCAGGATACTTCGTGGAAGAGAAACGCTCGAAGCTCTTCAACCAAGTAATCCTGTGCACTTTTCATTCTTCCTAACAAAACCGAGAACTTAGCAGTCATCTGTAACATTGTAGATGTTTGATATAATTCCTAGTAGAACCCAGGATACATAATAGGGATACGGATGACACCAGCAATGGGGATTGGGTTGTTCTCATGCCAGGAATAGTTAGTTAAGGTATGCCCTGTTACATGTTCACATGTTTATGAGTTTTTCATATACATAAACATCATGTCAAGTCTTTTTACCCCTTACATTTTGATATAAGGTCTACAACCTATATTAGTATATCACCACAGTATAGTAACCAGTGAGTATTCCCTTTGCACTTATGTCAGGGTAAGGATCTATGAAGAACTAAAGGGGAGAGGAACCATATAGGACCATAGAGGGTAGGATGCAACAGATGCTTGATATTAAATCTCCTACGCAAGATCCACAGACCTGGACTTCACCTACTGGTCTGTCATGTATCAATTCACTTTGTTAACTCTGAAATCACATTCTAACACCTACCATCAGACAACCTTGTTGATATAGGGCATGGCCTAGGAGCTATGTGCCTGTGTAGAAAACATATAAATATGTGCTCTATTGGCAGGACCAAGGGATCCTGAGCCATGGATTTTTCATGGCACCTAGCAAATTCTAACAGGGAGATGATATGGTTAGAGTCTAGTTTAGATAAGATGAGGACAGGGTTGGCTAGGCAACACTCCAATCTTAAGAGACCTATAGGGATTAGGTACAAACATGTCCTTAATATCTGGGTAGCAAACTGTAGGCATTGGAGTGTCTAAAGAGTCCTGGTATAAGGTCTAGACTTGGGTACATGGCTCTACTTGTAAAGTGCCCTGCCCACAATATAGGACAAGTAGAGAGGACTGATGGTCAGTATAGAAAGTTCTACACTAGTACAGGCCTATACCAGTCTTTAGCTATTAGCTCCCTGGCCTAACTTCTATGGTGCAGATATCAGGACATGTAAATAGGTAATCTTGCAAATTAAGAAAGGGTGGTATGTAGGTTACTGAGAAAACCAGAGTTGGTATCAGGATAATGTAGGTACTGATTTACCTGGGAAGTTAGCTGAGGATCACCCAAGGCTTGAGAATCGACTGAGTAATAGCCAACAGTAAGAAGTATGTTAGTTGCACTCCATACCCAACAGGTACTGGCATATAGGCCCATGTAGCCTAGGCTCTGTTTTTAGAAGCACTCTTGAATCCAGGGGAGGACCAACACACAGGTGGTTACTGAAGGGGGTTTTCTCTCCACATTAACTTGGGATGAATTGAGTTGAACCGTCACCTGCATCCATTAGAAACTGTTAAGGGAGGAGTATTTGTATTTAACAAGATATTGACAGGAACGTAGATGAGTACATGGCTATAGATGGTTCCTTATGTAAAACCCCCAAATTTTTACTATAATTTTTTTAATTTATACCAAAATTTTATTTTGTATTTATACGTCGCGTAGTTGCATAATACGTCGCGCGCGAAATTTCGTTTTCAAAATTGCTCGACGAGTGCGAATATGTACGAGCGCACATATTTGCAGAAAAACATTTTTATTTATTATTTTATAGTTTTAAAATAATATATATAATAATTATTTTAGCTATCATACCAACATTTCCAAGTCCATTATTTTATTATTTATAAAAAGCCTTTCGTTTATAATAGTTATTAATAATAAATAATATTCTTGTGCATACGTATATATTTCCTAAATATTTTACTAGTTTATATTCAAATAAAAGTATAATTTTTGAGATTTATTAATATTAATATTTTATTATTCAAAAAGATATTTAAAAATATTTATTATTTTCGAAATTATTATTATGGGTATTTTGAAAAATATATTTGGAAGTTATTGTGGCCATTTAAAATTTTGATTTAATTTTATGGATTTAATTTAAATAGTTTAAAGGTAGAATTTATATTTAATTTGAGTCTATATTATCTAGATTTAAAATTAGAATTTAAATTGAATTTAGATTTGATTTAAATTGAATTATCTAAATTGGGTTTAAATTACTCCTAATCCTTATCCAATTGGGAATTCCCACAACCTTTAAAAGGCAGGTACTCCTCCAAATTTCTATCATTCATTATTCCTCCACAATATTTTCATCATAAGTGTACGTGCATCGTGTCGGTGACCATATTTTCTTCCATTAATTTTTCTATTACAATTACAGTCTCCGTCGTGTCCGACAACCCCGGACACGACGTACCCCTATCCCGCAAGCCCTGTTTCTCTCTCTCGCACACCCCTAAACCTAACAGTATCTCTGGCCGGAACAACGTCACCCCAACCACAGACAGCCACCGCACCCTCTGCTACCATCCCGACTAAAATTCCTCGACCCAGCCACCCCGTTTCGACAGCACCCCCATCTCATCCCCGTCGACTCCACGACCACCACCTCCAGATTCCGGCCAACCCACCAACTGCCCGATCCCAACCATCTTCTCCACTCCCTCGACCGACCAAATCCCTAGCGTCGCGACCGCAGCCACGACTCCATCACCAGCCTTGCTACTACCCCCAAGGTCGGACCCTACCACCGAAAAACACCCAACTACCTTCCCCGACGGGCATCACCACCGTCGCCACCAAAATAGAAAGATAGTTGGAAACCCTCACCTGAACTTTTCGTCGCCGAGGCCACTCTGCTGCTGACCTCCTCCGGAGACGACAACGGCCGTCCCCGCGCGCGCGGCTTCCCCAATAGACGACGCCCGGCCGGAGATCCGCTGCCACGACCGCCGTCGTACCGCCTTCACCGCGAGCGGCGCACGCGCAACCCCTCTCCGTCGCGAGCTCGCGCGCCACCGGCGCTCCCCTCAACACCGATCCCTCTTCATGCTCCCTCCGCCGGCGCCGGCCATCTCGCCGCGCCTTCGTAGAACCCTAGCCCGACCGGGTCCTCCCCGCAGCACTGAAACCCTCCGCCGTGCATCCTTCTCCCCCGCTCTCCGTCGAGCCAAGCCATCCGCCACTGCCCTAGCCTCCCTCTCCGTTAAACCCCTCTCCTCCGCTCCTCTCGGCTTCATCCCGACCATCTTTCCTCTTTCTCGACCCTCCATTTTCTTCTCTCTTTCCCGCTCTCCACCTCTCGGTTCTCTCTCTCTTCATTCCTAATTTGATTTCTCTGTCTTCAGTAGGTGTGGTTTATTGGGTTTTTTTTGTTAAAATTTATTTTGTTTCTTTTTTTATTTATTATTTATGTGCTTGGGTCTCTCTCTCTCGAGGGAGAGAAGAGACAACACACTGTTGTCCTTATTTCTTTATTATTACTATATTATTATTATTATTATTATTATTATTATTATTATTATTATTATTATTATTATTATTATTATTATTATTATTATTATTATTATTTTCCTCTTTGCTTCTTTACAACAGTAGTATATATTCATGTTATTAATATAATTTATTTTTATTATTATTTTATGATAAGGAAAAGTATATGTTTTCTATATAGGTGGATTATAAATTATTATGTATAAACATATATATATAAGTTAAAGATATATTTTTATTTATCATTATTTATATTATTTATAATAATATTTTGTTATTAATAATCACTATTATATTTACTAAATACCTCTCAATATATTAAAATATTTCCAACTGTACTGTCATATTATTTTGTGGTATCTTATTTATTTCTTTTTGGCCTATATATATATATATTTTTTTTTTTTTTTGGCCTATATATATATATATATATATATATATATATATATATATATATATATATATATATATATATATAGTTTGGGCTAGACAAATTGCGTTTGACAAAAAATGGATTTTGAGCTCTATATAATTTTCTAGAATTATATTCTATTTACCTAACAATATTTTAAATTTAATATAGTTTTCTACTTAAGAATATATTTGTACAAACTTAATATTTTAGCCTAAATAAATTTTCCATATTTTCAAGTGCTTAACAAATTTTTTTACTAATAAAACTCTATCTTTCAAGTATTATAAAATATTTTCAACTATCGTATATATATTATTATTCTAAACTTCTTCGATTATCTTCCTGTCCGAGACCAATCCCATCCTTCCTATTCTCTTGCCAATTCAAGCCTACCTTATGTCGAACCTAACTAATTTGACCCTTCTGGATCCAATAGAACTGTCCGTGCCACCATCAGAGGTCACCTTGTATAGTTGTTACACCAAAGTCACAGTTCGTGCCACCTTGATCATCGCAGCACACCAGGCGTCCTATCAGGCAAGACACCTTGCCATTTGCTGTTTATTTATTTTAGCTCATATTTCATGCATTATTTATTATTTTCTTTATGCAAGTAAATTGTGATACATGGCATAACCTGTTAGAACTTACTGTTCATTTCTATTTCCTGCTATGTATTATTTTTCTTACACATTAAACCTAGATTTAAGGGACCACCTTGTGTGTTGCATTCATTAGCCTTGACACGTTGTAATACGGAGTTGTGTGTCGCATATAGAACACGGACATGCATGACTGGCTGGCCACCGGTGCGTATAAGCCGTGCGATAGGAATAACCGCTAATAGAGGTAGCATGCTAGTTTGACTTAGCGGTTATAGAGGTTTTGTGTTGTGAATACGACATATTAGACATTGGGTGGGTAGAACAGTTCCTTGATGTATGGGCCACATTTACATACTGCTATTGTACTTGAAGCTCCGTTGGAGACGCAGGTTCACCCTATTGTACTGGTCCCCTCTGACGTTCATGGAACGTTATGGAAGTTTCCTTACTGGTTCCCTCTGACGTTCGCCGAACGTTATGGACGGATTGTACTGATTCCCGATGAGAGGGACGATGCCACCGCTATACAGCCCGAGTGCCCATATGTGGAGGATTATTCTTTATTGCATATTCACTATAGTACGGTTAGGTACCCTATTGCATGAATCCCTTATTTATTTGAGCAATATTTATTCAGTTTATATGGCATGATATTATGTGTCTTGTTACGTCCCTCTGAGGACCTGGTTATCTCGCTAGGTGTGTGCTCTTGCCTTTCGCAGGTGTTCTAGCTCTAGTCGTGATCATCGCTATTTATTCGAGGATGATTGCACTTGGATCGTCTTCGCTTCGCTCGCCAAATTTATTTCTTTTCTCATGTATTTTTTCTTTACTTGTTGGTAGTGGATTTGTCTCTGCCCAACATATTATATCGAGACAATTCATTATCTTTATATGATATCTTTTATTCATTTATTTTTGTGTGGATGAGATTAGTTATGGTTCTACTGCATTTTACAGCTTATGTATTCATACAAGATTTCCATATATTGGAGTGTACTTCGTATGTATACAGCTGGCATGTCTACGTTTCTAGTCCTACGTATTTTGGGACTGGAGCGTTACATAATTTTGTGGTGGCCCATACAGGTCAAGATAAATTGTTTGGTTACTTTACCGTACCAAGCAAGCCTGCGAATATGATGAGAAGTTTAGGATCACATCCACATACTTGACCTCTTTCCTCGATTCCATATTCGAACTACCGTTCGACTCATCGATTGCATCTTGCTTGATTTCCTCCTATCATTATTATTATCTTTCCTTCGTGCTTGCTAGAGATTGACCCTACTAGTTAGATGTCCCAAACAACCTTAACTTAATTCTTTAAGTTGGGTAGAATACCCCATGACCTGACACACCCTTGACCATTAAGGGAATACAAATAATATTATCTAGACCATAGAGACTAGAGGAATTTAACCCATTTGGTCAACCAAGCCTTGGTCAATAAAACCGTAGAATGATAGTATAGGAATAAACAAGACTTAGATTCTTATGACTCTTAGACTATTCATATTCTTTATTTCAATCTTAATCTCGTGCCTATATTTTTACTATCTAGACTAATGATGCTAATGTAACCTAGTTTTTGTAAGCTCAATTCTTTATCAAGCTTGTTCATGATGTATGTTATTGGAGGCCTCCACTAACGTATTGTCTACTCAGAATCGGTGCAAGATGGTCTGATCAACCTAGTGCACTTTGGTTCGCTTTTATCTATCGTTCTACGTGGATGGGGACGTAGCTAAACTTGTCCTCTAGAGTCCCATCCGCGACTGCCTTGGTAACTTATTTTGAATTATTCGGTCGCCTTTGAACCACATATTCGTATTCGATAACGCCTCCTTCGAACTCCATATTGCTTTCGCCTTCACCTATTTTAGAAGGACGAAGGCGTTATACTAGAACTTCCTCTAGCTATCCTATCACCTATGACCATTATCACTCGATGTTGCTATATCTTCGTCTTAAACTACTCGTCTATCTTCTCGACCCTATATTTACTATCATGACCCTCTAATCGCTTAATTTAGAGGCGAACCTAATTTGCCCTCTTAAATCGTGCCCTCAACCTACTCTCCAAACCTATCTTTTGGTACCATATTACTCCTTTGCATGTTATCATGACTAAATTTAACCCTTAACCTCCTAATTATTGATTTAAACACATGACCCTTATTCATTATCCCTGACCATACCCGTGTTATTTTCTATGATCTAGATCACGATTTCTTACGACATGATATTGTTGAGCATTATAATTGATTGTTCCCCATCGATACCCCTTGTGTCTACTCACCCCCTACTAATTCTTAATTTCGAGGACGAAATTCCTTTAAGTTGGGTAGGATGTAAAACCCCCAAATTTCTACTATTATTTTTTTAATTTATACCAAAATTTTATTTTGTATTTATACGTCGCGTAGTTGCATAATACGTCGCGCGCGAAATTTCGTTTTCGAAATTGCTCGACGAGTGTGAATATGAGCGAGCGTACATATTTATAGAAAAACATTTTTATTTATTGTTTTATAGTTTCAAAATAATATATGTAATAATTATTTTAGCTATCATACCAACATTTCCAAGTCCATTATTTTATTATTTATAAAAAGTCTTTCGTTTATAATAGTTACTAATAATAAATAATATTCTTGTGCATACGTATATATTTCCTAAATATTTTGCTAGTTTATATTTAAATAAAAATATAATTTTTAAGATTTATTAATATTTTATTATTCAAAAAGATATTTAAAAATATATATTATTTTTGAAATTATTATTATGGGTACTTTGAAAAATATATTTGGAAGTTATTGTGGCCATTTTAAATTTTGATTTAATTTTATGGATTTAATTTAAATAGTTTAAAGGTAGAATTTATATTTAATTTGAGTCTAGATTATCTAGATTTAAAATTAGAATTTAAATTGAATTTAGATTTGATTTAAATTGAATTATCTAAATTGGGTTTAAATTACTCTTAATCCTTATCCAATTGGGAATTTACATATCCTATAAAAGACAGGTACTCCTCCAAATTACTATCATTCATTATTCCTCCATAATATTTCCATCATAAGTGTACGTGCATCATGTCGGTGACCATATTTCCTTCCATTAATTTTTCTATTACAATTACAGTCTCCGTCGTGTCCGACAACCCCGGATACGACGCACCCCTATCCCGCAAGCCCTGTGTCTCTCTCCCACACACCCCTAAATCTAACAGTATCCCTGGTCGGAACAGCGTTACCCCAACCACAGACAGTTACCGCACCCTCTGCTACCATCCCGACTAAAACTCCTCGACCCAGCCACCCCGTTCCGACAGCACCCCCATCTCATCCCCATCGACTCCACGATCACCACCTCCAGACTTCCGGCCAACCCACCAACAGCCCGATCCTAGCCATCATCTTCACTCCCCCGACCGACCAAATCCGTAGTGCCGCGACCGCAGCCATGACTCCATCACCAGCCTTGCTACCACCCCCAAGGCCGGACACTACCACCAGAAAACACCCAACCACCTTCCCCGACGGGCATCACCACCGCCGCCACCAAAATAGAAAGAGAGTTGGAAACCCTCACCTGAACTTTTCGTCGCCGAGGCCACTCTGCCGCTGACCTCCTCCGGAGACGACCACGGCCGTCCCCGCGTGTGCTGCTGCCCCTATAGTCGACGCCCGGCCGGAGATCCGCTGCCGCGACCACCGTCGCACCGCCTCCACCGCGAGCGGCGCGCGCGAAACCCCCCCTCTCCGCCGCGTTCTCGCGCGCCACCGGCGCTTCCCTCCACACCGATCCCTCTTTATGCTCCCACCATCGGCGCCAGCCATCTCGTCGCGTCTCCGCCGAACCCTAGCCCGACCGGGTCCTCCCCGCAGCACCGAAACCCTCCGCCGCACATCCTTCTCCCCCGCTCTCCACTGAGCCAAGCCATCCGCCACCGCCCTGGCCTCCCTCTCCGTTATACCCCTCTCCTCCGCTCCTCTCGGCTTCGTCCTGACCATCTTCCCTCTTTCTCGACCCTCCATTTTCTTCTCTCTTTTCTGCTCTCCACCTCTCGGTTCTCTCTCTTCATTCCCAATTTGATTTCTCTGTCTTCCGTAGGTGTGGCTTATTGGGTTTTTTTGTTAACATTTTTTTTGTTTCTTTTTATTATTTATTATTTATGTGCTTGGGTCTCTCTCTCTCGAGGGAGAGAAGAGACAACACACTGTTGCCCTTATTTCTTTATTTTATTATTATTATTATTATTATTATTATTATTATTATTATTATTTTTCTCTTTGCTTCTTTACAACAGTAGTATATATTCATGTTATTAATATAATTTATTGTTATTATTATTGTATGATAAGGAAAAGTATATGTTTCTTATATAGGTGGATTATAAATTATTATGTATAAACATATATATATATATATATATATATATATATATATATATATATATATATATATATATATATATATATATATATATAAGTTAAAGACATATTTTTATTTATCATTATTTATATTATTTATAATGATATTTTTTTATTAATAATCACTATTATCTTTATTAAATACCAATATTGTTAGTTGGATATATTAAAATATTTCCAACTGTACTATCATATTATTTTGTGGTATCTTATTTATTTCTTTTTGGCCTATATATATATATATATATATATATATATATATATATATATATATATATATATATATATATATATATATATATATATATATATATATATATATATATATATATATATATTTTGGGCTAGACAAATTACGTTTGACAAAAAAATGTATTTTGAGCTCTATATAATTTTTTAGAATTATATTCTATTTACCTAACAATATTTTAAATTAAATATAGTTTTCTACTTAAGACTATATTTGTACAAACTTAATATTTTAGCCTAAATAAATTTTCCATATTTTCAAGTGCTTAGCAAATTTTTTTACTAATAAAACTCTATCTTTCAAGTATTATAAAATATTTTCAACAATCGTATATATATTATTATTCTAAAATTCTTTGATTATCTTCCTGTCCGAGACCAATCCCATCCTTCCTATTCCTTCGCCAATTCAAGCCTACCTTATGTCGAACCTAACTAATTTGACCCTTCTGGATCCAATAGAACTGTCCGTGCCACCATCAGAGGTCACCTTGTATAGTTGTTATACCGAAGTCACTTTCGTGCCACCTTGATCATCGCAGCACACCAGGCGTCCTATCAGGCAAGACACCTTGCCATTTGCTGTTTATTTATTTTAGCACATATTTCATGCATTATTTATTATTTTATTTATGCAAATAAATTGTGATACATCACATAACATGTTAGAACTTACTGTTTATTTCTATTTCCTGCTATGTATTATTTTTCTTACACATTAAACCTAGATTTAAGGGACCACCTTGTGTGTTGCATTCATTGGCCTTGACACGTTGTAACACGAAGTAGTGTGTCGCATGTAGAATACGGACATGCGTGACTGGCTGGCCACCTGTGCGTATAAGCCGTACGATAGAAATAACCACTAATAGAGGTTGCATGCTAGTTTGCCTTAGCGGTTATAGAGGTTTTGTGTTGTGGATACAACATATTAGACATTGGGAGGGAAGAACAGTTCCTTGATGTATGGACCACATTTACATACTGCTATTGTACTTGAAGCTCCGTTGGAGACGCAGGTTCACCCTATTGTACTGGTTCCCTCTGACGTTCATGGAACGTTATGGACGTTTCCTTACTGGTTCCCTCTGACGTTCGCCGAACGTTATGGACGGATTGTACTGATTCCCGATGAGAGGGACGATGCCACTGCTATACAGCCCGAGTGCCCATATGTGGAGGATTGTTCTTTATTGCATATTCACTATAGTACAGTTAGGTACCCTATTGCATGAATCCCTTATTTATTTGAGAAATATTTATTCAGTTTATATGGGATGATATTATGTGTCTTGTTACGTCCATCTGAGGACCTGGTTATCTCGCCAGGTGTGTGCTCTTGCCTTTCGCAGGTGTTCTAGCTCTAGCCGTGATCATCGTTATTTATTCGAGGATGATTGCACTTGGATTGTCTTCGCTTCGCTCACCAAATTTATTTCTTTTCTCATGTATTTTTCCTTTACTTGTTGGTAGTGGATTTGTCTCCGTCCAACATATTTTATCGAGATAATTCATTATCTATATATGATATCTTTTATTCATTTATTTTTGTGTGGATGAGATTAGTTATGGTTCTACTGCATTTTACAGCTTATGTATTCATACGAGATTTCTATATATTGGAGTGTACTTCGTATGTATACAACTGGCATGTCTACGTTCCTAGTCCTACGTATTTTGGGACTGGGGCATTACACCTTAGATCATGGACACTTCTATGGTCAATACTCTAGTATCAGAAGTGACATTATATAGCAGTCAACTGATGAGACAAGTTACAATCTAAGGGTAGCCAGTATATCAAATGTACTCTAATACCAAGAATTTACTGTAAGAGAGTTACCAATAGTCACGGTGTCTTATCTAGGGGCAATACCTAAATCGTGTACAGGTACAAGAGAAGGTCTATGGGTAGTATCTATAAGTCCTATTATAAATTTTGAACCTGTAGCCAATGAGGCAGTGATGATGTATCCCTTTGTATAATGGCAGGACCCTGTTACATTCTCATAGGTATGATGATCTCTATATATGGTAGGCCATGTGAGAATGGTATTTTAAGTATGTTTCACATACTGGTATATTAGTGGAAGGGTCCATATTGACCTGCAGGTGATATGTAGAGACTAAGGGCAGTAATAAACTAAATATAACCCATGGGAGTAGTAGTACACAAGAATATGATAGCTGGATAAGTTTCCTGCTGTGGTAAGAACCTAGAGATTAATAACATAATGATAGATTGTTATTGTTCTCAAACTCATTTATTAACCCATTATATATGCTTCAAATAGGTTCATTGGACATTGACTCGGTGTTCTGAACCATACTCGCAGCTCAGGACCTAAGGCAAGTATACCTTGCCTTCCTCTACAGTTTTATTTATATGCATTTATTCTATTTTTCAGTCTTTGATTATTTATGGACATGAGCTCTTTGTGTTATATTCTGTTGACTCGTTTTTATTGTATATAACCGTGTTCATGTTTGGCCTTGTGGTTCACATTTGGAGTTGTTCTCACTAGTACCTTGCTTGAGTCGTGTCATAGAATAAGTGCGTGTAGGTGAACTGCTAAATCCTTGACTATCGTTTTACACAACCAGAGAGTCCACACTCGGGAGGAGGGTTGATTAGTGCACCAGAGAGTCCACACTCGGAACGAGGGTGTTTGTCGTGTTCATTGGCACCAGAGAGTCCAGACTCGGGACGAGGGTGTTTGCCGTGAGCTAACCAGAGAGTCCACACTCGAGACGAGGGTTAGTGCTTAGTTCAAACCCGTGAGTCCATACTGGGAATGAGGGTTTGGTTTTCCATTGATCTCGTGTTCATTCAGCAATTCATTTATGCGTAGTTATTCTAGTGTTCGTGTTCATAGCCAATTGTCGTGTTCCTATCTTCTTGTTTATTTTTTTGCGCATAATAAAACCGTTAGATAGGCATGTTTATATGTATCTTGCTATGTCCTCTGAGGACCTGACGATCTCTTCAGGTTAGCCGAGTTTGAATCAGGAGCAGACGAGTGGGTTTGAGTTAGCATCAGACTGCGGAGTTTTGCAGTTAAGGTTGCCTTGATTAGCAGGTTGTATTTAGATAGTATATATTATGTATTTTTCTCTTTTCGTCTATTGGTAGTGGATTTGTGTCTACCGGACGTGACATTGATTCTTGAAAACATTCAGTTATATTCATTATTGCTCAGTTTTATATCGTATTCATTGATCTTGGTTGCACTTCCAAAATTTGTCGATTTAGCGACGGCCAGATCCGTCGCCAGTCCGACAGGAATTTCTATTAGCGACCGATCACTGACGGGTTTTGGCCAAAAAAATCTGTCGGCAATCAGCTCGTCGCTAATAACGTTCCGTCGCTACGTAGTCGTCAGGCGACGGACTTGCGACGGCATTTCGACTTCACAATACGAAGCATAAGCGACTACTTTCCGACGAACTGTCGTCCATTTCAAGTATTAAATACTGAACTATTTAGACAATAGTGACATAAAGTTCCGTCGGTAAACCATCGTAATAGCGTATCAGAGTGTATCATTCCGTCGCTAATCCGTCGACCGCCGTCGATAACAAAGGACGGATTAGCGACGGTTTGCTGACGGAAAATCCGTCGACCAGGTTCTGGAAGAGGCATGCATTTCCAGCACCATGGCGTCGGATGAGTCGTCGCTATTCCGTCGACAACTGTCGCTAACAAAAGACGGTTTAGCGATGGAATAAGGACGACTTTTCCGTCGACCATGTTCTGGAACTTCTTGGTATTTCCAGAACATGGGCGACGGAAAAGTCGTCGCTATTCCGTCGAACTATATACCATCAGAACTGTGCCGACGGATATTCCGTCGACCACCCGTCGCTACCTGGAAACATTTTCAAATCTCCAGTTAGCGATGGATTTGCCGTCGAACAGTAGTCGAAAACTGGTAATATCCGTCGCGCAACGGTCACTATTCCGTCGCTAATTGAGAATATTTTGAAAAAAAATTACAGAGCTTTCCCTGTTCGCAAAATTATGCATAAATCAGACCAATATATAATGCACACCAATTATCCAACAATCACATAGACCAAATATATAATGCACACCAATTATCCAAGAATCACATAGACCAAATATGCACATACGAATTTAATGCACACCAATCATCCAAGAATCATATAGACCAAACCAAATTAATATAAAATAGACATCAATTATCCTGAAGAGTAACCTAATATCCGTCGTTATAATCCGATCATAGCACAAATATTCCAAAATTCCCACAAATATTCCTAAATTCCCACAAATATTCTAAAATTTCTACAAATATTCCAAAACACATAGAAAAATCGACTTTGGCCTCAACAAAGACCACAAGTCAGACGATGAATCCTCACAGCCAGAGATCATAGTTGCGTTGAGGTATATACCATTCTATCAGCCACTTTGCATACGAAGGCTCAATCTGGTTGAGGTCTTCTGCAGGGACAGGAGGGTCGGTCCCGATGCTACTACTCTCTGACGGTGGCTCCTCCTTAACTTCAAGCTTGGGAGCAATCTCTTTCCTGATGGTCATCGGTTCTTCCTTGACCTCGACCTTTGGTAACACCTTCTCCTTAACAGTCACCGGCTCTTGTTTGACGACGGGGACTTCCTCCGTGTCGACCTCCAAGGGTTTCTTGCCTCGACCCCTTCCTCGACTAGCAGTACCACCTCGACTAGTCCTAGGAGCCATCTTTCTGACAACAGACATTTTCATATAGGGTAAAGAAATTTACTCAAATTATAAAAGTTGTGACGTTGGTTTTTTGCGTTCATCATCATTAGAGGGAGCAGCACTGGAAAAGTTGTGACGTTGGTAGCATGAGGGAGTAAAAATCTGTATCACAAGACTAACAGAATTACTATGTAATCATGTACTCACCAATAACCGGATGTAACTGGAGTCGTTGGGCCTATCGTGCAGTAATTGGTGGATCCGCTGGTATAGGCCGGATGTACTTGGTATCTAGTGTATCAGATTAGTATCGGTCTATCGGTTTGGTATAGGACGTATCATATTGGTATTGGCCTTAACAAATTGGTATCGTCCTATATCCGATATGTACACGTATCGGCCGAATAGCTAGGATTCATATTGGCCTTATCAATTTGGTATCGGTCATATCCGATAGGTATCGGTCGTGTTGGATTAGTATAGACCATTTCGGATTAGTATCGTTGAAGGTTTAGTAACAACTGTACAGCTAGAAGAGAGAAATCCAAGGTAATCTAGCTCTAGAAGAGAGAAATCCAAGTACAGTTGTTACTAAACCTTCCACAATACTAATCCGAAATGGTATATAATAATCCAACACGGCCGATACCTATCGGATATGACTGATACCAAATCGATAAGGACAATATGAATCCTAGCTATACGGCCGATACATATCGGATAGGACGATACCAAATTGCTAAGTCCAATACCAACCGATACGACCCATACCAAAATGATAGATCGATACTAATCCGATACGATCAATACTTATAAGTACCTACGGTCCAGGAGGTTGATCCGCTAGTACATCCATGTTCGATCAACGAAGTAACGATCCATTTCAATTTGGATGTGAAAATCTGTATCGTAAGACAAACTAAACATAATCAGTTCTATTTCACATGCTTAATTGCCAAGTATGGGAACGAATGGCTCATAACACAACCCAAAATTCATTCTAGCATACATTAGTGTGAATCATCTATGTTCTGTACATATGGTGTAGTATATGTTCTTATCGTATCTAGTATCTGAAGGATATAACAGAATCAAGATGAACTCACATAATGTAATACTAAGACATCATCTACTACTATATAAGATATAGTGATAGGTTGTCGTATCATCATTGCCGAGGGATGAGGGCCGGAGGACATTCAACTTTATCTATGGCTACATAGTTTCTGCCTCGCCAGTCGAATGGCTTAATTGTCAAGTATGGAAACGAATGGCTCAGAACACAATCCAAAATTCATTCTAGCATACATTAGTGTGAATCATCTATGTTCTGTACATTTGGTGTAGTATATGTTCTTATCGTATCTAGTATCTGAAGGATATAACAGAATCAAGATGAACTCACATAATGTAATACTAAGACATCATCTACTACTATATAAGATATAGTGATAGGTTGTCGTATCATCATTGCCGAGGGATGAGGGTAGAGGGACAAATACCGCTCGAGTGAGCCAAAGGCATGCAGCCACTTCCCACCCTCAATTCACCCTCTCCCTCTCTCACGCTATCAACGTCACAACTTTTCCACCTCAAGTTCTAATCAAGCATTTTCCTTCTCCTCTCCTCCACCATGGCTCTAAACCCATCTGCTCCTCCCTACTTCCCTTCTTCTTATTTGACTCTCTCAGCCACATATGATATCCAGCTCAAGTGTAGAGTCGGAGGAGAAGAAGTGGACAGGAAGATGAGGGGGAAGCAGCATAGCCGGCGGCATAACCCGGAGGAAGTACAGAGGTTTTCTTCAACATACGTAGGAGAACTATAAGGATATATCTTTTCACAACATATCACCTTGTCAAAGACCCTTAATGTGACAACCATGTTACCGCGGTGTCGGAAGACTAACATGTCATAATTTTCTAAGCCGTGTGTTTTGACATAATCCTCCAAACTCTTTCATGCTATGTAATAATGCAAGATTACTATATAGAAGGAAAGAGTTTGGAGGATTATGTCAAAACACACGGCTTAAAAAATTATGACATGTTAGTCTTCCGACACTGCGGTAACATGATATTCACATGAAGGGTCTTTGACAAGGTGACATATTGTGAAAAGATATATCCTTATAGTTCTCCTATGGATGTTGAAGAAAAACTCTGTACTTCCTCCGGGTCATGCCGCCGGCTGTGCTGCTTCCCCCTCATCTTCCTGTCCACTTCTTCTCCCCCGACTCTACACTTGAGCTGGATATCATATGTGGCTGAAAGAGTCAAATAAGAAGAAGGGAAGTAGGGAGGAGCAGATGGGTTCAGAGCCATGGTGGAGGAGAGGAGAAGGAAGATGATTGATCAGAACGGATGGCTCAGAACACAACCCAAGATTCATTCTAGCATACATTAGTGTGAATCATCTATGTTCTGTACATATGGTGTAGTATATGTTCTTATCGTATCTAGTATCTGAAGAACGTAACAGAATCAAGATGAACTCACATAATGTAATACTAAGACATCATCTACTACTATATAAGATATAGTGATAGGTTGTCGTATCATCATTGCCGAGGGATGAGGGTCGGAGGACAGTCAACTTTATCTATGGCTATATAGTTTCTGCCTCGCCAGTCGAATGGCTGCAGGGACTATGTCCTAATCACCATGTCGTACCGTAGACTAATACAAATGGAGCTGGAAATATCCGTCGCTAACCGGTCACTAGTCCGTCGGTAACTGAGAATTTTTTTTGAAAAAAATTGCAGCACTTTCCCTGTTCACAAAAATATGCATAAACCAAATCAATATATAATGCACACCAATTATCCAACAATCACATAGACCAAATATATAATGCACACTAATTATCCAAGAATCACATAGACCAAATATGCACATACGAATTTAATGCACACCAATTATCCAAGAATCATATAGACCAAACCAAATTAATATAAAATAGACATCAATTATCCTGAAGAGTAACCTAATATCCGTCGTTATAATTCGATTTATCTTCAAGTGTGAGAACGGATGGCTCAGAACACAACCCAAGATTCATTCTAGCATACATTAGTATGAATCATCTATGTTCTGTACATATGGTGTAGTATATGTTCTTATCGTATCTAGTATCTGAAGAAGGTAACAGAATCAAGATGAACTCACATAATATAATACTAAGACATCATCGACTAATATATAAGATATAGCGATAGGTTGTATCATCATTGCCGAGGGATGATGGCCGGAGGACAGTCAACTTTATCTACGGCTACATAGTTTCTGCCTCGCCAGTCGAATGGCTGCAGGGACTATGTCCTGATCACCATGTCATACCGTAGATTAATATAAATGGAGCTGGAAATATCCGTCGCTAACCGGTCACTAGTCCGTCACTAACTGAGATTGTCACATACACATATGTATATCACAGCTAGATGTATAGATATATACATCTATATAGAAGCACACAACTGATAGAACTCGTACTGTCCTTGAGACAGTGAACATATACACCATGAATCCAAACCCCATATTCACATTTACTAATCCAAACACCACCAAACTAATGGATAACACCCAATATGGATAACACATTATTTAGCCAATATATAAACTCAGATGAATTTGAGAAGCAAAACCCCCGCCGCCCCCGACCAAAGCCCGCCGTCCCAATCCCATCGCCCAGTAGTTCGGTTGCATATATATATGAAGAGTGCTTATGGCTGTGCGTCGGTTGCATATACCCCCGATGCTCCCGCCCCAAGCCAGCCGCCCAGCCCCCGACGCCGTCGCCCCAAGCCCGCCGCCCAGCCCCCTACACCCCCGTCCCAAGCCCGCCGCCCAGCTCCCGACGCCCCCACCCAGCCCCCGACGCCCTAGCCCCAAGCCCGCCGTCCAGCCCCCGACGCCCCCGCCCCAAGCCCACCGCCCAGCCCCCGACCCAAGCCAGCCGCCCAGCCCCCGACGCCCCAGCCCCAAGCCCACCGCCCAGCCCCCGACGCCCCCGTCCCAAGCCCACCACCCAGCCCCCGACCCAAGCCAGCCACCCAGCCCCCGACGCCCCAGCCCCAAGCCCGCCGCCCAGCCCCCGATACCCCCGTCCCAAGCCCACCGCCCAGCCCCCGACCCAAGCCAGCCGCCCAGCCCCCGACGCCCCAGCCCCAAGCCCACCGCCCAGCCCCTGACGCCCCCGCCCCAAGCCCGCCGCCCAGCCTCCGACGCCCCCGTCCCAAGCCCGCCGCCCCCGCTGCCCCTATACGACACCACGAGAGAGAGAGAGAGAGAGAGATAGAGAGATCGAGAGAGAGAGGGGATTACCTTCGGGAGAGAGAGAGAAATGAGAGGACGCCGACGCCAACGCCGACACCGATGTCGATCACCGAAGCTGCGAGAGAGAGGGAGAGAGAGAGAGAGGAGAGAGAGTAAATTTGGAGGGAATGCGAAAAGTTCCCCCCGCCGTTTCATTTAAAGTCTGGAACGTATATTTAGCGACGGACTAGCGACGGACTAGCGACGGCTGATAGCCCGTCGCCGGGTAGTCTCAATTTTTAATACTTGTCGACTGAATATCCATCGCCATGTAGTCGAAAGAAATGTCCCGCCAATTCTCTACACAATTTTTGCCAAATAATCGACTGAGTAGCGATGACTGGCCTTCCGTCGCTATATTTTCGACACCTTAGCGACGGATGTGCGGCCTTTCCCCCTTAAAATTAAAAGAAAAAATGTAAAGGCGTGTGGTCGGTAATCCGTCGGTGAGCGGCCATGAAGCCGTCGCTAACGCCGACTGAAAATTTCTGTCGCTAATAGTCCGTCGCTACTTTACTGTATTTTGGTAATGTTGTGACTTGGTTATTCTGTGGATGAGATATAGATTTCCATGAGATTCTAGACGGCCATGACTTATGTATATTAGACAGCATTCTCCCGCCGATACTGCGGCGTAGGCTGGGCTTGGACACGCTTCGTATCCGAAAAACGGGTGTAGATCGTGACAAGTTTTTTTGGTGGCCCATGCAGGTCAACGTTAATCACTTCGGTTACGTCACTGTACTGTCGTGTGCATACGAATAGGATTAGACACTTAGGATCTCATCCACATGTCTTGACTCACTATTAGCCTCTAATCTTTGATTTTATTGAATCCTTGACTCGCATTCTGCTTGAAATTCTTCAACGGCTAAAGTGTTTTCGTTTGTTACAGTTAAGATGGTCTCTCAAGACAGGAACTATGCTTCCCTGAACACTCTACCGGCTGTAGAAGGCTTTTTCACATACATAACCCCACCAACATAAGGAGGCCAGCTCACTCATATGAGCAATCTGCCACAGCTGCAGTTCTCGAGATTCCTCAGAGACGACATTCCACCACCTCTGTAATTTCCTTCGCAGACTCCACCACCAGCACCCGTTCTACCACTAGCATCTGTCCCACCGCCAGCACAAGTCCCGCATCCAGCACGTATTCCATATCCAGTTCCAGCCAGGCACCCAGCACCAGCGATGTATCCAGCACCCGTTCTGCCTCCGCCACCAACACTGAATAATGTTACACTCCTGGAGATCTTTCAGCAGCAAGCCAACATATTTTGCGACACGTTGAGAGAGGCTCTTCAGACTAGAGATGCTCCGCGACAGCGTCCTGGAACTTCCAAGAACTTCATGGACCTCCAGCCCAGAGAATTCCATAGGACAGAGGGGATTCTCTATGCTGACGAGTGGTTGGAGAATGTTGAATGATACCTGAAGATGGCCTGAGTCCCAGAAGATCTGAAGATCGAGTCAGCTAGTGGACATCTTTTTGACATCGCGCGGACGTGGTACCAAGGCGAGCCCCTATTTTCTGCTCCAGATGTAACTTGGAAGGAATTCAAGCGACTGTTCAAGAGAAAATTCTATCCATACATAGCATGAGAGGCGTTGGTGAGACAGTTCGAGCACCTAGAGCAGGGCAACCACACCGTCGACGAGTACACATCGGAGTTTTTTTGCCTCAGCCGTTTCGCAGAGAGCTTGGTCAATACCCCTGAAGACAAGGCACGACGATTCAGGAAGGGACTATCTCACGAGATTCGTCTAGCCATCACCACCAGTCGAGCCACCACTTACGAAAAGATTCTGGAGGTCGTCCAAGCTGTAGAAGAAGAGTTGAGTCACAAGCCGAAGAGGAATCGAGACGCATTCGGAGGAGGCAACGACCAATCAGCACCGACAAAATATCCAAACATTCAAGAGAAGACCCCAACACAGAAGCATCATTAGCAACCACGAGCAGCCCCACAACAAGTTCAAGATGTTCCTACATGCCAGTACTGCAAGAACAGAGGCAACGTCCAAGAAGACTGTTGAAGATGGTTAAGGCTGTGCTATACTTGTGGATCCAATCAGCACCTATCACGAGATTGCCCAAAGAGAAACATGACTGTCCCACCAGTACCAGTCGCACATGGAGGACAAGCTTATGCCATGATCATGGAGGATACGACGACACTGCAAGGAGCAGCAGGTAAAAATCTCCAGTAGATACTGGCAGTAATATAGATAGACCTATATTTAAACTTTGAATTGTTTAAGAATTTCTTTTATAGCAGTTTGTTCTAGACTATTCATTCTAGTGGATCATAGCTCATTAAATTTCGAGGACAAAATTATTTTAAGGGGAGTAGACTGTAAACCCCTTGATCAATTTCTATTATGTTAAAATCTTTTTTTATTCTATTTAGCATTCATTCTTATGGATCACTAACAATAGAGGATGAAATTCGAAATAAGTGAAAGGGGAGGGACCTAAGTGCAAATGTGAGTTTTTAAATTCTTAAGGGCTGTTTAAATGAGACTGGGACCAAATTTTCGATTCCTGTTAAACCAACTTCAAATTCTAGTTCTGCCGAGAAGATAAATCTCTCCAAATCAATCTCAAATCGGATTTCCCTCTATCCTAATACCCTAAATTCCCAACTATAAATATATGTGGAGTTCGGTTATAGTAGAAACCCTAGAAATCTTCCCTCCAGCTGTAATTCCAGTCGACCAATCCAGGATACTTCGTGGAAGAGAAACGCTAGAAGCTCTTCAACCAGGTAATCCTGTGCACTTTTCATTCTTCCTTCCAAAACCGAGAACCTAGCAGTCATCTGTAACATTGTAGATGTTTGATTAATTCCTAGTAGAACCCAGGATACATAATAGGGATACGGATGACACCAGCAAAGGGGATTGGATTGTTCTTATGCCAGAAATAGTTAGGTAAGGTATGTCCTGTTACTTGTTCACATGTTCCTGAGTTTTTCATATACATAAACTTCATGTCTGGTCTTTTTACCACTTACGTTTTAATATAAGGTCTACAACCTGTATTAGTATATCACCACAGTATAGTAACCAGTGAGCATTCCCTTTGCACTTATGTGAGGGTAAGGATCTATGAAGACTAAAGGGGAGAAGGAACCATATAGGACCATAGAGGGTAAGCTGCAATAGATGCTTGATATCAAATCTCCTACGCAAGATCCTCAGACCTGGACTTCACCTACTGGTCTGTCATGTATCAATTCACGTTGTTAATTCTGAAATCACATCCTAACACCTACCATCAGACAACCTCGTTGATATAGGGCATGGCCTAGGAGCTATGTGCCTGTGTAGAAAACATATAAATATATGCTCTATTGGCAGGACCAGAGGATCCTGAGCCATGGATTTTCCCTGGCACATAGCAAATTCTAACAGGAGATAGTATGGTTAGAGTCCAGGTTAGATAAGATGAGGATAAGATTGGCTAGGCAACACTCCCAATCTTAAGAGACCTATAGGAATTAGGTACAAATAGGTCCTTAATATCTGGGTAGCAAACTGTAGGCATTGGAGTGTTTAAAGAGTCCTGGTATAAGGTCTAGACTCAGGTAAATGGCTCTACTTGTAAAGTGCCCGGCCCACAATATAGGACATATAGAGAGGACTGATGGTCAGTATGGAAAGTTGTACACTGGTACAGGCCTATACCAGTCTTTAGCTATTATCTCCCTGGCCTAACTTCTATGGTGCAGATATCAGGACAGGTAAATAGATACTCTTGCAAATTGAGAAAGTGTTGTATGTAGGTTACTGAGTAAACCAGGGTTGGTATCAGGATAACGTAGGTACTGATTTACCTGGGAAGTTAGCTGAGGATCACCCAAGGCTTGAGAATCGACTGAGTAATAGCCAACAGTAAAAAGTAGGTTAGTTGCACTCCATACCCAACATGTACTGGCATATAGGCCCAAGTAGCCTAGGCTCTGTTTTTAGAACCACTCTTGAATCCAGGGGAGGACCAACACACATGTGGTTACTGAAGGGGGTTTTCTCTCCATATTAACTTGGGATGATTTGAGTTGAACCATCACCTGCATCCATTAGAAACTGTTAAGGGAGGAGTCTTTATATTTAACAAGATATTGACAGGAACTTAGATGAGTACATGGCTATAGATGGTTCCTTAGATCATAGACACTTCTATGGTCAATACTTTAGTATCAGAAGTGACATTATATAGCAGTCAACTGAGGAGACAAGTTACAATCTAAGGGTAGCCAGTATATCAAATGTACTCTAATACCAGGAATTTACTGTAAGAGAGTTACCAATAGTCAGGGTGTCTTATCTAGGGGCAATACCTAAATCATGTACAGGTACAAGGGAAGGTCTGTGGGTAGTATCTATAAGTCCTATTGTAAATTTTGAACCTGTAGCCAAGGAGGCAGTGATGATGTATCCCTTTGTACAACGGCAGGACCCTGTTACATTCTCACATGTATGATGATCTCTATATATGGTAGGCCATGTAAGAATGGTACTTGAAGTATCTTTCACATATTGGTATATTAGTGGAAAGGTCCATATTGACCTGCAGATGATATGCAGAGACTAAGGACAGCAGTAAACTAAATGTAACCCATGGGAGTAGTAGTACACAAGAATAGGATAGCTTGATAAGTATCCTACTAGTGGGTAGAGGGATGTAGATGTTGTGGTAAGAACCTAGAGATTAATAACATAATGAGAGATTGTTATTGTTCTCAAACTCATTTATTAACCCATTATATATGCTTCAAATAGGTTCATTGGACTTTGACTCAGTGCTCTGAACTATACCACAACTTAAGACCTAAGGCAAGTATACCTTGCCTTCCTCTACAGTTTTATTTACATGCATTTCATTCCATTTTTTAGTCTTTGATTCTTTATGGACTTGTGCTCTTCGTGTTGTATTCTGTTGAGTCATTTTTATTGCATATAGCCGTGTTTATATTTAGCATTATGGTTCACATTTGGAGTTGTTCTTACTAGTACATTGCTTTAGTCGTGTCATAGAACAAGTGCGTGTAGGTGAACTGCTAAATCCTTGACTATCATTTTACACAACCAGAGAGTCCACACTTAGGATGAGGGTTGATCAGTGCACCAGATAGTCCACACTCGGGACGAGGGTGTTTGTCGTGTTCATTGGCACCAGAGAATCCATACTCGGGACGAGGGTGTTTATCGTGAGCTAACCAGAGAGTCCACACTCGGGATGCGGGTTAGTGCTTAGTTCAAACCTGTGAGTCCATACTCAGTATGAGGGTTTGGTTTTCCATTGATCTCATGTTCATTTAGCAGTTCATTTATGCGTAGTTGTTCTAGTGTTCGTATTCATAGCCAATTGTCATGTTCCTGTCTTCTTGTTTATTTTTTGTGTATGATAAAACTATTAGATAGGCATTTTTATATGTATTTTGTTATGTCCTCTGAGGACCTGATGATCTCTTTAGGTTAGCCGAGTTTGAATCAGGAGCAGACTAGTGGGTTTGAGTTAGCATCAGACTGCAGAGTTTTGCAGTTGAGGTTGCCTTGATTAGCAGGTTGTATTCAGATAGTATATTTTATGTATTTTTCTCTTTCCGTCTATTGGTAGTAGATTTGTGTCCATGAAATATGACATTGATTTTTGAAAATATTCAATTATATTCATTATTGCTGAGTTTTATATCTTATTCATTAATCTTGGTTGTGACTTGGTTATTCTGTGGATGAGATATAGATTTCCATGAGATTATAGACTGCCATGACTCGTGTATATTAGACAGTGTTCTAGTGCCGACACTACGGCGTAGGCTGGACTTGGACTTGCTCCGTATCCAAAAAGCGGGTGCGGGTCGTGACATCTCTTGACGAAGAGTCTGTTTACTCTTGATGAAGAGTTTGTCTAGGAGTTTAATCTTAGTATTATCAAGGAGGATGAGGTTAAGCCCATAAGTAAGTCACCGACAGTGGCAACCAACCGAGTCTGGCTGGTGATCCTAAGAAGTCGGTTTAATGTGTAGAAACAAACTGGACTTGGATGACTATTATGAAACATTGACCTTTGAGATTTAAAATTCTCTTATACTAATGTCCAAGTAGCTGTACGATGATATACAATGATACTTCATCCCTATGGTTACAGTGTTCCAGTGTGATTTGGTTATGATGAGTTTTAGAACTCTTAATAGATCCAAACATGATTATGCAGGATTGACTCCAATCACCAACCCTTTGAGGACTTACCTATGCGAGAGGTCGTGAAAGCCATGACTATGGGACATGGTGATCCCAGACAACTCTTATGAATATAAAAAAGTGTACATAGCCAATCAAAATGCCTCCCCGATAGACCCAAGAACCTCTAGCATACTATGTGTGTTATTTTTTGAACTGGTTCAAGATGTCTGATTCAAGGCATAGTCCATCAATTACTTATTCAGATAAAGACAATAGTCACTAAGTGAGATTCTAGGCTGTAGTCTATCTTATCTATGCATAGTATATAATTTCTCAGAATTCTCAACATTTTTTTAATTATCTTCTCTGTTGTTTCGGAACATGGGGTTTTTTTTTTGGAGGGGGATTGTTGTATAATTTGGGTAAAACCCAACTTCTTCCTCTCTTCAATGTCCTTTAATTTGTTATTTAATACTTTCAACTATTTTATTTTGTTTTGTTTAACTTTGACATTTTCAATATTTATTTCCTATTCATTGGTATTTTATGGGCTGGTGCTTAATGACCAAATGACTAAATAACTAGCCATAAAATCCTATTAAAATCTATTAAATATGTTGGAAGAGGTATCCATATTTTTAGTATATATTGAGAAGATACTTGAGAAAAAAAGTAACCAAATGGTTCCTCCTCCTCCTTCACAAACATGTATTCCTTCTTTCATGTCCATTCCAATCTCTCCTACTCTAGACAAAGCTAAGTTCTGGTCATTCTTACGGAGTTGTGTGCAACAACAGAAAGCCAGTAGTAAGGAGATTTTACCACTAGGAGGATTGGGAGAAAGTCTGCACATAGACCTGGAATAATCTCTTAGGGCAATGCTTCGTGCATAACATCCCAATAGACTGGTAACTCAAACTTTTGTTATTGTTTACATGAGTTAAGGTAAATATATCTAACACAAATTACACAAAATGAGGCGCACAACTACGCATACAGAATATTGGGACCTACATGTCATAAAATGGTAAGAAATAATGGATGTTGTGAGCTTGTGAGTTTATAAAATTATTTTTTCATCTAACACAATTTAATATGCTCTTATATTTGTTTACAATTCCAATGCTAAGAAAAAAAGATAATTATCCATCATTGAAGCAAAATGAAATTTATCCATCATTGACTGGTTGAAAACAAACAAGCAAAATTATCCACCTATTTTTATGCATGTTTGAATGAATCCAGATTCAATGATGCCAATATCTCGAAATATATACATAGATAGGTGGGACAACATGATATATTGGTTACGATCGAAAAATTGATAATAACTCATGTAATTCTCCTATTTATATTGCCATCACGTGGTATTACGAGATATTTGGATTAGAGGATTCAAATTTTGTTTAGAATAAATAGTGCCCAATTAGGTAATAGTTTGAGTTAGACAAAAAATTATCATCTGAAAGTCAATAAACAATGGAAAGCAAGTTGGATGTGGTAGCGGATATGTGGTTCATTATGAATCCTTGTGAGAATAGAGATGAAAGCAATACTCATTAGTGTTGAAGATCTTAGATTAATTTTCATTATTTTCTATATTTATTAATTGATATATTCTCCATTTTTAGTTAGGGTTAGTGATGTTATTTATATTTATTAAAATATTGGCTAAGAGTCTTAATAATTCCTAATATCATTCTATACACAATGTAGCCTCTACTTTCAACATTGTATTAGAGTCATAGGTTCTTGTAAGATTTTTTAAGACTAACTGCTTATTTTTTGGTGATGGTCGAAAGCGTTTCTTCAACATCTACTTTTGGCACACATTTTTCGTGATTTCTTCAGTAGTCGGAGTCATGATTTTCTTTCGGACTTCTCCCATACGCGAAGTTCTGTTCTTCTACTTTTGGGATTTCTTTGGTATTCATGGTATCAACATTCTTTGGATTTCTTCCATAATTTCTTGTCTTTTGGAGCCCGATATATTATATTTTTCTTCCTTGATTATTTGTTTTTTTGAGTCCTGACAAAGGAATTTTTATCCAGGATTTTACCTCCTACATAGCTCCATCTTACTTCGGATGTTTCTTTCATGATTTTTTGCCTTTTTCGAGTCTTGACAAATTTCAAATGTTTATGTCTGATGTTTCTTGCCCTACAAAGCTTCGATATACTTATATATTTTCCCTTAGAATCCTTGTTTTGAAGCTCTAATATACTTGAGATGTATTATTTTTAAAGTTTTTTGTTGTGAAACCTTGACTCTCCTTTTTTTAATCTCTTCATGGATTTTCTTCCATTGTGAAGTCGCAGCTCTCATTCCATTATTCCAAGATTTATTCTTTTGTGAAGCCCTTTCTTTCTTTGATTCATCTTGGGATTTCTTCCTTCTTCGAGCTCCAACTTTCTTCGAGTGGTTTCTTGCATGATTTTTCCACAAAGAAACCTCAACCTCATTTTTCAGGTGATCTGTAGTCTATTTCTTTTCAAGATGGACTTGCTTTTACCAATTTCCAACTTGTGGGGATGTGCTGAAGATCATTTTTATTGATTTTGGTATTTGCTAGTTGATGTATTTCTTATTTTTAGTTAGGGTTAGTTATGTCATTTCATATGCTTTTTGTTTCCTATAAATGTTGACAAAGAGTCCTAATAAAATTTAAGTGTCATTCTTTCACAATGTAGCCTTCACTTTCAACAGTTAGCTCTCATGTAAGAGCATGTACTGTAATGCCTGTGGTTCGTATTACGTATTCTGGAATACGTGTATGCATTTATTCTTGTATTGCCTGATTTCCTTGCTTAGTTTTCCTTCATGGCTTGGTTATTCTTGGTTCGGGTTGGCTTGGTTCGGTTTGGGATTGCTATTTGGTTCATCATGAACCAAGGGGTGAACCCCTACCTACCACCACCACTACCATTTATTAACCCTTCTCCTTTCTCTCTCTTCATTTATCATCTTCTCCACCATTACTCCTTCACCTACCAGAGAGAGGAGAGAGAGGTCTAGGCAAGTGCAACTTGCTTCATGGAGGAACTCAAATTTTATTATTTTATTCTCTTCCTTACTGCATTTTAACTTACTTTAGAACTTGGCAATTTTACTTTCCATGGCTAGATTCTTGTAGATCTATATTTATATTATTTTCGGATCTCTTGGGTTTTGATCTACTTAAGCTTTTTATTTCTGAGTTTTGATGATTCCATGTTGTAGAGAATTTCGTTCTACCCCATTTTGACCTGTGTAAGTTCGAATTTAGGCTCCGGATGATGGACTTATGGAGCTTGAAGACTTGGCTCTCATGGTGTTCTCTTCTCTGAAATTTTGGAGAAGATGAACAGTGCTTGACTTGACCGCATGAATACTTCATGCGGCAAGTGTTCTATTTTCAGCCGCATAACTCGCTCAATCCCCAGCCGCATAAGTTCTGAACTCCCTTAGCCGCATGCAGCCCCCTTCATTTCCTGGCCGCATAGGCCCGTGACCAGTCTGGCCGCATAGGCATTGCTCTCCGAGCCGCATATGCGCCCATCTTCTTGAGCCGCATGAACTTGCATTTCTTTCTAGCCGCATGAGCTTGCCTCCCCCCCAGCCGCATGAAGCCACTCTTCCGCTGGCCGCATGAGGCCCAACATCTTGGAGCCGCATGCGCCATCACCTCCCTAGCCGCTCCTGGCCGCATGGGGATTAGTTTCCTGGCCGCATGTGCTCTTGCACTTACAGCCGCATGGACTTTTCCTAGCCTATCCGCATGGGTTGTTCACCTTCCAGCTGTATGAGACCCATTTCTTTTGGAACCGCATGCGCCCTCCTGAACTTGGCCGCATGAGATCCAGCGGCCCTGGTCGCATGCGCTCTCATATTTGAGCCGCATGTGTCTTATTCTCTCCTGGCCGTATATGCCTTAGCCGTGTAGCTCTTCTATGGCCCTGTATATTGATATTTTATTAGATATTTTACGCCCATTTTATATCCTTAAGCCTTTTATCATGAACTTGATAATCATAGATTTATTTCAGATGTTTGGAATATTACCTGACATGACACGATAGTGACCCGTAGTGGTACACTCCTGACATAATAACCTGACATGACCTGATAGTGGCCCGTCGTAGCGCACTCCTGACAAGAACACTTGACATGATAACCTGACATGATATATCTTGAAAAGCTGTTACGACGGCTACCTGACATGACATGACCTGTATAATTAATCCTGAACACCGTGGGCGATTGTGCTTGTACAAATAAACCAGTCCTGTCTTGCATCATATCTAGGATAGGGACTCCTGAGTACCACGGTCAGGAGTACCTATTGAAATGGACTAAGGTTAATAACTAGATTAACACATTAGTCATGAAGAGATTCGCCAGCTACAGGCAATCCCGTTACCTGGGCGCGCCTGGGATCTGTAGCCTACCGTCGAGTAGGGCATATTTCCAGCACACTGTCATGTGTTGCACCCTTCAAGCTACTTAAGGGTACATATATTTCCTGGATGATGTACCCACCTGTATTCAACCCCTAATTTCGACCTGGGTAACCTGGATGGTCTGTAGGGCCTGTGGCTGTGGAGTAATCTCACTGCATCTTGCTAGTAATTAGGCCTGTGATAACCCTAGTTAGTTAAAGTATCAAGCCGTAATTCTTGCTTGGCCGTGAAATGATTGGATGGAGTCTAACCAGTCTAGTCTTGCCCTGACCTTGTTCCAGATCACTGTATGACTTGAATGCCTGTATTTATTTTACCGATAAATGGTGAGAGTTCCAAGTTCTGTTAAGACGAAGGGTTACAACCCCAGTCCTTGTTTGGTTTACGGGTTGTAACCTGGTTATCTGAATAGTTCCATGGTTATCTCGTCGTATATCATCCTGGTGTATTTTTTTTATTTCCAGTTTTTACCTTATTTATACTCTTGTAATGATTGCTGGTTTTAGTTCCTAAGTGAAGCCTCCTTTGTGGCACTTGCTTTTTCTGGGATCTGACCCAGCTGGTTTTGTATGGCCAGATTTCGGAGCAGTTCCAAAGGACCTACCAGCCTTCCAGCCAGATGGTGACCACTAGACGAAACCCTGGCAACGAGTAGGTTTATTTTTTATCTCCCACTTATTGTAAAAAATATTCTTTTGAGGCGTTTAGCCGACGAGCACCTGTTTAGCTCGGTTGCACTTTACTTACTGTCTGCCTACGGGCTGTAACATGATTAACATATCCTAGGGTTGATCATGTATGACTAAACTCTTGCTAGTCCTAACGTTTTGTAACGACTAGATTCATGATCAGCTGAATATGTAATGTTTGGGACGCC
The DNA here is from genome assembly GCA_029216955.1 of Iris pallida. NCBI lineage: Eukaryota > Viridiplantae > Streptophyta > Magnoliopsida > Asparagales > Iridaceae > Iris > Iris pallida. Next base: position 8,192,706 of record JANAVB010027994.1, read on the forward strand.
TTACTATTGTATATTTAATGATCATACATCTTGTAACTTTTACTTACTTGCTTGTGATTGAGACACTAGGCTTGTTCATGACCATAGGAGACTGTTGGCTTGTAGATAAACCCTCATGTATCTAGACAGCCGTGACCGTATACCGAGATGGATTCCATTTCATATACGTAGCTGGCTATGTCTGCCCCCGCTCTCCAGTATTCTGGTTCTGGGGCGTGACATGGTTTAAATGGTGGCCCATGCAGGTCTTGTAAATCAAGATATGTGAGGGTTTACCGAATAGATGTCTCAATCAGTATTCGTCCTTGATCTCTGCTCGTATCTTCTGAATCCCTGGATTCTTGTCCTGATTATATGCTTGTATCGTTGATCTGTCCTGGTCCTTCCGTATTGTTCCCTATGTCGTCTTCTTCAGCGACATTGTTCGTGGTCCTACCGACCAGCAAGGCAGAGCACTCCCCGTGGATCATCAGCAACCTGGAGATCAAGCCCAGCATTCCGGAGTAGCCTCTAGAGTCGTGCCTTCTGATGGAGGACCACCAGTCCAGCCAGTTCAGCCTGCCGAGCCGGATGATGGCACCTTGGTAGGTCTTGTCAGGACCTTGATAGCTTCCCAAGACCGGCGTGGAGATGTTTTGCACCAGGCAGTGACGGATGCTCTGGCCAGAGGAGGTCATCAGGGTAACAGCGCGGCCAACAGCTTCAAGCGCTTGAACCCTCCCTTCTTCGACGGTAGTGAAGATGCTATCATAGCAGATACATGGCTTCAGGACACAGCGGTAATTTTAGAAGCAGCCAGGACCCCAGAGAACGAGAAGGTAGCCGTGGTGCGCCTGCAGTTGTTAGATCTTGTCCGCAGCTGGTGGGCAGCTCAGGCCGTTGGATTAGCAGCACCCATTCCATGGGCAGTGTTCAGAGAGAGATTCCAGACCAAGTATTTCGATGCTGTAGCTCGGTACGATCTACAGACAAGGTTTACCAATCTGAAGCAAGGAGACAGAACGGTCGACGAATATGTGGCCGAGTTTTCCAGACTCAGTCGGTTTGCTCCCACCTTGGTGGCAACCGAGTATGATCGAGCCCAGCGGTTCCAGCAGGGACTTCACCTGGAGATCTTGTTAGCAGTTGAGCAGTTTGAGCATCAGACTTTTGATGCAGTCTTAAGAGCAGCCCGGAGGCATGAGTATACCTCCCAGAGGATCGTGGACATGACCGGAGGTCGAAAGAGATCTCACGGCCAGATGAATCAGTCTTCAGCACCAGCCCCGGCAGCCAGGGCTTTGACTATTGGAGCTCCGAGGCGAGCGGCCTCAGTAACGTCGGTTCAGCATTCCACCCCGACGTACCCTCAGCAGCAGCAGAAGCAGAAGCAGTCTTCCGCAGTGGGATGTTCTCATTGTGGGAAGCCAGGCCATGTAGTGGCAGAGTGTCGTAGGGCGCAGGAATTGTGTCTGGTTTGTGGAGCACCAGACCATAGGGTTGGATCGTGCCCGAACAGGGGTGGTTCATCATCATCCAACCTTTCTAGCTCTTCGGTGAGAGGACCAGCACCGGTCCAGCAGCAGTATCTATTGCCGAGGCCCTTGCCACCTCAGTCCCATGTATTCCAGCAGCAATAACCCCAACAGTATGCTCAAGCCCAGGCCTTGAGTCAGAATAGGCAGCGAGGATTTTAACAGAGGGGACCAGCACCCCGAGGGCATGGTCAGATTATGGTGTTGACCATGGAGGAAGGATTGGCACCAGGTGAGGTAGTAGAAGGTACTATTCTCATCAACTCCTTTCCAGCTTCAGCTTTATTTGATTCTGGTGTATCCTATTCATTTATGTCTGCACGATTCGCGACACGGGTAGGATTGGAGCCCGAGTCATTATCAGTAAGGCTCAATATACTTACTGGTAACGGACTTGTGGGAGTCGATAGAGTATTTTCCTCGTGTCGGATCGTAGTTAGCGGTAGAGAGTTCCCCGCTAGATTGATAGAGTTCCCGATGGCCGATTATGATGTGGTCTTAGGGATAGATTGGTTGAGGAACCAGTATGCTAGAATAGATTGCCATGTTGGTAGAGTTGTTTTTAGCATTCCAGGTGAGCCAGAGTTTTCCTTCTCTCGAGGCGAAGTTGAGCCTTCTCCTCCAGTATTGCGGATGGCAGTAGCAGCTGTTCAGTTGCCCAGGATAGTCGAGGAGTTTCCAGATGTTTTCCCAGAAGAGCTTCCAGGTATGCCGCCAGAGCGGGAGAACGAGTTCACCATAGACTTGATTCCCGGGACAGCCCCAATGTCAGAGAGAGTCTACAGGATGGCGCCTTCAGAATTGGAGATCTTGTACAAGATGATTGAGGAACTCAGGACCAAGGGATTCATTCGTGCCAGTGGATCGCCTTGGGGAGCCCCGATGCTTCTTATGAAAAAGAAGGATGGTACATCCAGGTTATGTGTTGATTATCGTACCTTGAACTCAGTGACAATCAAGAACAGATATCCTCTCCCGAGGATAGATGACTTGTTTGATCAGCTCAAAGGGGCATCAGTATTCTCGAAGATTGACTTGCGCTCAGGATACCACCAGATCAGAGTCAGAGAGCAGGACATCCCGAAGACAGCTTTTAGATCGAGGTATGGGCATTGAAAGTTCCTTGTTATGCCTTTTGGAGCGACCAATGTGCCGGCAGTATTCATGGACCTCATGAATCGCATTTTTATGCCTTACTTGGATCAGTTTGTGATCGTGTTCTTGGACGACATCCTGGTCTACAGCAAGAGTGAGGCAGAGCATGAGCAGCATCTCCGTGTGGTTCTTCAGATCCTCAGAGAGCACCAGTTATATGCCAATTTCAGTAAATGCGAGTTCTGGCTCGATCACATTTCGTACTTAGGTCATATCATTACCAGAGGCGGAGTAGAAGTGGATCCCCAGAAGATTGTGGCTATTGAGTCATGGTCACTGCCCAGCACAGTTGCAGAAGTTCGTAGTTTTCTTGGATTGGCCGGCTACTACCGGCGATTTGTTTCAGATTTTGCTCAAATTTCAGCGCCATTGACCTAGTTGACCCGCAAGGATACGTAGTTTGCTTGGACAGCAGAGTGCCAGAGTTCTTTTGAGCAGTTGAAGCGAGGATTGATAACAGCTCCTATCTCACGCTTTCAGATGGAACCGGAGGATTCTCAGTGTATTGTGATGCTTCAGGCAGAGGCTTAGGATGTGTTCTGATGCAGCATGGAAAGGTAATAGCTTATGCGTCATGACAACTTCGTGATCATGAGAGGAATTACCCAACCCATGACTTGGAGCTAGCAGCAATAGTATTTGTACTTAAGTTGTGGAGGCACTATTTGTACGGAGATAGGGTGGAGATTTTTACCGACCATAAGAGCCTAAAGTATATTTTCACCCAGAAAGATCTTAACATGCGTCAGAGAAGGTGGCTGGAACTTTTTGTGGATTATGATGTCAACCTACAGTATCATCCTGGGAAGGCCAATATTGTTGTGGATGCATTGAACAGGAGAGCCGGAGCTTATTTCCTAACAGCGCAACCAGAGCTATTAGCAGATCTTCAGAAGATGGGTATAGAAGTTGTTCTCCCTTCCAGTGTAGCATTGATGGCCAGCATGCAAGTTCAGTCCACTATAGTCGAGAGGATCCGGATGGCACAGTCAGCAGATTCCAAGCTTCAGCGACTCAGAGCAGAGTGTGAAGCAAGACGAAGACCAGAGTTATACATTCATGAGGATGGTACACTTTGACATGGTAAGCGTCTTTGTGTACCCAGTGGAGATATCAGACAGGAGATCATGTCAGAAGCGCACAGTTCTCAGTATTCCATCCATCCTGGCGGTACGAAGATGTACCGTGATATCTGTCAGCACTTCTGGTGGAATGGCATGAAGCGGGAGATAGCTCGGTTTGTCTCTCGGTGTTTGGTTTGCCAACAAGTCAAGGCCAAACATCAGAGACCAGCAGGACTTCTTCAGCCCTTGCCGATTCTGGAATGGAAGTGGGAGCATGTGACCATAGATTTCGTGACTGGATTGCCTAGATCCCCAGCTGGTCGAGATGCTATTTGGGTTATAGTTGATCGGCTCACGAAGGTGGCTCACTTTCTTCCATTCAGAGTTGGTCAATCGACGACTCAGTTAGCAGAGATGTACCTCAGGCAGATTGTCAGGTTGCACGGAGTGCCCGTCAGTATTACTTCGGACCGAGATTCCAGATTTACGTCGCACTTTTGGCGTAGCTTACAAGAGAGTTTGGGGACTCATCTCCAGTTTAGTTCAGCATATCACCCGCAGACAGATGGCCAGTCGGAGCGCACGATCCAGACCCTTGAAGACATGTTGAGATCTTGCACACTTGACTTCGGTGGTTCATGGGAAGATCACTTGCACCTGGTGGAATTCTCGTACAACAATAATTTCCAGGCCAGTATCCAGATGGCACCGTTCGAGGCACTTTATGGCAGGAAGTGCAGATCCCCGCTAGCCTGGGATGATGTTGGAGAGAGACAGATGCTCGGTCCAGAAATGATTTCCCAGATAGTTGAGGTGGTCAGGAGGGTTAGAGATCATCTTCGAGTTGCCCAAGATCGCCAGCATCAATGGGCCGATTCTCATCGGCGCCCTCTCGAGTTTTCGGTCGACGATCATGTATTCCTGAGGATTTTGCCTAACCGTGGCGTCATTCGTTTCGGCGTACGGGGCAAGCTTAGTCCTAGGTATATAGGACCGTTTGACATTCTGGAGCGAGTAGGAGATGTATCCTATCGTCTCGCTCTTCCGCCGTCGCTAAGCGAGGTGCATGACATGTTCCATGTATCCCAATTACGACGGTATATCCCAGACCCGAGCCACATCCTGGATCATTCGGAATTGGTTGTTGGTACCAACCTTTCGTATGAGGAGAGGCCCGTGTCTATATTGGACCGAAGAGAGAAGATCCTCAAGAACAAGACTATCAAGTTAGTCCGAGTTGCTTGGGGTCATCACTCTTTGGGGGAGTCAATATGGGAGCGTGAAGATGATATCCGATCGCGATATCCCGACCTGTTTGACTCGTGAGGTATAATGTCTTTCTTATAACTCATGCCTTCGATTCCTTGCTTGCATGATTGATTGATTGCCTAGTATAGCTCGCTTGTTATTAGTATAGCTTGTCATTGCCCCTCTAGCCTCTTGATTAAATTTCGAGGACGAAATTCTTTTAAGGTGGATAGAGTTGTAATGCCTGTGGTTCGTATTACGTATTCTGGAATACGTGTACGTATTTATTCTTGTATTGCCTGATTTCCTTGCTTAGTTTTCCTTCATGGCTTGGTTATTCTTGGTTCGGGTTGGCTTGGTTCGGTTTGGGATTACTATTTGGTTCATTATGAACCAAGGGGTGAACCCCCTACCTACCACCACCACTACCATTTATTAACCCTTCTCCTTTCTCTCTCTTCATTTATCATCTTCTCCACCATTACTCCTTCACCTACCAGAGAGAGGAGAGAGAGGTCTAGGCAAGTGCAACTTGCTTCATGGAGGAACTCAAATTTTATTATTTCATTCTCTTTCTTACTGCATTTTAACTTACTTTAGAACTTGGCATTTTTACTTTCCATGGCTAGATTCTTGTAGATCTATATTTACATTATTTTTGGATCTCTTGGATTTTGATCTACTTAAGCTTGTTATTTCTGAGTTTTGATGGTTCCATGTTGTAGAGAATTTCGTTCTACCCCATTTTGACCTGTGTAAGTTCGAATTTAGGCTCCGGATGATGGACTTATGGAGCTTGAAGACTTGGCTCTCATGGTGTTCTCTTCTCTGAAATTTTGGAGAAGATGAACAGTGCTTGACTTGACCGCATGAATACTTCATGCGGCAAGTGTTCTATTTTCAGCCGCATAACTCGCTCAATCCCCAGCCGCATAAGTTCTGAACTCCCTTAGCCGCATGCAGCCCCTTCATTTCCTGGCCGCATAGGCCCGTGACCAGTCTGGCCGCATAGGTATTGCTCCCCGAGCCGCATATGCGCCCATCTTCTTGAGCCGCATGAACTTGCATTTCTTCCTAGCCGCATGAGCTTGCCTCCCCCCTCCAGCCGCATGAAGCCACTCTTCCGCTGGCCGCATGAGGCCCAACATCTTGGAGCCGCATGCGCCATCACCTCCCTGGCCGCTCCTGGCCGCATGGGGATTAATTTCCTGGCCGCATGTGCTCTTGCACTTCCAGCCGCATGAACTTTTCCTAGCCTAGCCGCATGGGTTGTTCACCTTCCAGCTGTATGAGACCCATTTCTTTTGGAACCGCATGCGCCCTCCTGAACTTGGCCGCATGAGATCCAGCGGCCCTGGCCGCATGCGCTCTCATATTTGAACCGCATGTGTCTTATTCTCTCCTGGCCGCATATGCCTTAGCCGTATAGCTCTTCTATGGCCCTGTATATTGATATTTCATTAGATATTTTACGCCCATTTTATATCCTTACGCCTTTTGTCATGAACTTGATAATCATGGATTTGTTTTAGATATTTGGAATGTTACCTGACATGACACGATAGTGACCCGTAGTGGTGCACTCCTGACATAATAACCTGACATGACCTGATAGTGGCCCATCGTGGCGCACTCCTGACAAGAACACTTGACATGATAACCTGACATGATATATCTTGATAAGCTGTTGCGACGGCTACCTGACATGACATGACCTGTATAATTAATCCTGGATACCGTAGGCGATTGTGTATGTACAAATAAACCAGTCCTGTCTTGCATCATGTCTAGGACAGAGACTCCTGAGTACCACGGTCAGGAGTACCTATTGAAATGGACTAAGGTTAATAACTAGATTAACATATTAGTCATGAAGAGATTCCCCAGCTACAGGCAATCCCGTTACCTGGGCGCGCCTGTGATCTGTAGCCTACCGTCGAGTAGGGCACATTTTCAGCACACTGTCATGTGTTACACCCTTCAAGCTACTTAAGGGTACATGCGTTTCCTGGACGATGTACCCACCTGTATTCAACCCCTAATTTCGACCTGGGTAACCTGGATGGTCTGCAGGGCTTGTGGCTATGGAGTAATCTCACTGCATCTTGCTAGTAATTAGGCCTGTGATAACCCTAGTTAGTTAAAGTATCAAGCCGTAATTCTTGCTTGGCCGTGAAATGATTGGATGGAGTCTAACCAGTCTAGTCTTGCCCTGACCTTGTTCCAGATCACTGCATGACTTGAATGCCTGTATTTATTTTACCGATAAATGGTGAGAGTTCCAAGTTCTGTTCAGACGAAGGGTTACAACCCCGGTCCTTGTTTGGTTTACGGGTTGTAACCTGGTTATCTGAATAGTTCCATGGTTATCTCGTCGTATATCATCCTGATGTATTTTCTTTATTTCCAGTTTTTACCTTATTTATACTCTTGTGATGATTGCTGGTTTTAGTTCCTAAGTGAAGCCTCCTTTGTGGCACTTGCTCTTTCTGGGATCTGACCCAGCTGGTTTTGTATGGCCAGATTTCGGAGCAGCTCCAGAGGACCTACCGGCCTTCCAGCCAGATGGTGACCACTAGACGGAACCCTGGCAACGAGTGGGTTTATTTTTGATCTTCCACTTATTGTAAAAAATATTCTTTTGAGGCGTTTAGCCGACGAGCACCTGTTTAGCTCGGTTGCACTTTACTTACTGTTTGCCTACGGGCTGTAACATGATTAACAGATCCTAGGGTTGATCATGTATGACTAAACTCTTGCTAGTCCTAACGTTTTGTAACGACTAGCTTCATGATCAGCTGAATATGTAATATTTGGGACGCCTTACTATTGTATATTTAATGATCATACATTTTGTAACTTTTACTTACTTGCTTGTGATTGAGACACTAGGCTTGTTCATGACCATAGGAGACTGTTGGCTTGTAGATAAACCCTCATGTATCTAGACAGCCGTGACCGTATACCGAGATGGATTCCATTTCATATACGTAGCTGGCTATGTCTGCCCCCGCTCTCCAGTATTCTGGTTCTGGGGCGTGACATGTACTCATCCCTAAATTCACTTAATTGATTGGGGAACTTCTTGAAGGGTGAGGAATAAAGTGGAACTTGTGTGAAATACAAAATCATAAAGATACTTGTGAGAGAGGAAATGACACATTTCTGGCGAGGTATTATAATAAATAAGGTAAAAACTTGGAAGAGAATGCAAATCACAAAGGTGAGTTGTGTAGGAGGAATCAACACCATTCTAGTGAAATATCATATGAGAAATAAAAGAACTTATGAGGGAATGTAGAATCACAAAGATAACTTGTGTGAAAGATAGCAACATAGTTCTGGTGACATATCACATAAATAAATAAGGTAAGGACTTGGAATAGTTGCAATGTAGATGGGTGCATTCATGGAACTTGTGGATAAATAGATAGAAAATGATAAGCAAACAGGACATATACGATAAAAATATTTGACCATAAATTTATCTATGAATTTATTACATTGTAATCAATATGATCCTAATTTGGAGTATTGTATAACTGTAGGAGATCTGTAGGAAATTAATTACCTACTATATATTGTATTTACCTATTCTAGAGGCATTATTGTAGGAGATTAATTATCTAGTATAGATAGGTAGTTACCTATTCTATATTGGTTGTATTATATACATTCAATTTGATTCAATATAATGAATATGCCATAATTCTCCAATATTACTTTCTCTCTCAAATTCATTATGATATTGGAGTCATTTCCTTCACTAAACGGATCAAGGATCCAATGATCATCGGAATGCACACCAACCAACTCCAATATGTGGATTGATCGTTCTTTTCCTCGTCCATATCTTGAGAAGTGTCAAGGGTGTCATGCTCAAGGACACACGGTTCAATAATTTCCTTTATTTTGCTTGACACCAACAAATATGCAGTCCAATCCACAATAACTGTATTTTGTCAATGGCAAACTCAACCTCCATGTAACGTCCCAGTCCTAAAATATGTAGAATTAGGTAACCTACATGACATCTGTATAATAAATATACATAAGCCGTACATACACTATATAGATAGTTATGGCTCACTAAATCTCATTCAAAAATATAATAAAATAAATATTTTATTAAATCAATTTTGAAAGTCAATGAACAAGTTGCTGGGTGGAGACAAATTCACTACCAAACGACTAAACTAGAAACAAATAACAAATCAAAATAATTTGTCAATCGCAGTAGAGGATGATCCAAAGGCCAGACCTCTTCGATATATAAAGAAAGGAACACGATCTTGGATGGCACTCCTACGGAAAGTCATGAACATCTACACCTGGAGAGATCATCAGGTCCTTAAAGGAACGTAATAAGAAATAGAAAAACATGTCATATAAACTGAATATAAAATGTGTCACATAGTCATAGCTAAAACAAAATGTTCTGAATCACAATATGGTCTAGTATCCCATCATCGAAACAATTTACCACACCTACAACCAAACAAGGACAAGATGTCACGACCCGATCCCAACTAATTGGGTCGAACCGGATCATGCCCAGCCTGCACCGTTGTTGAGACGACGGCAGTAAGCTGTTCAGTAGCAGGTAACCATACAACGCAACTATTTGTCACAACTCAACATCGGAAATAAACTTTATTAAACTTTGAAATTTAAATACAAATGGAAATTGTTCTGAAATAAAATAACAGAATTTGAAATAAAACAACAATGCAGAAAAAAAAATCTATCTATTGGCCGGATCATCGGCCTCAGTCCCATCGTCCTCCTGTGGGGACTCTGGCAGCACAACCGGGTACAACACAGGGTCGTAGTAGCTGCTAATTAACAGCTCAACATCCTCAATGTCCCCTAAAAATGTATCTCCAGTCAGGAGGAAGCAAAGTACAATTCATGCTAATTTAACAGTTAAATTAAATAATAGAATCATGCAGTTCTAAACAGTTTAAATATGAACAGTTTTCAGCAGTAAAACAGTGTGATTTGAACAGGCAATGAAATATGACCGGCTTAGGTTTGTTACAGTAAAGGATAGGGGATTTTTTACAGTATGGTCATACTCATTATACTATTCCCCCAGTCCCAGTAGTTACAGTGCTCTCAGAGAGAGTTTCGTGTTTGCATCGTAGTTTAAACTTGCAGTAAAACGATTAATTAAATAACTGTAAACTAACACAAACTATACTTGCCTCAAAGGATTTGACTCGAGAGGAAGAAGACTTCGAGACAGGAAATCAAAATCGTCCTCGAATTCCTACATTCGAGAAATTGACTCAGATTCTAGGTTTACCAATCTAGCTACGCTAGTTGAAACCTCTATTTGTGTCCTAGTCCAATTTTAATCTTTTAATTAACAAAACACGAAAACACGATTAATTGTGCGTTGAATTAGTACGAGGAAAAAAGATCGTTTTAAACTTTTGAATTCGAAAAACTCGTCGATGCCAGATTAATTTATTAAAACTTGGTATTTTCATAGTTTATAAATATAAAGCTAATTTTCTTATTTAGTGAGAAATACATGATTTTTAATTAATAATAAAACTGATAGATTTAGGTGAGAAAAATCTTAATTATTTCTTATACAAAAAAAATACTTTTTTATTTAATTTACTCGTAAAATAGAAAAACTCGCAAAACCAGAAATAACTAAAAATCTACACTACCAATTACAGTTACAAACCACAGCCAGCTGGGCTTATGCCCATTACAATTTATTTACATAAATTGAAATAAGACAAAACTGATGTTAGTCCTAAACTGAAATATTAATAAAATATAAACAGAATTAAATAGTAAAAATAAAGATAAATATAGAGTCTCAGATGTGGTCCATTCCTCAACTTGGCTAATGCCTCAACGTCCGGGCGAAGCCGGTTTCGTTTGCACTTAGCCGGGTCCATTGACCGATACGGTCGTCACCCAAAACTGAATATCAAATAAAATTTCGAAATCCGTTTTAAATTCATTTTAAAAAAATAATCTAGAATTTACAGAAAAATCCGACAGCATCTCCTCTGTTTTTGGTCAACCCAAAAACTGGGAAATAGCGTCGATAATTTCCTGCAAATCCCAAACCAGGGAAACCCGAATTTATATATATATAAAAAATCCACAACCAATCCACAGAATAATCGGAATGACCCGAATAATTTCGGAAGTCCGATTCCAGTCCAAAAATCACAGAACGCTACCGGAAAAATCCGGAAAGCCAAAACATAACAAAAACCAATTCCCGAAAGATTTCGGAAATCCAAAATAATCCACAGAACCTTTCCGAAGGTTCCGTAAAAATACGACGTCGCTAAAATCAAATTCCCAAAGGGAATCGGGAACCATTCTCATCATAGACTATATGAAAAAGAGACGGGACAGGGGTTATACCTCAGGTTGCTCGGCTAGAGCTCTCAGATGAAATAACAGAAAGAAATAAGAGCTCCGAACAGTAAAATAATCCCGGAACAGTGCTGGAACAGCAGCGAACAGCAGCGTCGCTGCCACAGAACAACAGATTGGGTCACGAGATCGCGGCCAGGGGAGTGCGCGGGCTAGGGCACGCGCCTAGGTCAGCGAGGAGCCGGCCAGGGGAAGTTGGCCAGAGGGAAAAATCGGTCAGAGGGACAGCGGCCACATGGGGTGGCGCGCGGCTAAGGGAAGTCGGCCAGAGAGGGGCTGCGCGAGGAAGAGGCCGCACGGGGAGGACGCGGCTGAGCCGGTGGACGGTGACGACAGCGTCGGCCGGAGAGACGCCGCCCGACCGCGCCCAGCAGGGGGTCGTCGTATCCCATCATATAAAATGTGTCACATAGTCATAGCTAAAACAAAATGTTCTGAATCACAATATGGTCTAGTATCCCATCATCGAAACAATGTACCATATCTACAACCAAACGAGGACAAGATGTAGCACACTATTCCACGATAAGACACTATCTTGTATCATGATTGGAACGGAGTGTGACAATACATCAATAAAGTTGCAACTAACTATTCTACTGTGAATATGCAGTTGAGAACAAACGTTCAACGCATGGATACTCTAACTATAATGTGATTGGCATATTTCCCTCTCTGGGCACCAGGGGATTCAAAGCATAACATTCCTTGAACGTTAGCGGTCAGCAGGAACAGTAAGGGGTAATTAGGCCCTTATCTCCAGTGGAGCTTCCAGGTGCAAAAAAGGAATATGTAACGTGGCCCATATGTTAGGGAACTGTCCTCCCCATTCTATGCACCTATCTATGTCGTATCTGTGGGGTCGATGGCAACTCAGAAGTGGGTGAATAAAGTGTAGCAAAATCAATATCCCTAATTTAAAAATAATTGACTAATAAGAAGGTAGTGTATAACTACTGTGTATAATAAGGACAAATAAGTAAACAACTGAGTAATAGAGAGAAAACTCAAAACATCGATAATTTTATCCTGGTAACCCTCTGTGAGGACTAGTCCAGGCCTGAGAACTCTTGCTTAGATTTAATTCACTATTTGTAAAATAACTGTTACACCACGTGCTTCAATCCGAAGGACACGTCGACTTCTTACAACCTCATGCTTTTATCCGAAGAGCACGATGACTTCAATTCTAAACAAAATAGCTTTGATATGCCAAGCTTGTATAACTCGATCACTTCTAATCGAAAACAAACTGGCACTTAGAAGAATATGAGTTGTCATGGAAATTTGAAGATTGAATGACTTGTATAAAGTAGAGAACAAGAAAGAATGAATTGATGATTAAAATGAAAAGTTTCTTCTTATAACATCTTTTGGAACATAGTTCGGGTAGAACTCGGATGTCCTAACGTTCGAAATTTTGAACGTTGGGTGCCAAAAGAATATGTGGCCCATTCTGACAAGAAGGGTTTTTAGGAGCACCGAGTTCGGAGTTCGTTTTTCTGAATTCCAGAATGTTAGGGGCAAATTTTGGTTCAAGGAAAATTTGATATTTGGGTGGAATCATTTTGGGATAATTGGATAGGATTTATTTGAGTGGAGATACGACTAATTGCCAATGCGATCTGACTCACAAAATCCTAGACCCAGTAAATAAAAATATAGAATAAAATATGAAATGGTTCGACTGATTCACCACTTCTGAATTAATTTAATACTTCCTTTTCTAGCCTTGTATTTCATATATCGACTGAGAGTTTGTGTTAATTATCGAAATCAAGTTGACTGTAACCAGATGGGTCAACAATATCCATGACACAGTACCTCAAATAACTGCTAAGTCTTCTAGACTACATTTATATTAGCAGTTATACTTAACATATGCACACTGGTGATCAGCCAACGCATAAGTTTCCTCTATATGCTACTCACAACTTACAGCTTGTGGTACATCTGTGTCATGGTTTATGAAAATGCTTACTAAACAAGAGGTAGTCCCTTAACTCTAGGTCCATATGCATAGATGAAATAAAATCATTAGAAACGACTATCTCAGTGGTTTGCACCCAAATATAACTTGGATGTACAATTTTATATACAATAAAATAATTACTAAACAATTAACATGACTGTAACATGCTGAATTTAAAAGTAATATGCAGTAAATATGGTAAGATATCTTGCCTGGTGGTGGTGCGACGTTCTGACAACGCCCTAAGTAGTCCAATAGTCATGTCCAATGTGATGATGTCAGAATTTATGAGAGAATATGATCACATGATTAATCATGATCAGCGATGAAAACAAAAAGTACAGTACCAGTTTTCTATCATATCATATTATAAGTTTTCTCCCTCGTTGTCATTTACAAAAGTAGTGTAGAAACCAAAATAAATAAATAAATAATAAGCTAAATCATGATGAAATAGTAAGACATAGCTTAAAAGTAGCCGAAATAGAAATGTTTGATAAATATAAGTGCTGACTACATAAAGATGTCTGATAAACAACAATGATGACTACAAGTAAAGCATAAAAAAATCTAATCTGGTAGATAAAAAGAAATGCTAAAGACTAAAATGGCCGATCGCTACATCACTTATCATCATCATCATCGGCTCCCACAGCCGTAGAAAGCTCACTAGTCTCAGCAGATCGGTTGGGATCAAATCTAGGAGAAGTAGGGTCAAAGTATCGTTGGGCCTCTGGATCATCAATGCGATAACCAATAACTGATGGATCATGAACCATAGGAATGGGTCTGGCGAGTTGTGAGCAAAACTATAGGCATAGTCCCTGATAGTGTTGGTCAAAGTCTGGAACTATAGAGTATTCAAAAAATCTAAAGATCAAAATTGATCCATAACCAAAGTCTGAAAAGACTTAAGGGTCACTCCAGTGGCAGGATGTGGTGGAGGATGACTGATGGATGGGTCAGCAATAGGAGGTGGAGGTGGTACAGGTACAGCAAGAGGAGGCTCAACTCGACGACGCTTGTGTAGTAAAGTAGATGGATGTAAGCCCCCTGATTTTTGGATATTATTTTTAACTATTTTTATTTATTTAATATGTTTATATAGTATTAAACTATATTTTATAATCAATATTGATTATAGAGGTACTTTACCGTAGCTTTGATTTTTGAAGCACAATAATTATCAATTTCTCAAATTTATTTCCATATTCGTATTCTAGAAGAGTCCACCTTCATTTTGGTATATTATGTCCACTCAAACATGTTCTCTTGCACTACATTTTTATTGCACAACTTTTGGGTCAAAATAACCATTTTACCCTTTGTCGAAATTTTGATGTATTTTTCTAATTTTGATTTGAGGCCCAAATTTGATCCAAACTTTTTGACCCAATATATGATTTTCACCCATTTTGAGCCGACTACACATATGCCAATGGTGTGCCACTAAATTGAGTTTTCATGTACTATTTATTTTTAAATGGCACACAAGTCAAAACTATAGAAATATTGGACTCAAATCGATCACAAAAATTCTACCGACTCAAAACTAGTTCAAGTAGGGTTCGTAGAGCCCATTCTAGGGTGCCCTAACCTCTTACACGTATTTTAATTAATTTTTGTGGATTAATATGTAGCCATATCAATCAAATATAAACAAATCCTATAACTACTTTCCTAATTTGGACCTAGTTAAATCTCTTTGAGATATACGTTTGATTTAAACTATCAAATCTCCTCCAAATCCTACCAAAAAAGTTTAAATACTGCTTAAATTCCTTTTCCTCACGTAAAACCTGCACCTCTTTCCTTTTTTGTGTATATTATATATATATATTAAATATTAAAACCGAACGCACAAGTTTTTTTCTTGTATTTTCACACATATTTTTCTAGCTATCAGAAACTCATCATCCCGACCTCTTCCAACCCTCCTACCATCTTTACCTCGATCCTAGGAAATCCCTAACATCCTAGTACATTCCCGAGCAGTCTCATCCCCTAATTTAGTCGATACGAGGCACGAAAGGCACCCGAAGTCGGTCGAACTTGTGTTGAATTTGTCACAGCAAGTATGCTATTTTGTATCTAGGATTTCGTATACATTACGAACTCACCTTCTCATGAAAATAAAATTAGTAGAAAGATCTTTGTGTCTATTTTCATGTCCAACTGGCCATCCACACAGTTCTAAACGGTTTGTCCGTGGCATCAATTCTATTACAAGGTGTTCATAATAGACTAGATCTGTTGTGAGTAGATTTGCCTACTTCCGTTATGATTTGATCTTTCTATAATTTTTTAAGAAACTAGACATCAAGAGCTTTCCAACACATCTTTTTGCTGTGTTTTTGACTTTGTTTAGTATTTATTAAAATTCTTGACATTTGTCGTAACATCTTTACTCCGAAAATCATGTGTTTTTGTATGCAAAAGCCTCGATACTTCATATATCTTTACTAATTATTTGTTGTGCAAGGTTTGATGTTAAAAAAATTATTTTAACTAATTTTTGTAATTCTTTAGAATTTACTATTTTTAATTATTTGATGTTTCGTGACTCAACTAGTAGGCCAATTATGATATTAATGTTGTTGTATTAACATGGGACTATTATGTTTGAGTTTCCACCATTAAAATAATATTATTAGTAATAAAAATATATTTATAAGTACTTTTTATAAATTAAATTATTATTTCATATAATTTATAAATTAGTTTGGTAATAAAGTTTGGTATTTTATATGTTGTATATTGTGATATCGGCCTTATGACCAATTTTACAGTATGGATAATTAATGTAGTCATATATGGGAAGTAGTAAGTCATGATAGAGTATTATAATAGTGTATTATTATAGGTGAATTAGTAGAAGTAACGAAGACATTGGAGTTAGTCAGGCATATACTCAGACAGCGGTTACAGGCAAGTATACATTGCCCTATATACAATTTATTTTACATGCATACTTTCCTTTATTTCTGTTTGTACTTTGCTCGTAGCTTAGTTTTATAGACCCATGTCGTTTTTTGGGTCTAATCAAACATATATGTTATTGGACTGCAGATAATGACATAAATAATTTATTCTTGATATTTGTTCATCATGTGGATTGAGATAGATACTAGTTGATTTGACAGATTGATTTAGAAAACCAATACAACTTATACGTACTTGAGCTAGGCTGGAGTCCTCTCAATACATAGCGGACATGTATACGTCTTCTAGTTCTACGTATTTTGGGACTGAGATGTTACATATTTTTATGGTAGCCCATGCAGGTGAGAGCATATCGTTTCGATTACGTTACTGTGCCGAATAAGCCTACAATATAATAAAGTATTAGGATCTCAATCCACAACTCCCTTGAAAACTCTTTTGAATTTATCCATCGCCTTTAGAACTCACAATTGAAGTCGGTCAACTTCTTTGACCTCCTCATTTTAGGATTCTTGTCATTCCCTCTTTTGGAAGGATGAACACTCATGCTTGGTGAACCAACTACTCCATCATCGGATAGAACATAGTTGATATAATATTATAAAAAGAAACATCTATTAAGGGAGGAAGGATTTGATAGGCATCCGTACACCTGCCAAAAAGGGAATTAGAAGTTTACATATCCATAGAGATTTGTTAGATAATAAGAATAGAATTTATCCTGAATACTAGATATGCAATTTTGGAGATTAGGCTGCTAAAATTGGTATTAGTTATAGTGCCTTAAAAAATAGGACCCCATTGTGGTAGATTCTAGAAAGTTTTGTTATGAATAAAATGACTTGGTAAGCATTGTACATTAGGGCTGGACCTAAGACTGTGTAGAACTATTATTGTATGAAATTGTTTTCATTTGAAGAAGATATGACTCCATGTTTCACAGGACTAGGTAAACAACTAAGGTGGATAGATTTCATAGATACTTCCCCAATGACTATATTAGGATATAGTACATTATAAGGCCTGGCCCTAACCAGCAACCCTAGAATTAATAGACTAAATTTTGCTATCTTTGGCCTAAGATAGGGTTTAGATTAGAAGTACGAGAGAAATTATTATCTAACTATAGTGCCAAGATGCTTAGTAATCTAAGAGTGTTAGATAGAGTAAGAAGATCTAAGTAGAATGGACGATCATCTCCATACATGATAAGACTAGCTTTAAAATGACTAATAGCAGGCCAGGACTAGAAGGATTAGCAATAGGTTTATGTAGCCGTCTAGTTCAGCCTCGACTTTACCCGCGAATAGGTATTAATGGGTAAGCTTACTTGAAAGGATTGTATAGATTTCTTATAGGTAGAAGGAGTGGATCGCTAATTGAACTACTATAGAAGTTGGTGAGGTAATTTATAGGAATATAGTACATAGTTTAAGGATTAATATAATTACGGAGGAATTGTGATTTTTCTACAGTTAGTCATAGATAAGGGGTAAGAGCCAAGTTAGAAGCCTTGCCTCTAGATTTGTAACCCTTTGGAGAAGTGGCATATCAACTTGCATTGTCCCATCATTAGAGGGAGTGCATGATGTGTTCCATGTCTCACAATTGAGGAGGTATGTGACTGATCCTAGACATGTGGTCTATCACTCTAAGATCACCAAGGGACCCATTTTATTATATGAGGAGCGTCCAGTTAGTATCATGGATACTAGTGAGAAGACGCTTATAGGGCAGACGATTAGATAAGTTCGGGTTGCATGGAAGCATCATTCTCGAGGAGAATCTATTTAGGAGCGTGAGAATTCCATACGGGAGCGATATCCACATTTATTTGCGGATTTCGGTAAGACATTAGCTTATCTTTTATTATATAAATTGTATGCTTGTTAGTGATATTTTAATTCGAGAAATTTTTTTCTAAGGTAGGTAGGTTGTAAATCCCCTAATTTTTGGATATTATTTTTAATTATTTAATATGTTTATATAGTATTAAAGTATATTTTATAATCAATATTGATTATAGAGGTAATTTACTATAGCTTTGATTTTTGAAGCATAATTATCAATTTCTCAAATGGCACACAAATCAAAACTATGGACATATTAGACTCAAATCGAACACAAAAATTCCACCCACCCAAAACTAGTCCAGTAGGGTTCGTAAAGCCTATTCTAGGGTGACCTGACCTCTTACACCTATTTTAGATTAATTTTTGTAGATTAATATGCAGCCACATTAATTAAATATAATTTAAATCAAATCCTATAACCACTTTCCCAATTTGGACCCAATCCAATCTCTTTGATATACACCTTTGATTTAAATTGTCAAATCGCTTCCAAATCCTACCAAACAAGTTTAAATCCTTCTTAAATTCCTTTTCCTCACGTGAAACCTGAACTCCTTCCCTTTTTCGTGTATATTATATATATATATATATATATTAAATATTAAAATCGAATGCACAAGTTCCTTATATTTTTGCACATATTTTTGCACCTATCAGAGACTTATTATCCCACCTCTTACAACCCTCTTATCACCTTCATCTCGACCCTAGGACAGCCTCCTAAAACCCCAACACCTTCCCAAGGAGCCTCATCCCCTAATTTGGTCGATAAAAGGTGCAGAAGGCACCCGAATTCGGCCGAACTTGTGCTGAATTTGTCACAATAGGTACACTATTTTGTATCTAAAGTTTCGTGTACTTTTCGAACTTATATTTTTATAAAAATAAAACTAATAGAAAGGTATTTGTGTTTTGGCCATCCACACAGTTCCAAATGGTTTGTCCGTGACCTCAATTCTACGACAAGCTGTCCAGAATAAACTAGATCTATTGCAAGTGGATTTTTGCCTATTTTAAGAAAGATTTATCTTCCTAGTAATTTTTATAAGAAACTAGACATCAAGGGCTTTCCAATGCATTTTTTTGCTGAGTTTTGAGTTCGTTTAGTATTTATTTAAATTCCTGACATTGGCCGTAACACCGTAACTCTGAAAGTCATGTGTTCTTTGTATGCAAAAGCCTCGATACTTCATATATCTTTACTATATTATTTGTTGTGCAAGGTTTGATATTTTAAAAAAATACTAATTTAACTACTTTTTGCAAAATTTAATATTTTTAATTATTTGATGTTTCGTGACTCAACTAGTAGACCAATTGTGATATTAATGTTGTAGTATTGACATGGTACTATTATATTTGAGTTTCCACCATTAAAATAATATTAATATTAATATAAATATATTTATAAGTATTTTCTAGAAATTAAATTATTACTTAATATTAGTTATATTTTGATAACAAAGTTTGGTACTTTATATGTTGTATGTTGAGGTATCGACCTTATGACCAATATTGGAGAATGGATAATTAATGTACTCATATATGGAAAAAAATATAATAATTCCCGATAGAATATTATAATAGTGTATTATTATACGTGAACTTGGAGGGAGTAACGAAGACATTAGAGTTGGTCTGGCATATACTCAGACAGTGGTTGCATGCAAGTATACCTTGTCCTATATACAGTTTATTTTACATGCATACCTTCCTTTATTTCTGTTTGTACATGTCTCTTTTCTGTTATATATTTATTGTCTTGCCATATTTTATTTTCATGTTTTATCATATCACCTGCATGTTATTTTCTTTTTATACACTTTCATAGTTGTTCGTGTCAGTGCCTTGTTATGTACCATGCCCATTTTGTTAGTACGCACCGTGGTGCGATAAAGACTTAACTTGTTCCCTACTCTCAGTTATTAGTATGCACCGTGCTACGATAGAGACTCTATATAGGACTTTGTCCCTAGTTCCTTGACATCGTTATTAGTAATTTGCTATTGACTAATCTCGGTCGTTAGTACGCACCGTACTTCGATAGAGACTTTATATAGATAGTTAGCACGACCCGTGTTGCTTTCTATAGGACCTTTAGCTCGTGTTGCATTGCAGTTTTACCACATTTTCCTTGTAGCCATGTCAAGTAACACTACTCTTATGCTTGTGTCCTCACTTGTGTTTTCTCTGTTGTTATTTCATTCCCTTTTTTGTGCATGTTATTACTGTTATTTAGTGGTATGTTTTATGTATACTGCTATGTCCCCTGAGGACCTGGTGATCTCTCCAGATAGTTGGTCATGCCGAGACAGTCTGCTGATTATGGCGGTATTGTTATATCTGACTTAGGTATTTTATCATGCTTCATATTGTATACATTATTTATACTCTGCTCGTAGCTTAGTTTATAGACCCATGTCGTTCTTCAGGTCTAATCGAACGTATCTGTTATTGGGATGCAGACCATGACATATACAGTTCATTCTTGATATTTATTCATCATGCGGATTGAGATAGATATTAGTTGATTTGATAGATTGATTTAGAAAACCAATACAACTTATACGTACTCGAGCTTGGCTGGAGTCCTCTCGATACGTAGCTGGCATGTATATGTTCTCCTAGTCCTACGTATTTTGGGACTGGGGCGTTACAGTGGAGCATCATGAGGACAGTTATCGAGGATGATATCAAAGTACTCAAATATATATGGCACATACATGGCGTAAAGTAGGTTACACGATTTCTTGCGACATTGCTCCTTAGCCGAGATAATTATCTTTGGTTTTGGTAAGCTAAATGGAATACCAAAGTGCAGATGATATAAAACCGAGAGTTCCAAATATGTGATTTCATCAGGGGAGGTTTGTTTCAGAATAATAAAAAAAATACCATATAATGAAGATCATAAAAATAGTCATTCATATTCTTAGGTCGAAGATGACCATGAGGACGGGTACGTGGTGCACATAAAGAATCACGAAACGAGTCTATCATAATGATTAAAGTTTGTTAGGGACAGCTGGGCAAGAGCCACGTCGATCCCCCATGCCAAGGTGTTCCACAACGTCAAAGTTATTTCTGGCGTAGGATCATCTTTACACGAACAATTGATTTTGTTCCTACTATATAGGATCTCACACACCAAAGTCATTATTTAACCTAGACTTGTTGCGACGTAGGGATCTTCTCCGCTCCAACAGCCCGAGATATTTGAGCAAAGCATACGTGCCAGGTGTTATTCACTCGATTCCAGTCACGAATAGGTGACAACCACCCAAGATCACAGCAACAGATGAATCTCAACAACTGCCATGTGTCGGCTCATCCGCATCCCAACAATACAGTTACAAGAGATTCAGTTCTACCTTCAGGAGCGCAGCGCCCTTGCGTCCAATAGATCATGCGTGTAACATTCCTACGCGCATTAGTGGATAATTCCATAAAACAACTATAAATAAAAGGATCATTCCTTCATTTCAACACACGCAGAGACAATCGCATAGACATTCTGAGAGTCAGAGTATACTTCAGAGAGCCCAATTGCCGTCCCCTTGCAATCAAACATGAAGACTTGTAATTTTCTGCAGATCGTCGTAGGATCGTCAATGGAGTAAAGGAATCATAATCAACATTCGATCTCCAACGTCATTCGTCCCAAAAAACAAATTGTACTCAAAGAATCCCATAGAGGATCAAAGTTGTACTTTTCTTGTTTGTTAAATACAAAAGTTCATTTAAAGTTTTTAATGGCACACACACACACACACACACACACACACACACACACACACACACACACACACTCTTATGTCTACATAGGAACCCCCTCTATCACTTCTGCACAAACCACCTATCTATCCATCTATATATAGTACACTATACACAAATGCATACAGATACATGTACAAATCCTATAGACTGCCTACCTCCTCCCCTTTTCCTATTACACCTTACATAGACATAAACAACGTCTAAAGCACACCCCTTATATATATATATATATTTTTTTTTTTTTTTTTTACCCCTTATATATATATATATATATATATATATATATATATATATATATATATATATATATATATATATATATGTATATATATATATATATGTATGTATATATATATATATATTTCAAAACAAACATTTTATTGAATAATAAAGGTGGCTCATAATGAGCAGTACAGGTGCCAGGATTCAAAACACAAAACAATCCTGGAAAGTAAAGTAGAAAATACAAAAGAGTAAGTTTCAAAATTCCTAAAAATTTCGAAATTGGAAACCACATGGGCTCAGCGCCCTAAGTGGCAAATTTCGAACCATAGAAATTTCAAAAATTGACATTTCCAAAAATTCAAAAAATTAAAAGAGGAGACAGGAGTGGGCGCGTGTCCCAATGGGCACACAACCCGAGGAAGGCGCGCTGCGCCCAACGGAAGGACACGTGGGGGGGCGGTTAAGCGCGGGGCCCAAGACGCTTGGAGGGGCGAGCCAAGCGCTGGGCCTGAGACGCGAGGGGGGGTACGCCACTGGGTGTCGGGGGAAGACGCGGGAGGCACGGGCCTTAGCGCGGGCGGCGCCGCTGACGGAGCTGGAGGGGCGAAGCTCCAGGAAGGCCCGGAGGGGGACGACGACCCGGAGCCGAGAGCTCGGACGGGGGGGGGAGGCGAAGCTAGGATCCGGCAGGGGGACCGGCCCGGCGAGGCGAGGATGGGAGGAGGGGGCAAGCCGGGACTCGTCCTCCGGGGAGGGGGCGGGGGCCCGCAACTGAGAGCGAGGGAGGAGCCGACGAGAACCAGTCGGTAGACAGGAAGAGGAAAGAGGGAAGATGGGGGAGGGGAAGCAAGAGGGAAAGGGTGGTGGACGCCCGGGAGGGGGGGCGCCGCGACGAGGGACCCTGCGACCGTGCCAGAGGGGACGGGGGGAGGGAGGGAGGGGGGGAGGGAGGAGGGAGCGTGGGATCGACCTCCGGGGATCTCCGATCACATATATATATATATATATATATATATATGTATATATATATATATATATATATATATATATATATATATATATATATATTTATTTATTTATTTATTTATTTATTTATTTATTTATTTTTTTTTGGAACCAGGTAAATTGTTTCTGGAATCGCTCCCACTGGGATTCGAACTCCTGACCACTCGGGCCGCATGCATCTCTCTTAACCAATAGGCTAGAGGTCATTTGCTATATATATATATATATATATATATATATATATATATATATATATATATATATATATATATATAAAATATATATATATATTAAAGGAGAATTTATTGAACGATACTAGGAGCGGAGACTGGGCCCACAAGCAGGCACCATTCCAAAACAAGCTACACTAAAAACAAAGTAAAAACAGGGCCGGAGATTGGGCCCACAAGCGGGCACCAGCCCATCCCGTTCAAAATTCAAAAACAAAAAAAATACTATGAGGAAAAGAAGCCTTGCGCAACCCGAGGAGTCCTCGGGGCGCTCGACCGCGAAACCCGAGGAGAGGGTGGCAGCCCGAGGGTCCAACGCGGGGCCCGAGGAGGGACCTCGGCGGAGCGCCCAGACCGAGGAGCGGGGGGCCACGGCGGATGGGGCGCTCAACCCCGGAGGGAGCACGGTGGAGGGGGAGCCGGATGGGGGGCTCATCGCGGGGGCGCACGAGGGTCTGGCGAAGGGAGGATCCCCGGCGGGGGAAGGCGGAGAGGGGCTGAGGCCCGGGCTGCCGGGGAAGGCGGAGGGAGGGCTCGAGCACGGGGAGCCACGCCGGAGAGTGGCTGAGCCTCGGGAGGGGGAAAGGGAAGCAGAGATGGAGGGGCGACCCCGGCTGCCGGCGAGAGGGGAGAGCGGGGAGCCGGAGGGGCTCAGCCGGGGGAGCGAAGGGGCCACGGCGGGGATCAGGATCCACCAACGCCCCGCCTGAGGGGAGCTCGGGATCCGAGCGCGTACTGTTCGAGGCGGAGAGGGAGGGAGGGACAGGGAGCCGGAAGGGACCGCCGGGAGAGGGCGGCGAGCTAGGGGGAGAAGCTGGAAGGGGGTTAACGGACCGTCACCGGCGAGGTGCGGCCCAGGAGTACTGAGAGAAGGGGAGCGAGACTGCAGCCGACGAAGGGAAGAGGGTGACCAGCTCCGACGGTAGAAGACGAGGGGGCGGGGTGGCAGCTGCAGCAGGGGCCGCCGGAGGGTGAAACGATGCTGGAGGAGGGGGAAGAAGCGCCAGGGGAAATGCTAGGGCACTCAGGAGAGCCGGAGAGGGGGCCGGAGCTGGAGAAGGGGGGAACTCCAGGGGGAGTGAGGCGGTAGCTGGAAGGAGACGACGGGGGGCCTCATTAGGGTCGCCGGGGAGAGGAGCCCACGAGGACGATGCGGCCAGGGAAGCTGGAGGCCACTGAAAGGCGAGGAAAGCTGGGATGAGTGCCACAACCGGAGAAGGGGGGTGGCGCGGGGGCTGGCGCGGCGAGAGTGGAAGGAAGAGGGGCCGAAGTGACGCCAGGGGGGAGTATCCGGAGGGTGGAGGACAGGCTTCATGCGTCTGGCCCGGGAACGCCGGGGACGACGTCGCCAAGGGAGGAAGGGAAGGAGGTCGACAAGCCCCGCCTGGAAGAGGAGGGGGGCTCCGGCAGGGGGGCACGCGAGGCTCGGGCTGCCGGAGAAGAAACCGGTCGACCACACGGGCTAGCCTATCACTAAGAAAACTCCGACGAGCGGCTGCGCTCCCAGCCGAAGCCCGCACGGCGGAGCTCCTAGCAGCCCGCTCCCCTTGTCCACCATGTTTAACAGAATTATATATATATATATATATATATATATATATATATATATATATATATATATATATATATATGAATGCCTAAATATATACATGCCTATATATGAGTCAATACACACAACACATGTGTGTATGCAAACATTCACTCTCATGATTCCCACACTATCTACATGCACACACAATACAATTTATCAAACACTTGGTATGTATCCCCCCTGTATCATACTAGCCTACAATACTCTTGTGATACGCCCAATATAACTATACCGAATCTTGTCCGAACCTAACCAAAACACATGAGCATGCCTAAAATAATAATTAGAAGCTAATTAGAACAATACATAGCTAGTGTCTAATGCCATGTGTGTGACAAGTGTAGCAGGAGAAAAACCCCCAAATTGACTCAGTGTCCTAGAATACCATGACAGGGCATACTCGTATCCATTTGTGGACACATATCTAGCCACACACAATAATCATATGCCTATTTAGCCTACAAAATCAAATGACAAATGCTTAGTACACAATTCTCAGATTTTTTTCAAAATTGACATAAGAACTCTATGTAACTTCTACCAAAATGGTCATTAAAGCCTAGTTCTTCCTGCTATAGGTACCCCTAGTCCATGAGTGGGTTTCCTAATGGTCCAATGCATGTATTAGAGTCTAAAAATAGAGAAACATTGAGGTATACCTATTAGATGGATTTCCAATGTATCACCACCAATGGACACAAATGGGAAGTTGGACACAATCCTCAAGCAAAATAGCCTCATCTTCTAGTGCTCCTAACCTTCAAAGCTCCTAGGCTCCTTGGATGAAGAGTATGAGAGGATTGGGAATGATTGGGTGGGAATTTGATGGAGGAATGAAAGAAATTTTGGGGAAGAGCACCAACCTAGCAAAGTGTGCTCAAAATAAGAAACGAAATGAATGCTTTCACTCCTCCTTGTGGCCGACCATAAATCCTATTCATGCCTGTGAAATATCCCCAATGTTATCCTAGGTTGGCATGAGGGTTTGGCTAATCTATAGAAGCTTCTAATCTAATTTGGTAATTAAATCTAATCCCTATTCATGATATATTATGACTTGCATGAGTCTAATGAGGCTAACCTAAAATGTTGGTCCAAGTGTCATGATAAGTCTGAATAGGTTTACTAACCAAGGGTCCGATAAATAGGCTAGTCCGCTAACAAATTCAACCATCACTATAATTAATTAAATAAATATATACAATATATTAATAATATAAAATAACAAAAATAACCCTACCTAGGATTATGATAGTAACAAATCTACCCTTCCTAAAAATATTTTTGTCCTCAAAATTACAAGATAAAACTAGCACAAGAATGCAATCAAGACAAGAAGAACAATACCTCAAGGCTCGATGAGATAAGGGTATCGCTCATGCATGTCGTCCTGCCTCTCCCACATAGACTCACCCAGAGAGTGATGCCTCCAAACGACACAAACCAAGGGGATAACCTGGTTATGAAGCACATTCTCCCGACTATCCAAAATTGCTATTGGCTGCTCTGGATAACAGAGAGTCGGGCCCACCTTTATCTCGGAGTGATCCAATATGTGACTAGGATCTGCCACGTACCGTCTCAATTATGACACATGAAACACGTTGTGAACTCCTCTAGTGTAGGTGGCAAGTCTAGTCGATAGGCCACTGCATCGACCCTCTCAAAAATGGTGAAAGGTTCGATGAATCACAGACTAAGCTTTCGGTCTTTACCAAAGTGAATCGTGCCGCGTGTCGAAGAAATACTTAGGAACACCAGACCGCCAACCTATCACAAGACAAGACTCAACACAATTTCTAAAGCAAACAATCACAATCAAGCACAATCTAAAGAACTAAAGTTATACCTCAAACTCCAAGGGTCTCCGGCGACTATCGGTCCAATGCCGCTGTCTGCCCTATGCCACATGAAGTCTATCTCTAATCATCTTGACCTTCTCTACTTCATCTACAATCATCTCCGGGCCAAGTAAGGCCCTCTCTCCAACATCTCTATACTGGCCTGATAGCTGTTGTTGTAAGCAAACTCTACCAGATGAAGATGGTCCTCCCA
Organism: Iris pallida; assembly: GCA_029216955.1. NCBI lineage: Eukaryota > Viridiplantae > Streptophyta > Magnoliopsida > Asparagales > Iridaceae > Iris > Iris pallida. The sequence goes on from JANAVB010027994.1 coordinate 8,219,752, forward strand.
AGTTCCCCTAAAATTTAACACACAGGTGCGAAGCATATCTTCCAGAGTCTGAATAGTCCTCTCTGATTGTCCATCCGTATGAGGATGATAGGCGATACTGAACTTGAGCTGAGTACCCATGCTTGCCTGCAAACTCCTCAAGAAGTGAGACGTAAAGCGGTTATCCTGATCCGAGACTATGCTCATAGGAACCCCATGTAACCTGACGATTTACCTCATATACATCACCAATTTCTCCGTAGACAAATCCACCTTGAAAGGCAAAAAGTTGGCCAATTTGGTCAACCTGTCAACGATGACCCAAATTGCGTCTTTTTTTTCCTGAAGACCATGGAAGTCCAGACACAAAATCCATGGTAATGTGTTCCCACTTTCACTCTAGAATGAATAATAGCTAAAGCATACCACATGGCCTCTGCCTCTCTACTTTTACCTGCTAGCACACTAAGCATCTGGATACAAACTGTGCCACCTCTCGCTTTATGCCATACCACCACACATGCTCTCTTAGATCCCTATAAATATTGTTGGCACCAGGATGCATAGAGTACTGAACACGATGCGCTTCCTAAAGAACCTCCTCCCACAGTTCTCCATTAGGTATGCACAATCTAGTATCATGCCTCAATGACCCATCCTCGACAATAGAGAAGTCCTCCAACAATCCTGATTGAACCTGCTCTCTGATGCTCCCCAGATTCACATCATCAAACTATGCTGACTTGATCATGTCCATCAACTCCAACTAAGTCTGCAAGTCCTATATCTGCATCTCCATCCCAGGAACTACCACCTCGATACCCAAGCTCTCCAGATCTGCAACAAATGACGGTCTACTATCAAGTATATAGCTACCGGATAGTTGCTCAATGCATCAGCAACTATGTTGGCCTTCACTGGTTATATTATAAGGAGATATCGAAGTCCTTCATTAGCTCTAACCACCATCTCTGCCTCATGTTCAACTCTTTCTGAGTGAACACGTACTTCAAGCTCTTGTGGTTTGTAAAGATCTCCCCACGCTCTCCATATAGGTAGTATTTCCACAACTTTAGAGAAAAGATGACTGCTGCAAACTCCAGATAATGTGTTGGGTATTTTTTTTCTCATGAGAATGTAATAGCCTGGATGCATAGGCAATCAACTTTCCATGTTGCTGAAGAATACAATCCAAGCCTTTCCCAGAAACATCACTATAGGTAGTGAATCCACCTGTCCCCGATAGCAATGTCAAGATAGAAGTTGTAGTCAACCTCTTCTTCATCTCATCAAAGGCAGACTGACACTCATCGGTCCACACAAATCTACATCCTTCATAGTGAGTCTGGTCATCGGCTCTGCAATCCTAAAAAATTCTTGTGCGAACTTTCGGTAGTAGCCTGCCAGACCCAAAAAACTTTGAATCTCTGCAACTGTGTTAGGTGTGGACCAAGACTCAACTGCTGCAATCTTCTTCTGGTCCACCGAGATTCCCTCTTCTGTCACAACATGACCCAGGAACTCTACTCGGTCCAGGAAAAACTCGCACTTTGACAGCTTCCCGTACAACTTCTCATTCCTGAGGGTCTTTAGCTACAATCCTCATGTGCTCCTCGTTCTTCTCTGGCATTTTTGAATAGATCAAAATATCATCGATGAAAACTACTACGAACTTGTCAATATATTGATGGAATACCTTGTTTTTCAAGTTCATGAATACCACATGGCATTAATCAACCCAAACGGGGTCACGGTGAACTCATACCAGCCATAACAAGTCCGAAAAGCAGTCTTCGGAATATTTTCCTTCTTCATCTTTACCTGATGGTACCCTGACCTCAAGTCTATCTTTGAAAATATCTTTGTGCCGCTCAACTGATCAAATAAGTCATCAATCCTCGGCAACGGGTATTTATTCTTGATAATGAGGTTGCTCAGTGCCCTGTAATCAACGCACATGCATACCGATACATCCTTCTTGGGTATAAACCAAACATGAGCACCCAAGGTGAAGAAGTGGACCTGATAAATCTCTTGTCCTGTAGCTCATCTATCTCTTCTTCAACCTTGCTAACTCATTGTTGTTAATCCTATAGACGTGCTGCGAAATAGGCTCCTTTCATGGCACCAAGTTTATAGTGAACTCAACATCCATGTCTGACGGCATTCCCGACAACTCCTCAGGGAAAACATCTAAAAACTCTGTTATCAATGGATATGGAAACTCCTTCTCTTCCACCATAGCACCATAGATGAAGCCATCTCTCTACTCAGTTGGCAGGCTGAATATGTAACCACAACTTTTCTAAAATAAGGATAATTTTGAACTTTTGTAAAATTGGCCATTTAATAATAGGATTTAAATCATGTTAGTGATTTTTGGTAATTTTTAATTAATTTAATACTATTTAAATTAGTGAATTATGATTTTGGTGTTTTGCTAGTGTAACCATAGAGACTACTTGACCTAGAGACTAACCATGACCATGGGGACCTAACCAGGTGATTAGATCGACTAATTGTCACTTTTTAGGCTAAAGGTATTTTGGTCATTTTTGACTTTTAGTGAAAATGAATTTTGATTGATTAATTTTGTGCTAATCATTTTGTTAAGCCTTAACCTAGAATTGCCCTAACCTAGATATTAGTCATGAGCCTAGATATTAGATTAGAAGCTTCCATCATGATAAGGTTAGTAATATCTAGATATTAAGTTAGGATTAGGATATTTGTTAAGGTTAGATATTTAGCATGGGCCTTTACCTAGAAGCCCTTGAATTATCATGTAGAGGCCTCTAAATCACCTAGAACTAAACCCTAACCTTAGAGACAACCCTTGCCTGCCATCAAAGGGTTCCCCCTATATAACATCTCTTTGCACCCCCTTGCCTCTTTTACATAGCCTCCTTAAACCTTAATAGTGTTCTTCCCTAAAAATCACCCCCTTTTCTCCAAATCAACTCCAAATTGAGCCTAGTCTTTTGCATCACACTCCCCTAGTGTAGAGAAAGTCTATAGAAGCTATCTAGCAAGGATTTAGAGGCTTTGGACCATTGCAAGTTGCAAGAAGGATCTCATTCTTAGGCTTTTTCATTGAGATCTAACTCTCAACAGGTAATGGTCTTCTAAACCCTTTAAAGTTCTACTTTCTCTTCATAGATGCATGCATCTAGGTACCATACACCTATAGACCAAGTTTGGTAGGAATTCGTGTTAATTTGTTATGTGTATCAGAGGCGTATCGGAGTGTAGTATAAAGTTTTTGATGAAATACCTCAATAAATTATTTATTAATGTTTTTTCAAAAATAATTTCCTATTTCTGTAGCCTAATATGTGTCGATTTCATTCCTTGGACACTGAGCTTGTTTTTGTATCGTTTTCGTGTCCAAATCGGATATGGAGAGCTCCGCGCTACACTGTGCACATTCTTCTGCTACCTGACCCCTAGATCTCCCTATACACGATACATGAGGACACGAGATTTGACATGGAGGTGGGGGCCATGACTGTCAGGCCCCTCCCCAAGTTTCAAGTCATCTCGTGTCGTGTCGGACACGTTATCGTGTCTACATTGATTCTGAATAGACTGTGCATGTGCGAATTTGACTCACTGATACGCACTTGTATCGAGGACACGACACGACTTGGTCACTATGTAGAAACCTAGACACGTACCCCTATGTCTGGCCTACCCCCTGACACGACCACGAGACACCATGGACACGCTGTGCCCTAGACCACTCGACACATGTGCACAAGACTGTACACATGACAGTCCCTAACATTTGTGTTTGACACTCACTGACACACTTGGACACGATTCTTGGACACTTTGATACCATGGACACCAAGACACTTGTGTGCGACACCACTTTGACACTTTAGCTTACATATCTTGCATGCATACACACACCCTGTGCTCGACACACACTAAACTCTACATTACTGTCCTGTACGACTATACATCCACTCTTGTCTGCACTTGATACATGTATACTCGACACCAATTCACCACTGCATTTCCTTCATTCACTCATCCATCTGGCCAGATTTGGTAATCCTTGAGTTCAATCCACTCAAGTACTGTTTTGTCCAGTATCCTTGACAGATTGGGATATGTATTGAAGATGATGTATATAAATGTTATACACATATAGGTGTTGGGTTTGAATTTTATATATATGTTGACTGGGGTTATTGTTGTGGGGTTGAGAGTTCAGTTGTCTGAGATATGAGTATACAAGAATGGTTTTGATATATATATATATATATATATATATATATATATATATATATATATATATATATATATATATATATATATTGTCACCCTCATTTCCCGTATTTCCCGTATATCATATTTATACCCGTATCTGGATTTTGGCATGTATTTTTATTTTTCTCAACTTGTGGAATTTTGGTATTTCTCGTATTCTTGGGTTTTTGTCATGGCTCGATTTTAATTGGATTGGGTTTGGTTTAATGAGCATTGGATCACCTTAACCTATTCTCCACCCTCAACACACCACATCCCACCCTCTTTATAACTCCACCAACTTTTTCTCTCTTCATAAACCACCATTATTTCTTCTTCTCCTTCCTCAACACAACTCTCTTCTCCTTCCTCTCCATATACCCACCCATAGGCAAGTGCACCTTGCTACCATATGAGAACCCTCTTTTATTTGTCTATTTACTAGATTAGGACATGGTGATCAACATTAGAACTTGGCATTTTATGATTTGGAGTCTCCATTGCTCTAGATCTAGGTTTTTCCTATTTTCAGTTTTGTATGGTTTTGATCTACTTAAGTTGGATTTTTATGGGTTTTGATGTTTTCACATGGAAGAGAGTTCAATTCCACCCTGGTTAGAACTTTGGAAATCTGGATTTGGAGTTCGGATGACCAAGTTGTGATGCCTTGAAGTTTTGGAGCCATTGGAGCTTCTTCTCAGCCATGGAGAAGGAGACCCAGACCCTGCGTGCGTGTTTTTACGCGTACGTAGCTCTCTGCTTGCGTGCTTTTGCACGTATGTAGCTCTCTGGCTTGCGTGACTTTTCACGTATGCCGCTCTCTGGCGTGCGTGACTTTTTACGTATGCCGCTCGCTGGCGTGCGTGACTTTTTACGTATGCCGCTCTCTGGCGTGCGTGACTTTTCACGTATGCAGCCCTCATGCGTGCGTGACTTTTGAGCGTACGCAGCCCCTGCGTGCGTGACTTTTGAACGTACGCAGCCCTCATGCGTGCGTGACTTTTGAGCGTACGCAACTCCTGTGTGCGTGACTTTTGAACGTACGCAGCCCTCATGCGTGCGTGACTTTTGAGCGTACGCAGCTCCTGCGTGCGTGACTTTTGAGCGTACGCAGCCCTCATGCGTGCGTGACTTTGAGCGTACGTAGCTCTCTTGACCCTTTGCTTAAACCATTGTCTCTTGGAGTTTTTGGTTTTATTTCTTTAAGCTTGGCTCTTCTATAGCCCTGTATATTGATATTTTATTAGATATTTTACGCCTATTTTATATCCTTACGCTTTTTGTCATGAACTTGATTTTACTTAATATGTTTGGAATGACTATTGTACATGGCTTGATATGACAAGGAACTAGCATAACACGACAGTGACCCTTAGTGGTGCACTTCTGACATGACCAACCTGACATGATAGTGGCCCGTCGTGGCACACTCCTGACAAGTACCCTGACATGATTTAACTTAATGCTGTTGCGACGGCTAACTTAACTTGACTTACCTTGACACCGTGGGTAGTTCTTCTTGCTTGCTTGATTAATCCACTTGTCCTGTCTTGCATCATGTCTAGGAGGGAACTCCTGAGTACCACAGTCAGGAGTACCTACTAAAATGGATTAAGGTTAATAACTAGAATAACTCAGTAGTCATGGAGAGATGACACAGCTACAGGCAATCCCGTTACCTGGGCGCTCTTGGGATCTGTAGCCTGCCGTCGAGTAGGACACATTTCCAGCACACCGTCGCGTGTTGTACCCTCTAAGTCACCTAAGGGTACATTTGTCTCCCGGGCAATGTACCCACCAGAATTCAACCCCTAACTTTCGACCTGGGTAACCTGGATGGTCTGCAGGGCTTGTGGCTGTAGAACAATCTCACTGCATCTTGTTAGTAACTAGGCCTGTGATAACCCTAGTTAGTTAAAGTAGTAAGCCGTAGTATCTGCTTGGCCGTGATTGATTGAATGAGGTATAACTAGTTTAGCCATGTCTTAATCCAGTACAAGATTGCCCCCTGTCTTGATTTCTTGCATTATTATCTTGCCGATAAATGGTGGGAAACCAAGTTCTGTTCAGATGAAGGGTTACAACCCCGGTCCTTGTTTGGTTTACGGGTTGTAACCTGGCTATCGGAATAGTTCCATGGTTATCTCGTCGTATATCATCCTGCCATGTTTTCGTAATTTCTAGTTTTAATATTAGAATTTTCTTGTGCTAATTGCTGGCTTTTGTTCTTATTTCGTGGCCCCCTTGTAGCACTTGCTCTTTCTGGGGTTGACCCAGCTGGTTTTGTGTGGCCAGATTTCGGAGCAGCTCCCGAGGATCTACCAAGCTTCCAGTCCAATGGTGACAACTAGACGGAACCCGGGCTACGAGTCGGTTTTCTATTTTGTTTCGCTCACTCTATTGTAAAATTATTCTTTTGAGGCGTTTAGCCGACGAGCACCTGTTAGCTCGATGCACTTTACTTACTGTCTGCCTACGGGCTGTAAACATGATTAACAAATCCTAGGGTTGATCATGTATGACTTAACTCTTGCTAGTCCTCGCGTTTTGTAATGACTAGCTTCATGATCAGCTGAATATGTGATATTTGGGACGCCTTATTATTGTATATTTAATGATCATACATCTTGCGACCTGACTTACTTGCTTGTGATTGAGGCATTAGACTTGTTTATGACCATAAGAGACTGTTGGCTTGTAGTAAACCTTCATATATCTAGACAGCCGTGACCGTATATCGAGGTAGTTTCCATTTCAATATACGTAGCTAGCTATGTCTGCCCCCGCTCTCCAGTATTCTTGTAAGTATATATATATATATATATATATATATATATATATATATATATATATATATATATATATATATATATATGTATATATATATATAAGGGAGGATTTATGAAATGCCCAAAAACTAAAAAAGTTTTATGTAAAATCCACCGCTAAAAAAACTTTCATCGCGTGCCCAGAAATAGAGAAACTTGTCCAAAGCGGGTTCCAAATGACCATTTTGCCCTTCCTTTTAATTTATTGAAAACACCCACGAAACTGCTCTTAAAAGAAACGTTTCGATACTTCATCTTCTTCCATACGCTGCTCACTTTCGAATCTAGGTTTTCTCCTCAAAAATCTTCAAAAACTCGTCGGAAAATTTTGGAAAGACCGGGACAAACGGCAAAAGTGCTAAAACGGAGGTCTAAACATCATTTTTTTACGATTCTAAAATTTTGGTAGGTCGTCTAACGGTGAAGCGGTTACTTTTAGTCTCCTCGACGATACGCTCATTTTGCGACAAACGGGACCTCGTTTCGACCTCCCAGTCAAAAGTTATGGCTCTTCAAAGTTTCAGCTGACCATAAAATGCAGGAGAATAGTCATTCTCCGTGTTAGAACACGAAAAATGTTAATTTCGCATGAGGATGGTCATTCTCCATGTTAGTAACACGGAGAATGTCATTCTCCGTCTTAATTTACACGGAGAATGACATTCTCCGTGTTACTAACATGGAGAATGGCATTCTCCGTCTTAATTTACACGGAGAATGACCATTCTCCGTGCTAAATTACACGGAGAATGACTATTCTCCGTCTTAATTTACACGGAGAATGCCATTCTCCGTGTAGTTTATCACGGAGAATGGTCATTCCAGTGTTAAAACACAGAAGAATGACCATTCTCCGTGTTAGAAACACGGAGAATTCCATTCTCCGTGTTAAATAAAACGGAGAATGTTATTCTCCGTGTTAAATAAAACGGAGAATAGCATTCTCCGTGTAATTTAGCACGGAGAATGGTTATTTCAGTGTTAAAACGCAGGAGAATGGCATTCTCCGTTTTTAATAAAATGGAGAATGACGTTCTCCGTGTTAAATAAAACGGAGAATGGTCATTCTCCGTGTTAAATAAAACGGAGAATGGTCATTCTCCGTGTAATTTAGCACGGAGAATGGTCATTTCAGTGTTAAAACGCAGGAGAATGGCCATTCTCCGTGTTAGAAACACGGAGAATGTCATTCTCCGTTTTAAATAAAATGGAGAATGGCATTCTCCGTGTTAATTTACACGGAGAATGGTCATTCTCCGTATTAAATAAAACGGAGAATGGTCATTCTTCGTGTAATTTAGCACGGAGAATGGTCATTTCAGTGTTAAAACGCAGGAGAATGGCCATTCTCCGTGTTAGAAACACGGAGAATGTCATTCTCCGTTTTAAATAAAATGGAGAATGGCATTCTCCGTGTTAATTTACACGGAGAATGGTCATTTCCAGTGTTAAAACGTAGGAGAATGGTCATTCTCCGTGTAATTTAGTTTTTTCAGGAATAAAGAGTTTCGTTCTTCTTTCAAAGCGATGATAATTCTTATGGAAAAGAAGAAGAAAGATCTTCTCTCCACAATTGACGTCGATGAAGATGATGATGATGGTGATGATGATGACGAGCGATGATCTGAGTTCGACCGAAGAAAAGCACACCGAACTACGAACGATCTTTGCGATCTCTGCTGAAGATGAGAGCAATAGAATTCAGATTTTCCGTGAAGAAGAAGAAGACGAAAATCGCAATCCAGATCTGAGTTTTTTGAATTCAAATACATATAGATGACCAATTCGTGCGGAGGGGTAGTTTCGGTATTATAAAAATAGCAGTTTCTAGCGGGTAGCATCTAAAAGGGAATCTTAGAATATTTAACGTGAAAATACTTAATTCTGGACATTTCATAAAACTCATCCAGCGGGTGGGCATTTCATAAAAGCCCATCCCGAAATTGGGTTTCTCAGCAATTTCCTTTATATGTATAAACCCCCTCATTTTATTAATCAAGGCTCAAAATGCCGAAGCATGAACACATATACAAGGCACAAAAGGACGAAGCCGATACAAGTATACCGCCAAAAGGAAAGAAGAAGGGAAGAGACAAGTCAATCGCCAAGAGTTAGGGGTGGAGCGAGGACCAGAATGCTCTCGGACTGTGAGAGCACAGGGTGCTCCGTTTACGACATTGGCGGAAGACTTCCCGAATGAGATGGTCGGCTGAGTATTGGTGACCTTCGTATCTTGTCTTGTTGCGATTCTTCTAAATCGCCCACGTGGCGGCCGTTGCGACGATCTGGTGGCCATGGGAGGCAGAACCCCAGGAGACCGCAATATCATGGAAACAGCCACCACCCGGCTCAATACTGTAGTGCTGGTTAAGGGTCCTCCAGATACTGCCCGGCAGGCTCCCCTGACAGAAGTTGTGGTCGATAGTCTCCATATGACGATCGGAACAGCAATTGCAGGCTGATGCTAAGCTAATCCCAATGGTGTTGAGGATATCGTCTGTTGGTAATTTCTTTCTAATGACTCTCCACATGAGGAAAGACCACTTCTTAGGGATGCAGGTTTGCCAATAGTGCACGATGGAATGATGTGGCTGCCCGATTCCATGGACAGTGATTCTTGCCGACCTTACCGAAAATGCCCTCGATGCCTCGAGCGTCCACCTCAGCGTATCGGCATCGCGGCCGATACTTAATCCACGCAATCGGATGCTATCCGTCATTTCGTTACCGTACCATTCACGAATCTTGTCCCAGTTCCAGTCATCAGTAATGGAGTTCCATAAGTCTCTGATCCTACTGTCTCTCGGGGTCTCCGTGAGACTCGGAATCAAGCTATCCCCAATCCATCTCTCTAGGAATGGATCCGAATCGCCGGTACCCAAGTGGAGTCTCATCGCAGGCTCGGTGAGGTCTCGCCCGGTAAGGATACAATACCAAGCCGCTGAGGATCTGCTGTTGGATATGGCCACTGATGGATGGATGTGCTTGAAATACCTGGCCTTCATAAACTTGGTCCATAAGTTCTTGCTCGTGCGGAGTTTCCACCACAATTTCATCGAGAAAGCTTTAACGATGTGAGTGAGTTTGGTAAATCCTAGACCCCCTTCGTCAGTAGGATGAGCCATGGATTCCCAGCTGGCCCAGTAATGCTTGTCTTGGCCATTGCAATGCCCCTGAAAGAAATTATAAAAGATCTGTTCGATCGAAGTAAGAACCTTCATGGGCGGGGAGCACACAGCTAGAGTATGGATGGGGATGGAGGTGAGCACGTATTTGATGAGGATCATCTTGCCGCCTGGGGATAAAGTGGCATTATGCCACCCTTCAAGTTTATTCCTGATTCTTGTGATCAAGTTCTTAAAGATGCCAACGTTGGATTTTTCGTACACAAGGGGACAACTGAGATAGTTGAATGGAGGATGAGCAACATAGAAGGATGTTAAGTTGGCGAGACTGATTGCGTGCTCTCTTTTGATGTTGTGGTGGGCATAGATAACGCTCTAGAAAGGATTGATCTTCTGGCCGGAGCATCTTGAGTACCTTTGCAAGGTGTTGTGGACCACTTCTACCGCTCCTTCGTCCCCGGACGAGAAGATGAGTAAATCGTCGACGAAGGCCAGGTGGGTGATGATTGGACATCCGCTGGATGTGTGATAGTGCTGGAAGTTCGGAGTGCTGACCATGTTGTTAAGGTTCCTACTCAGGGCATCTGCTGCTATGATGAAGAGAGTGGATGATAGAGGGTCGCCCAGTCTAACCCCACGGCTAGATTTAAAAAACCCCTCGGCTTGACCGTTGATGACCGTGGAGAACCACGAGTTGCTGATGGATCTCTACACGATGTTGGTCCAAGTTTTCGAGAATCTGAATGCTCTGAAGACCCAGATCATAAATTGCTAATCCAGTCTGTCATAAGCTTTCTCCATGTCGATTTTGATGGCGATGTTGCCCCTTTTTACTGGAAACTTTATGCAGGTGATTAACTCTTGGCCCAGCATAATATTGTCCTGGATGTTTCTCCCACGAACAAACCCGCTTTGCTCCTCAGAAATGATCTTGGGGAGAATTCCTGCCATTCTGGTTGCGATAATCTTGGAGATGATCTTGTTGGTAAAAGTGCAAAGACTAATGGATCGAAAGTCGCAAAAGGACTCCGGGTTTTCTTTTTTCGGGATAAGGATCAGCTTGGCGCTAGAAATGGCTTTGGGATATATAGCTCATTCGAAGAATACAATAGCCGTTTCGGTGATGTCCTGCTTGATAATATTCCAACATGTGCGAAAGAAGACCCTCGAAAAGCCGTCCGGGCCTAGTGCAATGTGCTCGTTCAGAGCCCACACAGCTTCTTTCACTTTCTGGACAGTAGGGGGGCGTTCCAACTGGACATTGTCGGTGTCATTAATGAGGAGGGGGATTTGATCCAGGAAGGAGCTATCTTTGTGAACTGTCTCTTTGGAGAATAATTTGGAATATAAATCTGTGGCAGCCACTTGGATGCTTTTTTGGTCTGTAATGATGTTCCCGTTGTCGTCAGCAGTATGGTGAATCGATAGCTTCTGTCTGCAGCCGTTGACGCAGGCATGGAAATATTTTGAGTTTTTATCCCCCTCGTTGTCCTATTTCAACCTCACTTTCTGCTTCCAGAAATCTGTCTCCACTTTGAGCCTGAATTTGAGCATAGCCTTTGTGAGGTTCCGGGCTTTCCTGGCCGCCGAAGAACGATCCGTGGCGAACTTGGCTTCGGCACGGGTGACGTCATCCTCTGCAACCCGAACGGCTTGAAAAATGTTTCCGTGGGCTAGTTTGCTCCAATTGGACAGGGCTTTCCTCATTGCCTTGAGCTTGTTGCTCACCCGAAAGAGAAGATTGGGGGATTCCTCTCGAGTCCATGCTTCCGCAACGATGCCCAAAAATTGGGAGTGCTTAGTCCAGAAGTCGAGAAATTGGAAGTTCTTTTTGAGTGGATTAGTATTGTTATTAATTTCAACCAGCAGAGGTGCGTGGTCTGATTCAGAGGAATTGAGATGGGACAGTTTGGTTGTGATCCCCATTCCATGCCAGAGGGCATTTGTAAGGGCCCTGTCCAGGCGAAAATATTGATGACGGTCACCTTCCTACATGTTGCACCAGGTGAAAGCATTACCGGTGAACTGGAGAGAGGCTAGATGAGCGTTGAAGATGAAGTTGTTGAAGTCTTGTATGGCCAGAATAGAAGGGGGCGGCCATCGGTTTTTTCTTCTCTGCAGGTAATCGCATTAAAGTCCCCAATGCAAAGCTAAGAAAAGTTGATGTGGTGGCGATGGATGTCAAGGAGATCATTCCAAGGTGTTTTCGCTCTGCAATGTCACAACTACCGTGGACCGCTGAGAGGATGGCACACTCTGGGAGCATGGGGTGTTCCAGCCAGCAGGAGAGGGCCTGTCAGGAGTCCTGGATGACCACGATGTTGACGTCCTTCGTGCAGAGGATCCAAATATCGTGTCTGCCTGCTATAGCCGTGGGGAGGCCCAGCTGCAGCTGGATTGATTTTAATTTTTTTGAAGGAATTTTGGGTTCTAGAATAATGAGGATACCAATCTTGTGGATTTTTCGAAGGCTGATAATTCTCCTTAATGTAGGTTTGTTCACCAGACTACGGACGTTCCAGGATAGGATGTTAAGCATTAAAGAAGTTGTGGAAGGGTTTTTTGTTCCACTTAGCGGCGGATCTGGTTTGGATGGTTATGGTTTCGGCGGGTCCTTTCTTAACATTGACCCCGCACGAGGTTGATGCTTCTGCCTCTGTCGAGGTGGGAGTTTCGTGAGTTGATTGCTCGTGTGGGTCCGGGTGAAGGTCGACCGATTCCCCAGCGGTGTCTAGGAAGGGATCCTCATGGGGGATTACTATGGAGTCACTGGCGCTCTCAATCAGAAGAATAGTTTGCTGGAAAAGATAGCCTGCGGCTTGGATCTGTAGTTGATGAGAACATAAAATATTATATTTTTATCCCTTAATGTTCACCATTTTATGACTAAAGGTACTCATTCTATTTATATTTTGCTCTAGGATGTATTTGGAGACACTATGTGCAAAATAGAGCTAAAATGCAATTTTGGACAGTTTTGACACCTTTCGCGAAAATGAGCATAACTTTCTCATCCGAATAGCAATTGAGGTCCTTCAAAATGATTCGGAAAGCTAAGACAGAGGGCTACAACTTTCATATTTTGTGATTTTCGAGATTCTGGCTGCATCATGGAAGAAATCAGGCATGAAGTCAGATCAAAGATGCTGTGAACAGAATTAGGAGCCAAAATAACCATGTTCCTACTTATTCTAGGACTTATTCTATTTGGTTTGAGAAGTTGTAACCTTTAGAGGATATGTGGAAGATATTGTGGGCTTGAAAAAACTAATTTATGGTGTATAAAAGGGGTAGAAATCATGAGAAGAAAAACACACAACGCAACTCTTCTTCTCTTTCTCCAACTTTTCTTTTCAAGTTTTGAAGAACATGTGCGGCTAGAAGTCTTGTTGGTCGAAGTGTACGAAAGCCTTGGAATCAATAAACTTGTGAGATCTAAATTGCTTTATATATTTGAGTTATACTTTGAATATTGAATGTTTTTCTGTGCCAACTTTTATGATTGTTTTGTTTAATTACTAGGAGGCCTACTAGTTTATTATTCATTTCGATCTACCGCTAAATTAGATATCAAATCCGTAATAGTTTGATGTTTCTAATTTGTGAAGCAACCAAGCTTTAATAAAACTGCTTTGTTTTATTAGATCTTAGGAGAAAAATGTTTGACAAAATTAAATGCAACCGCTTGTGCTTGTATTGTTTTGCTTTATCGATCTCTTTGTTATTTAAGAACTTGCTAGATTAAATCTATAGCGCTTGTCTTAGATTATTTAGCAAGTAAAGTTAATTAGGTCGCTTGTATCTGATTAACTAAGCCTAAGAAAGATAGGAAGATACTTCCAACGGTAAATGTTCAAAGTATGATTTAATTTATGCTTGCATCAATGATCAATTTTATGATTTCAATGGTGAATGTTCACTGAGACCAATATTTGTTCCTTGATTGATTTTAATACTTTAATTGCTTTAGCTCTTCTTAAATTTTCTTTTCAAAACTCTCTCCCCCAATCCTTGTTCACATAGCATAAAATTTATACTAATTACTCTCCGTGGGATCGATCCTTACTCTCTCTACTACATATAATTTTAAGAGTAAGATTTTATTTTTGGGTGCCTGCGACAGCACACCAGTAGTCCTCTCCAAACTTGGTCTGGCCCAAAAATTGTAAAGACTTCTTCACCAGGGTCTTCGTTGGTGTGTTGTTGATCTGCACTGATGGTGTCAGTGGTCGCCTCTATGTCCTTCGAGTTGGGGAGTATCTCGGTGAGGGCACGATCGGCTTGGGGGGAAGCGGTCTCCGATTGGGATTTCGCGTCCCCTGAATCTAGAGCGTCGAATTGGTTGGAGAGAGTGAGAGCTTGGGTGTTGAAGGGGGTCAAGGCTTTGCTTGGGGGCTCACTCTTGTCTGACTTGCCGTCACTGGATCCGAATCATGTGTGCGAGTTCAGAAGTGGTAGAAGGGGTAGCTTGGGTGTTCTTCCATCTGTTGGCACGTTGTCGTTCCGGGGTGATTTCTTCTTTAGTTCTGGGTGAAGATGGTAGCAGTGCTTTGGGAGGTGACCTCTTAAATGGCAGTGGTTGCAGAACATAATATGGTTGTCGTAAAGGATTTGTTGGGTGTGGGTCTGGTTGCTCAGCTCGATAGTAATAAAATTGGGTGGTTCAGAGGTGAGGTCGAGTTCCACACAGATTTTGGCATAGTGAGCCTTGGTGAGGTTGCTGGTCTCAGGGGCCGTGGCCACATACGTTCCGAAGGAATAGGCAATACGCCTAAGTGTCGCTGGAACAAAGAAAATGAGAGGTAGATTAGGCAGGGTTACCCAGGCGACGACCTTCGTAGAGTCTTCTTTGGTGCTAAAGCCTGCTGACCACTTGATGATCTTCATCTGGTGGGAATCAATCCTGCAAGTGCCTTTGGACTACACGGTCCTATGGTCGGAATCGAAAAATAGGTGGAGGAGAATGTGTCTGGGATCGAGGGGGGCCACTCGGAAGTCCGCAGAGAGTCTCCAACTGGCTATCGCCTCCCTGCACCCTTTAGAGTTGGGACTTATATATATATATATATATATATATATATATATATATATATATATATATATATATATATATATATATATATATATTTCGTCCCTCGTCAGCCGGTTTGGGACTACCTTGGTCCTTAAATTCCAGACGGGGTGCCCTAAGCTCCACATTGTCGAAAAGGCAATCGCAGGCTGGGGGATCGCCTCAGTTTATAAGGTGGCTCCGCTGGACCCAAAATACTGCTTCCTCTACCACTCCTCTGCAAAAGACTTCTCGGCCGTGTGGGCCAAGGGCACCACAACCATTGGAGCTCATAGAGTCAAAATCGTCAAATGGTCCCCAGATTTTGACCCCAAGGTCGACTCGACCATAGTATCGGCTTGGATAACCCTACCCAACCTGGCTTTAGTCTGCTTCGCCCCAGCGGCTCTCAAAAGGATAGCAAGCTCCTTCGGATCCCTGGTTGCTATAGCAGAAGAAACCCGAAACCTCTCCAAAGGGAACTTTGCTAAGATATGCGTTGAACTGGATCTGTCCTCCAACCCCCCAGACCACATAGAGCTCCTACTCGGGAACGGAACTCACACTCAAGCGCTGGTATATGACAGCAACATTTTCTTTTGCAAGCACTGCCACCTGAGAGGTTACCTTTCCAAGAATTGCCACAAAGCTCACCTGGAACTGAGGAAGTCAGCCGTCCGCAAACCTCCGTTCAGGAAGCAGCCGATCGTCCATCCCTCCGTTCAGAGCAGCCCTCTCCCCAACTCCCAGAACCAGTCAGAAGGAACAACGGATCCAACCGATCCTGGTATCCCTCCTCATCTCTCCAAGGATATCGTGCCCTACCAACCCCAACCCTCTATAGAGATAACATCACCTACGCCGGAAGACATCCAACTCCACAACTCCTTCGGCATTCTTGCCCTTGCAGAAGACGTGTCAGCAGAGGAAGAAGCCCGGAGCTACGATAACATCCCAGTTACAGAGGGCTCAGAGAAGTTGGCCATAGAGGCACTCGAGCCACCACCCCCGGATCCATCGGTCACAGACCGTCCTTCCCCCCGGCAGTCATCCTTGCCTTATTATGAGAAGACTCGGCACACAGATTTCACCTAGCTTCGGAAGCGGGATTCCTTAACCCCACAAACCCCCTCAGCGCGATGAAGGAGATCGAGACAAGGACCACATATCGGGGACCGAATCAAATCAGACCACGCAAGGGCAGTCCGAGGCAACCTCAGACCTTTCAACGACATCCCTCAAAAGTCCGAGAAGACATAACAACAAAAAGAAAAAATAGGTCAAAAAATACCCGGCCATGACAACTAGATCAGCCGCAAAGCAACACAGCCACCCCTCCCCTACCCCTATCAATGCTTAACATCCTCACATGGAGTGTCCGTGGGCTCATAAACAAACCTACCATCAATAGACTCACATGCCTCAAGAAAATCTACCGCATCGACATCCTCATCATCATAGAACCCAAAATCCCAATAAAGAAACTCAAAGCTCTCCAAATCTCGCTCAGATTTTCGGCCGCTACGGCCGAATGCAACGACATCTGGATCCTCTTTGGCTCCGGCATCAAATTCGATATCATCCACGACTCTAGACAAGCGCTCTCTTGTTGGGTCGAGCACCCGACGCTTCAGAGTCGATCCCTCATTTCTGTTGTTCACGAAAGTTGCGACCTTCACGAGAGAAAAGAGCTCTGGGCCACGCTTATGGACACGAATCACCTATACAACAATCTTCCATGGCTGTGTGTCGGAGATTTCAACACTATTTCTACCAGAGAGGAAAAGTCAGGTGGCCGGCCTCCCCGCCAGACGGCCATGAATGACTTTAACAACTATATCTTCAACGTCCATATGACCCCCCTGCCTTTCACTGGCAACGAGTTCACTTGGCGCAACATGCAGGAGGGGGATAGGCGACAGTACTCTCGTCTCGACAGAGCTCTGATCAATAACAGCTGGTCCATCATGGGCCTCATCTCCAACCTATCCTACCTCAATACAACAGAATAGAATCACTCTCCCCTTCTTATTGAGATTAGCAGCAACCCCAACCCTATCAAAAAATCTTTCCAATTTCAGGACTTCTGGAGCTACCATCGAAATTTTCGAAATATCGTCACGACAGCATGGGACACTATCACAGATCCAGACCCCATGTTTCATATTGCTGTTAGACTGAAAGCCACCAAAAAAGCGCTAGCGACATGGAGCAGGAACGCGTTCGGCAACATCTTCTGGCAACATCTTCCAAGAAATTAAGAAGGCTGAGGATGATGTCATCAAAGCAGAGATACTGTTCGCCTCTAACAGATCGCATGAGTACCGCGCCACGCTCAACCTCACAAGGGCAATCCTCAAATCCCGTCTAAAGGTTGAGACCGAATTCTGGAAGCAGAAAGCCAGGCTTGCGTGGGATGCTGAAGGAGACAGAAACTCGGCTTTCTTCCACTCCTGTGTCAAAGGCCAAAGACAAAAGTTGAAATTGCATCAAATCTCTGATGACAACGGCCGCATATTGAAAGATCAATGGACCATTCAGGAAGCTGCCAACATCTACTACTCCAGGTTATTTACCAAAGCCCCTATCCTCAAGGATAACGATCTCCTGTCCAAGATCCCTCCCCTGTTCAGCGAGAGTGAGAACGTTCAGCTACAGGCCAACCCGACAGCAGAAAAAGTTAAAGAGGCGGTGTGGGCCTTGAATGAACACAGCGCACCCGGCCCCGACGGGTTCTCTGGAGTTTTCTTCTGCACCTGCTGGGACATTATCGCCACAGATTTCCTAGAAGCGGCCATAGCCTTCTTTCAGGGAGCGACTTACCCTAAATCCATCTCATGCGCCAACCTCATACTCATCCCCAAGAAACCCAGAGACTTTCAAAAATTTTCGTCCCATCAGCCTTTGCACCTTCAGCAACAAACTTTCTCCAAGATCATCGCGACTCGCATGTCTAACATTCTCCCAAAGATTATCTCTGAAGTGCAAAGCGGTTTCGTCCAAGGGCGCAACATAACAGATAACATCCTCCTAGCTCAAGAGATGATCACGTGCATAAAATTCCTTTCTAGAGGAGGCAATGTGGCCATCAAGCTGGACATGGAGAAAGCATACGATCGCCTAGACTGGCAATTTCTGATTTGGGTGCTAAAGGCCTTCTGTTTCTCCAAAGCATGGATCGACATCATCTTCAGATCTATCAACAATTCCTGGTTCTCAACCATCAACAACGGTCAAGCGGCTGGCTTTTTCAAATCGAGTCGTGGGGTGAGGCAGGGAGACCCTCTATCCGCTACCATCTTCATCATTACGGCTGAGGCCCTCAGCAGGAATCTAAACAGTCTTGCCAAAACCCCCAGATTTTATCACTTCCACACCACCACAGGCTGCCCCTTGATCACGCATCTGGCTTACGCGAACGACATCCTCATCTTCTCCGTAAGGGACATCGAAACGGTCGAGACAGTGCATAATATGATACAAAAATATACCAGATGCTCCGACCAACGCGACCGTAACAAAATCATCATCTACACCCTTCACAAAGCCGACAGAAACCACTCTGCGACCCTCATCAATCTCACCTCCTTCGCCACGGCCTATCCCCCATTCAATTATCTAGGATGCCCGCTGGTTTATGGCAAATCCAACACGAGCATTTATGAAGGTCTGGTAAGAAAGGTCAGGATCAAAATCGAAGGATGGCACAACGCTACCCTCTCACCAGGGGGCAAGATGATTCTCATCAAGCATGTGCTTTCTTCCATTCCAATCTACACTCTGGCAGTGTGCTCCCCGTCGAAGAAGGTCTTAGCATCCATAGAGTCCCTTCTCTTCAATTTCTTTTGGGGACACAGCGACAGCAAAGAAAAACACCACTGGGCCAGTTGGGACACCATAGCCAAGCCCAATAGCGAAGGTGGGCTGGGTTTCAGCAGACTAGCGCACATCGAGGTGGCCAACTCCATGAAGTTGTGGTGGAAGATTCGCACAGAGAACTCGATCTGGGCTCGCTTCATGAAAGCCAGATACTTCCAACACACTAACCCCACATCAGTAATAGCGAACAACAGAGCATCGATGAATTGGCATCGTATTCTCCTTGGCCGCAACATCGCATAACCTTTCATGGTGCCCAAAGATGGCACGTTGAGGTGGTCCCTGACGACTAGTAGTGACTTCTTGCTTGCTACGGCGAGGACTGCGACTAGAGGAGACGGAGCTCATCCCCCTTACAATGCCCCTTACTAGCAGCCCTGCATTTCCAACAAATGGTCGATCCTCATTTGGAGAGAGCAGAGAAGAAAGCTCCCCACAGATGACTCCCTCACTTCCCTCGGCTACAACCTAGCGTCCAAATGCCACTGTTGTGCCTCTCCAAAGGAGGAAACAACAGATCACATTCTGTACTCTGGCAAACTTGCCTCTCAGGTTTGGTCCAACCTCTCTAGTAGATGCTACCTGCACCATCATGCTGGGGGCTTCAACGATCTCCTCGTCTACTGGAGCATCTCCCACGGGCATCAGATCGTCGCAGCCATTTATATATGGGTTTTATGGAAGAACATGAACAAGCTCAGATATGACGGGGGTCAGCTCACCGCCCCCAACTTTTTTCAGAGGTTATCAGACAAATGCGCTAAGTCAGCTCTCGTTGCCCTAACTCCCCGAGCAGTTTCTGGAAACTGTTGCAGTAACCTCGCTTACGGCGCAGTCCGGTATAGATTTTCTCTTTCTTTAGCGCGAGTCGCGCTCTTTTGTACAGGCTTCGGCATTTTGCGCCTGATACTTATATAGAATTCGTGGGTTTCTCTCTCTCTCTCTATATATATATATATATATATATATATATATATATATATATATATGTAGTATCTATCAAATCATCACCATATATATACTATATATATATATATATATATATATATATATATATATATATATATATATATATATATATATATATATATATATGTAGTATCTATCAAATCATCACCATATATATACTACATATATATAGATACTACATATATATATATATATATATATATATATATATATATATATGGTGATGATTTGATAGATACTACATATATATATATATATATATATATATATATATATATATATATATATATATATATATATATATATATATATATATATATATAGTATCTATCAAATCATCACCATATATATATATATATATATATATATATATATATATATATATATATATATATATATATATATATATATATATATATATATATATATATATATATATATATATATATATATATATATATATATATATATCCCAGATGTGGTGAATGTTCATAAATCAGATGTATATGTGATAAGGGTTTTAGTGGTATATAGATATGTTATATATATTTGTGAGTTGATGTGAAGATATTGTACGGGTAGTGTTAGATATGTGTATTGGTTGGGGATATATATATATATATATATATATATATATATATATATATATATATATATATATATATATATATATATATATATGTGTGTGTGTGTGTGTGTGTGTGTGTGTGTGTGTGTGTGTGTGTGTAAGAGTTATCTTAGTATAATTACATAAATACTTCTATTCCCTCGCCCCAATCAATACACAATGATCTAATCATGTTACGTTACGTACATGATTGTTAATTTGAACACGAAGCACATGTGAGCACATGAGAGTACATGAGAGCACATGAGAGTACACGAATAATATGAATACAATGAGTACACGATGTACATGATAAAGTACATAAACATAAAATATTCGATGTACCCGATAAGGGGATAACATCGCATGATAAGTTCAATATAGTACCATTCCGTGTTAACAATGTGTCAGCATCAAGTAAAGTAGTCTAGAGCAGGCAATATAGATACTATAATGATGAAAACAATAAGAAAATGTACTCGCCTGAATTTTGGTTGGAGTCGACATGCATGACACAAACGTGTCGACACGAGATAGGTACGATGCTATGCTCCACAAGATGGTCCCAAATGATGGCATAGACTGTCCCATCGAGTCCAAAATAGTCCAAATAGCCTAGTTTGGTATATAGCAGTCCAGAATTAAAATTTGGCACGATAATCGAATCAAGGACGAGGAAATGACTATAGCAGTCGCGATTAAAGACTTTAATGGAAAATTGTAACTAAAAACGTGTATCTGTTTTGAAAATCATTACAATATTTTGGAAACTAAACTTATTAGTCAATTTTTTTGAAATAAGTATTTTGAAGATAATATATCATCATATTTTTTATAGATAAATATTTAATTTTTGATAAATATAACTTATAGGTAGAATTCATGTTTTAAATAGATAAAATATCTTAATAATATTTTAGATCTCAAAATTATATTTTTGAAACCACACAAGTATAAAGTCACTTTGTAACTAATTTCCAAAAAATTTTATTATATAAATATTTAATAACACGATAGAAATAATAATAAAATAGTTTATTTATTTATTTATACATTATCAATAATAATATACACCTATATCTAATTATACATATAAAACTAGTCAATTGTGTAATAGTAATTGATATTCTAATACAGTGCTCATAATAGTGTAAAATATTGTACACCATTTGAAGAGTCAAGTCAATGTCTCCTCAGTAATCGAGGGAACATAGCTTCCCCTCTGCTCTCACTAACCCAAATGAGTAGAGAAGAAAATAAGGTAAGGGCTTGTTTGGTAACCGGATTTTACTATTTGGATTTGGATTTGGAAATCCTCCAAATCCAAATCATGGATTTTACTATTCAAATCCAACTCCAAATTCAACTCCAACCAAACATAGGATTTGGTTTTATGATTAATAATTAAATTATAGTCATGATCAATAATTAAGCTATTAATTAATTATGATTAATTATAGTTATTATTATTTACAAAATTAATAATTAACGATTAGTAATTAACAATTAGTAATTAATAATTGACGATTAGTTATTATTAATTATAAAATTAATAATTAATGATTAGTTAATTTTTAAATAAATAACGATTAATAATTAAAGATTAATAATTAATAATTAACGATTAATAATTAATAATTAATAACTATAAATTAAATAATTAATAATTAATGATTAATAATAGTAATTATAAATTAAATAATTAATAATTAATAATTAATAAATTAATAATTAATAATTAACGATTATAAATTAATAATTAATCATTAACGATTATAAATTAATAATTAAGTAATTATAATTAATTAATAAATAATTAATAATTAACGACTATAAATTAAGCAATTATAATTAATAATTAAATAATTAACGATTAATAATTAATGTTTAATAATTAATGATTATTAATTAACGATTATAGATTAAGTAATTAAAAATTAAGTAATAATTAAATAATTAAGTAATAATTAATAATTAATAATTAACGATTATAAATTAATGATTAATAATTAATAATTAATAATTAATAATTAATAATTAATAATTAATAATTAATAATTAAGTAATAAATTAATAATTAAGTAATTATAAATTAATAATTAATAATTCATTATTCATAATGAACGATTAATTAGCTATAAATTAAATATTTTAAAAATAGTAGTTATAATTAATATTATTATGATTAGTAAATTATTAATTAAATTATTATAAAATATGATTCGAATTGTGATTAAAATATTATTAATTAAGATTATAATAAAATAGTTATTAATAAATTATTAATTAATATTATAATTATTATGATTATAACAAAATTAACTAATCAACCAATTTTTTAATTAATAATACTAAACATAGGATATGATTATTAATTAATATTATAATAATACTAATAAATTATTAATTAATATTATAACAATAATATAATAATACTAGTAAATTATTATTATTAACTAAATAATAAAATATTATTAATTAATATTATAATAATACTAATAAATTATTAATTATGATTATAACGAAATTAACTAATTTTTAATGAAATTATTAAAGATTAACTAATTTTTAATTTACTAATTTTTAACAAAATTATTAAATAATAAATATTTTAACGAAATTATTAAAGAATAATTATTTTTTCCTCCAAAATCCAACCCAAGTTTTGGATTTTGTCATACTTTCCATATCCAAATACATCTCCAACCAAACATACGATTCCATGAATTTGTCTCCAAATCCATAAAAATTCAAATTCCACCTCCAAATACGGTTTACCAAACGGGCACTAAGAGAGGAAGAGACTTTAGCTAAATTTCGAAAGAGGGAGAGAACCAGTCCCCTTTCTTTCTTAACCCACCTTAATATTGAAGAGAGAGAGACATCATCACTCCACAATATTGAATCAAAATCCCTAATTAAGGGAAAGGGAGAACATGAAGAAGAAGCAAAATTTCAAGGAAGAGGGGGAGAGGAGCTACTCACCGCGTGGGAGGCTAAGGGGTCTCCTCATTATAGCGGAGCTGGAAATCGACACAGGAGGTCGGTCCGGCCGGGCAGGGCTTCGCAGCGGCTCACCGGCACGAAGGCACTGTGATCTAGGGCACGACGGAGCTTCGACGGTAGGGCGGATCCAGCCGGAGTGGGGGCTGCTGGCGAGGTGGCCAGCGGCGCGGCCGCGGTTCAAGAGGAAGGAAGGAGGAATTCATGTCCACAAGCGGCGAAAGGAGTCGACGCGTCGTCCCTGGATGCGGTCGAGCAGATCTCGCCTGGGCGAGGTGACTCCATCATTGGACGGCGGTTCAGGTACCGCAGGGGTGTTACTGTTTCTTGGGGTTTTGGATCTGGTGTTGTTTCTCTTGTTTTGGTGTTGGTGGTCGGGTGTTGATGGTCGACCGGGACATATGATTGGTGATGGTCGGCCGGGACATATTGTTGGTGATGGTCGGGTGTTAATGGTCGGCCGTGACATATTGTTGGTGATGGTCGGGTGTTGATTGTCGGTCGGGACATGTTGTTGTTGGTGGTCGGGTGTTGATGGTCTGGAAGAGGAGGTCGACTGTCGGGATGAAGCCAGGGGATGGCTGTTGATGGTTGGAGAATACAGCGGGCAGGTTGGCCTGGCGGCCGTAGCAGCAATGGTGTTGATGATGCTCCGGCTTAGGGTGGTCGTCCACAATGGTGGTCGCGGTTGGCCGGGTCGGCAGGACAGGGTAAGTGGTCGGGGATGGGTTTAGGAGATGGGGCTGAGTTTGTGTGTGTGTGTTTTTTTTTTTTTGTTTTAGGGTTTTGTGATTTGTGCAAACTCTTGAGGAAGTGTGCATATTTATAGGGTAGGAATGGTAACCCTAAAAGCAATATACATGTAATAGAAAAATAGAAAATCAGTGGAAATTACTAACTACTAACCCCACACTAACCACAAACAAGTTTCTTATCTACTAGTTTAGGTAATTATTATCTAATAATTTATTTAGTAATAATTACTAGCTAATTACAATTTAGCTACTATCCGTTAAAGTTGTTGCCCTCAATCCAAGCCTAGGCTTGGTAGGCTAGGATTAGGACCAAAATGGTCTTAAGCTGTTACGAAAAAAAATTATAGTACTTTTATAACTTATAAAAACTTCATGATTTAAATCAAATTAAAATTGTATAAAAACTACTTTTATTTACAAATCCATTTCGCCAAATCATTTTATATATATATATATATATAAGAGTAGAATCTATAACTTATGAAAACCCCAAAAAATGGGCAGAAAATTATTTACTTACATAACATAGTTTTCAAGAGCAATGTCCCAAGATATCGATAACATTTCACGATCGAAAATACGTCTTATATTAAAATCCACATTTTCAAAGATTTACAAAAATTCGAAAGAAAAGATAAATTTAAAATTTTGAAAAAAAAATCAATAATTCGGTTAACGGAGGTTACATCCTCCGTGATATGGGCATCCATTAGAATATCCTCAAAAGTAGCCGTGCGGCGTCCAGATGTACGCGATCTAACCTCTCTGTTCAGGCCCTTTTTTAATTTTTGGGCTCGATCTCTTGGCTCCCGAATCATGCTCTTTGTGAAGCAGCTCAGACAGAAAAACTTAGCAGCGTATTCGTCCACTGACAAGCTCCCCTAAACCAAGCCAACGAACTGACTCTCCAGGGCCCCCAAAGCTACGTCAGAAAAGAACTTTTTCTTGAAAAGCTTCTTGAAGGCCTCCCAAGTAAGTCCAGTCACGGCGATCCTCGGCTCCGTGCGATACCATGTGAGCACAATGCCAAACAGCTGACTGGCGGCTGCCTCGACCTACAAACTTTTAGAATCTGGACTAGTCGTAAAATTTGCTCAATATCCTCCAGCCAGTCATCTGCATAAAGGATCTCCTCAGTACCTTTGAACTCCTGAGGAGACATTCTCTTGAAGTCCACAATGGTACCTGGCTTTGGTTGCTGCTGATCTGGAGCACTCTGAGGTTGAACGAGTGCCACCTTCTCGACTGCAACTAGTGCTAGTTGGTGGGCACCCTCAATGCTCTGACACATCACCTCAGCCTGACTCTACTGAGCCTCGACCTAGGCTCTCTGAGCCTCCATCATCTGTTTGAACAACACAAATATCTGTGCTACATTAGTCGGTGTTGGAAGTGGCGGAGTAATAGTCTCTGGCTCCACAGGAAATGTCCTCCGTATAGGTGGAGAAGCGCCCCTAAAAGCAGCTGATACTCCCACATGAACAGGTGAAGCGGTAGGAGCAACCCCCGCAGCTTGAACATGGGGTTGAGAGGTAGTAGATCTCTCAAAAACTGCTGCGGGTCCTACGAGTCCAGAAAGCTGAGACCTTGTCTTCGACGGCATCCTGAAGACAGATCAAACAAAGGAAGTCAATGTGACACAAGATAAGATATTATCAAGGAATGACAATTAAATTTGAAAAATAATATGCAAAAGAATTTGGAATGGTAATCTAATAGATTGAAAGTTTCATAGTTGTGATTGAGTATCTCCTATTATAACCTATAACCTATATCCTAATAGCAAGCTATAATATCACTCTAAGTTTGAGCACCACTACGATAGTGCACTAATTGCGATCTCTATGACCTGCATGGGCCACCATAAAAATGTGTCACAATCCGCACCCGATATAGGGACATGAGTACGTGGGTACGTCCAGCCTACACTGCAGCATCGACGATAGAACACTGTTTTAGGTCAACAATGCTATCTAACAAGTCTAGGAATATATAAGTCATAACCTGTCAATAATAATCACATCTTCGAAAGGAGTACAATATAATATCTGAAATTTATATTCAATCACAAATAACTAAAGGAAGATAATGGCACAAAATGATATAAAGATATGAATGATAAACATGAGAAGTCTAGTACCAAACTCAAATCCACAACATAGTCTAATAGTCTAATATCTCAACATAAGTACATGTCTCAAATAATATAACATCCCGAATCACATAAACTGGAGACAAATCCAGTAATCCTAGCTACTAGCTAAGGCACAACTGCTGGTGCATCCTCAATGGGCACCGGCTCCAAAGGAAGCTCCTCGGCATAGTCCTCGTCTACTCCAGGTCCATAGTAAGTAGGACAAAACACTACAAAAATTTGTCAGATTAGCGACGTTCCAAAACGTTGCTAATCACGGCCAAAATATCGCTAACCTAAATTAGCGACGTTTTCAGCAATGTTTTAGAAACGACAAAAAAAAGCGTGTCGCTAATCGAGAAAATGTCGCAAAACATCGCTATGGCGACGTTATTTAGCGACACTAATAACGTCGCTAAATAGCGACGTCATTTGCGACGTTTTCTTGTGGTTGCCGATTAGCGACACAGTAGCGACGTTTTTGCGACGATGTGGTGGCATCAGATTGTTTGCCACGTCAAAAAATTAGCGACGTTTATATTCGTCGCTAACAATTAGCGACGAATATAAACGTCGCTAAAAACGTCGCTAAATTGAAAAATATTAAAAAAAAGAATCCAGAATGCAAATGTACAATCCAAAATACCTAATCCAATCCAATCAAAAATACAGAATCTAATCCCTAGGTTCGCCGACCCCTTCGGTGGAACACTCAACGCCGGCACGCACAATACAATCCAGAATAGACCAAAAATAATTGGTCGTCTCCTCAAGCCTCTCGAAACATCACAATATGCATCACACATCACACATCACACAAACCAATATACATCACAATATGCATCACACAACACACAAACCAATATACATCACACACCAAAAAACAAATATCCATCACAATATCCAAAGGAGAGATATCCATCAAAATAAATATCCATCACAATATCCAGAAGAGATATATCCATCAAAATAAATCCAGGCAATATATGTATCTACTGTCGTCAATGTTGGGGCAGATAGAACTCCCTCAGCCAGCGCGCATAAGTAGGATCTACGACAGCCAGATTAATATCCAGAGGAGATGGATGACTGGAACTCCCGGTGGAACTGCCCTCTGGTGCCACCTCCTCTTTCACAGCTCCCTCGGCTTTAGGAATTACTTCTGGAGCAGCTCTCTCGGTTGAACTGCCCTCTGGTGCCACCTTTTCTTTCACAGCCATCTGTGCCTCCCTCAAGCGAGATCCTTGGGTCTTAGGTGCCATCTGTGAGAACGGGTTCCAATTGTTCGTTTGAGTACATTTTCAAAAGCAGATAAAATACAGAAAATTCGATTTTTTGCCAAGTGTGAGAACGGATGGCTCAGAACACAACCCAAAATTCATTCTAGCATACATTAGTGTGAATCATCTATGTTCTGTACATATGGTGTATTATATGTTCTTATTGAATCTAGTATCTGAAGGATATAACAGAATCAAGATGAATCCACATAATGTAATACTAAGACATCATCTACTACTAAAAGATATAGTGATAGGTTGTCGTATCATCATTGTCGAGAGATGAGGGTCGGAGGACAGTCAACTTCATCAGCAGCTACATAGTTTCTGCCTCGCCAGTCGAATGGCTGCAGGGATTATGTCCTGATCACAATGTCGTACCGTAGATTAATGCAAATGGAGCTGGAGCTGGAGCCAAAATACAGAATCCAAAATACAAAATACAGAATCCAATCCCTGGGTTCGCTGAGAATACAAAAACAAAGATTGACACACAGTACTAATTCATATTTATTTTAAGTGTGAGAAAGGATGGCTCAGAACACAACCCAAAATTCATTCTACCATACATTAGTGTGAATCATCTATGTTCTGTACATATGGTGTAGTATATGTTCTTATTGAATCTAGTATCTGGAGGATATAACAGAATCAAGATGAACCCATATAATGTAATACTAAGATATCATCTACAACTAAAAGATATAGTGATAGGTTGTCGTATCATCATTGCCGAGAGATGAGGGTCGGAGGATAGTCAACTTCATCTACAGCTACATAGTTTCTGCCTCGCCAGTCGAATGGCTGCAGGGATTATGTCCTGATCACCATGTCGTACCGTAGATTAATGTAAATGGAGGTGGAGCTGGAGCCAAAATATAGAATCCAAAATACAAAATACAGAATCCAATCCCTAGGTTCGCCAAGAATACAAAAACAAAGATTGACACACAGTACTAATTCATATCTGTTTTAAGTGTGAGAACGGATGGCTCAGAACACAACCCAAAATTCATTTTAGCATACATTAGTGTGAATCATCTATGTTCTGTACATATAGTGTAGTATATGTTCTTATCGAATCTAGTATCTGAAGAATATAACAGAATCAAGATGAACCCACATAATGTAATACTAAGACATCATCTACTATAATAACAGAATCAAGATAGGTTGTCATATCATCATTGCCAAGGGATGGAGGTTAATTGGAGGAAGTTACTGCAGAAAGTGAAGGCCCACATGAACTGACACACGAAAATGAGGGGCTCTAAGCTGGAACAAGTAAAGTTGTGCTTTGAAAAAAAAATTGTTCACAAAGCAAGCTATAATTAAAGAAAACAGAACAAGTATCGAGTTCGTAACTCAAGTATAGAGCTTACAAGAGATAAACTCGATACTTGTTCTGTATTCATTATATCTTGCTTTGTGAACAAAGAGCTTATAAGAGTAGAACATCCAAAATACAACTTTATTTGTTACAGCTTTGATCTCCTCCTTTTCGTGCGTTAGTTCATGTCAGTCTGCACTTTCTGCAGTAACGACCACAAGTTTTATGTTCTTCAACGATATATTTCACAGGCTTAATTGCCAAGTGTGGGGACGAATGGCTCAGAACACAACCCAAAATTTATTTTAGCATACACTAGTGTGAATCGTCTATGTTCTGTACATATGGTGTAGTATATGTTCTTATCGTATCTAGTATCTGAAGAATGTAACCGAATCAAGATGAACTCACATAATGTAATACTAAGACATCATCTACTACTATATAAGATATAGTGATAGGTTGTCATATCATCATTGCCGAGGGATGAGGGTCGAAGGACAGTCAACTTTATCTACGGCTACATAGTTTCTGCCTCGCCAGTCGAATGGCTGCAGGGACTATATCCTGATCACCATGTCGTACCGTAGATAATTGCAAATGGAGCTGGAGCTGGAGCTAAAATTCAAAATCCAAAATACAAAATACAGAATCCAATCCCTGGGTTCGCCGAAAATACAAAAACAAAGATTGACACACAGTACTGTAGCACCCAGTTTCCCAAATGAGGATAATTTTGAAATTTCGTGTTTATAATTATTTTAATAATGATATTTTATTCATGATATGATTTTTGGTGATTTTAAATCATTTTAAAATTATTTAAATCAATGACTTGTGGTTTTGACGTTTTGCTAGTGAAACCCTAGAGACTGTTTGACCTAGAGCCTAACCATGTGATTATGATATTTTAATGTTATTTTTGGCCTAAGGATATTTTTGCATTTGACCTCTTTGAATTATTTTGATATTATTTTATTATTTATGATATTGTTTTGGGGTTATTTGAGTCGGGTTCGAATTTCAACTCAATCCGACTTGAAACGGGGACCCGGGGGTAGTTTGACTCTAGTGGGACCCACACACTAGTTAGGCATGGCCCACATGATATTAATTTTAGTCCACATGATAGAAATATTTTAGTTAGAGGTTAGACTAATTATTATGGATAAGGTTAGTGTGATTAGAGACTTTAGAATGACTAATTTAGCCCCAACCAATTAGCTCTTTCCTAATACTCATAGAATAGGTTAGTGGGGGCATTTTGGACCTTACCATAATAGGACAAATAGTCCCATATGGCCAGCCACTTTGGGAGAGGATAGGCTCAAGTTCATTTCATTATTCTCATCCACACTCTCTCTCTTGTTCTTCCCCAAATTCCTAGAGAGCAATCCCTAGCAATTTCTCCACCAAATCCTTCCATTTCGCCACCAAATCTTCTTCTTTCCTTCTCCATTCTAGCCAAGGATGAAGCTACCCAAGTTTGGGAGGATTCGGAGCTCGTTCGTGTCCTTTTGGAATCTCTACGTGTCGGTGTCGCTCCGGGAAGGCTTTTCTTCGATTCGATCTACCGGGAGGTATAAATCCCTTCTCCTTTTCATTTCCTCATGCATATAGGTCTATTTTGAACCCATAGGAATGACCCCCATGGTTGTATCTCTATTTGTGTCCATTTCGTGTCCATTTGGAGGTCATAGGAGTGTCCTTTGTGTTGTGGTTGTGTCCATGTGGAAAAATCCTAAATTTGGACACACTATGTGTTGTTGTTATTTATGAATGAATTATTACATGTTTAATCTCATATTTTTGTATTGGAGATGTGTTCTATAGTGTCTCATATATATATATATATTAGTGTAGAGAGTGAGTTCTTGATATATTATGTTATATACTTGTGTTCTTTTGTCTCAAACTATCCAAATCCGTCATGATTTTTATCCACGTTTTTAATTTCAGCCCTAACTTAGAAATGTCATAATTTCTAGCTCAAAGCTCGGTTTAATCTCCAGTTTTTTTAAAAGAAGCGTATTGAAGTTAGCTTTCCAAAAACATGTATTAATAGGCCTAATTCTTTATGTAACTTTCTGGAGAATTATTTGAGTGTCAGCTGTACGAAAGACAAACGCGTTTTCGGTGTTTTCGCGATTCCGGGAGTTTCCGGAAACGAAACGCGATCCGTTTGAAGTTTCGGAAAGCTAACACATAGATCTATAACATACTTTAATCCTAGATTTTAATTCATGCTGAGATGGTACAGTATTGATTATTAGTAGGAGTTACTATTCGGCATATGCATTTTGTGCACCCTTGTGTGTAATATAATGTTCTATTTGATTTTAATCCATGTTAATGTATATATATTATGTAATTAAATAGAGAATGCAAGCATGAGTAAATGTTTAAATAAATGATGTATGAGATGTAAGTATCCTATCTAATGTAAGCATGTATAAGTATGGCTTGTAATGAATATGTAGGTTCCATAGTATGTAATGTATGGTGCATATTGTGGTACAAGAGAATAAATGAATGATGAATGAATGCAAGCATGAATGTAATATAATAATAGATATAATGTATGCAATATACAAGTTAATGAGATGTAATGTTCTATGTTAACACAAATCCTATATTACCTC
The DNA here is from genome assembly GCA_029216955.1 of Iris pallida. Classification (NCBI taxonomy): domain Eukaryota; kingdom Viridiplantae; phylum Streptophyta; class Magnoliopsida; order Asparagales; family Iridaceae; genus Iris; species Iris pallida. The sequence continues at coordinate 8,251,590 of JANAVB010027994.1, forward strand.
ATGTACCCCCTTACACTATGTTGACACTATCACTCTTGACACATTGTTCACTTACACTTTGACACTCTTTGATATGTATACACTATGTATGCCCATTTAACCCTCACTTTCTCCTTTGCCATGTTCACATACACACACATAGCCTCTTAAATAAGTATTTATGAATATAGTTAACTTAGCTATGTATGTATATTATATATATGTTAGCATATTGTGTTGTAATATATATAAGTTTATATAACCATTTGAAATACCATGATTATAGACCTAATGTTGAATACCAATATATGCATGTGTATATATGTGTAGACATATATAGCTTAAAGTAATAGATTACCTAGTGTATATCCAATGTGAATTCTTGCCTATTTGAGTATTGAATAATTGTATGCTATATAGAGTCGGGTGTATGTTGGCTTGTATAGCCTTGTATTGATGTGTGCTTGCTAGGATAGTCTTGGTTAGGCCTAGTAAGACTTGCTGGGTTAGGACATGACCTAGTTTGACTAGTACAGTTGACCAGAGTTGACCAAGGGTTGACTTTGGCCTAGTTTGACCTAGATTCATGTAGAATGCATTGTAGTACTTTATATTACCCTTCTGGACATGTTATGACTTGTGCTGTTCTAATTAGGAGCCAGACACCTCTCCTCGGATAGTATCTTTACCTTGGACATTCAGATATCAGGCAAGAACATTCTCTAATCATTTTATATCCTGCTTAGAATTATATTCCTGCTTTAGATTACTATACTTGATGCTGTCACGACATTATCACGGATTAGTACTATACGGATCTCTTCATGCGATGTTATCCCCCTCAGGAGCATCGGATACATTGTGTCATGTGCGTTTCACTTTCATCATGTACTCCTGTGCTTTCATCATACATGTACACTCTTGTGAATCTTGTACTCTCATGTTCACAGAGCCTTCATGTATACTATCATGTGTACGCTTTTAAGGGCCCCATGTGATATCATGTACAATAACATAACATATTTAGATCCTTGTGTATTGATTGGGAAAACAGGGGAGTGCTAGTAGTCATGTGAACAATTCCATAGTAGTGTAGATCATGTACAATTCTTTAGTGTAGATCATGTACAAATCTGTCCCGTTCACATGTGCTATCTTGTACTCTACATCACTAGCCACTGTTAGTTCTCTCTATTTATAGTAGATATTTCTATTACAGTTCTCTCTCCCTGTTTACATACTGTATTTCTTCAGATCCTGTATCTTACTTTACTGTATGATTATATTTTCTAACCTGCTATGATTTGTTGAGATGTATTGTGCTCGCTCCTGTCCTGACTGGACCTGTTGATAAATTTTACAGATGGCCTGGGATTGCCTGCTAGCCTAGAGGAGACACAGTAGAGATTGTTTAGGTAGTTATTTCATTTTGTCTGGAGTTATATTTACTTGTGGATTACTGTATCTGTATTTGAGTTTTGAGATATATTTTTGGGTTTATGTATCTTAGACACTTAGACTTCTATCTCCTGTATCTCTTTTGGATTTCATGTTTTATCTATCCTTATCATGCTCTACCTTAGATGTGATTGAGTCTGTATCTGCTATGTCACCCCCATTCGGGGAGTATAAACTGCTTAGCATTATATTGTTAAATATTGTGACCTAGGACAGCGTTCTACCGCCGATACTGCGGCGTAGGCTGGACGTAGTTACGTTCTCGTACCTTAACAGTGGGTGCGGGTCGTGACACGTTTTTAGTGGTGGCCCATGCAGGTCGAGTTTGTGTAGTGGTATTCGAACTAGAGTACCACTGCAGCCTGCAGTAGGATTAGGATATATTTTTGAAGATACTCAATCACAATTAGGATCCCTTGAGAGATTTCTGGGACGACCCTTGAGAATCTTGTTTAACTCCGATTTGAAACTCTTTTCTTTTTCCTTGATTTGATTTATCTTTACTTTCTGCTATTGAATTTGATTTTGATGGATTATTATTGAATTTGAGTTTGTATTTATTGATTTTGATGAAGATTGTTGAAATTTGAATCTTGATGTTAGCTATAGCATCCGAGTTTGTAGTTATATGATTTGAAGGATTTTGTTCATTTCTGAATTTTGATGTTCGTTGATAAATTTGATTTTTTTTTTTGGTATTCATTGTTGATTTAATTTAATTTTTGGCAAGATGAAATTATATGGACTAGGTCATCTAAGTTATGGAAATCTTGTCTTCTATATTCACATTAGCCAGCATGGTGAGGACATATAGTCTGATTTTGGATATATTTTTCGGGTGTGAAAATTTAAGATTTTTGCAGCCAAGCTAGCGGCATCACAAAAATGTTAAATACCATGATTCTAGAGGTATGTGCATAAGTCAAGGACTCTGTGATTATCGTAGCCTTGCTCACTAGTATGACGAGGATTTAGAGTACCATGATTTTGGATAGACGCATATGATTATCAGATTGTACCTTAAATATTTTCGAACATGTTTTTGCTACTTTTGTTTTAGTCATTCAAAAAAAGAAGAAGGAATTATTGTTGTTTTGTTTTGTTTTGTTTCTCATTGTTTACTTAGGATGTAGCTTTAGCTATTTTTATAAACCTTGTGTAACTTTTTAAAAAATTTATTTCTTCTTAATACAATAAACCAATGATTTTGCTAGGCCTTATTTTGGATTTGGTATTATAATTCTTGTTTCAAAAAAAATGGGTCCCTCTTTTAAATAGATAAGCAGAACAGATTCTATTATCATTCTTTTTCTGCCAATATTTTTACTACCATCATTCCTTGTCTTATATACCTGTCCTGATTATATCAATTCCATGTTTCGTATATAATTCTGTCAGCTATACCTTGACAACTCTTGAATCTTCATATCATTTTGCCTGAGAAATGTTAAGGAAGTGACGTAAATTATGTAGCTCAGAGAAGACGTAACTGGTTATTTTATGATGATCTAAAGGAAATCAAATGTGGAGTGTTCCATATGGAAACTTGAGATAGAAATGTGGTAAAGGTCTCGAATAGAATTAAGAGATGTATACTGCCAATCTGGAAACAATTACATTTAGAGAAATTTTGGGGTTATGAGATAGTTTATAGGTGTATTCAAAACTAATGAGGATATCAGAGGTCAACCTAGTTTTGAGAACTTAGAAAATCTTGGTTATTGATTCTGGGAAAAACTTTTACTCTGAGGCTATCTAGAAGGTTAGTAATGGAAAAGAGAAGTTAATTGTGTTTAATAAGGATATTAAACAAGATGTTGCGAGGAAATGAATAGGGATAGAGAGAGCACAAAGTTATGGAAGTTTAAAGATTGTTGTGAAATATTTTTAGGAGAATAATATTCATCGGTGTATGTCGAAGAAAATACGGAAGTTGATTTTATGATGAAAGATAAGTTTTGTAAGACCTAGACGAGCTCATCTTCATGTAGGTATATCATGTTCCACTAAAATCCGTCTTCTTGTACTCTATTTTTTTGATATGATTTTCTGGTCAACTGGCTAAACTATAACCTCTACCATTATACTAAATTTCTTCTTATTTCAATTAGAAATCTAGCCTTGACTCAATTCTTTTGACCCGACATGTGATGGTGTTCTGTTTGTTTCCTTAGATGCTTAACCTTGTACCTTATCTGATTACTTGACCCGTTGGTTAAGAAACTTGGACTATGTAATTCCTTTCATCATTACCACCCTTATATCTTGTGCTGCTAAATTAGCCTTAGTTTTGCAAGCTTATCTATTTTCGAGCTTGGTCATGACATATTTTATTGGGTGGCCACCCACTAACATATTGTCTAATCAGAACCGGTACATGATGGTCTGATCAACCTATTGCACTTTGGTTCGCTTTTTCATGTATCAATCTACGAGAATGGAGACATAGTTAAACTTGACCCTAGAGTCTCATTCGCGACAGCTTTGACAATTCTCCTTGAAATCTTTTCATTGCCTATGAACCTCGTATTCGTACTCAGTCGAATTAAATTTAATCATGACCTGAACCTCCATCATTGGATGCTCGTGCTCATACTTTGATTTCATTGATTTCCCTTCTTGTCCAAATCTCGTTTTATCCCGAAATTGATCAACTTAGATCGTGTCAAGATAAAAATCTATTTGTGATTTGTTGTGCCTAAATTTTTAATTTTTGCCATTTTATGGAATAGTAACCTTTTAATAATTTCTTAGTTGCTTGTTAATGACCAATTTTTATATAGGATGGTAGACAGCCCTACAACCTTGATGATTGTTGTTCCCTTACCTTCCTAATTAGGACACCCTAGATTGTTTGTGTGTTGATACCATAGTACTGTTTTGACCTAGAATGATTAGTGTACCTAGGTGAGACTTCCAACTGCTACGGTATGCCCTAACCTTGTATACTATTCCTTCAAATTGCATGATTTAGATAAAAAAAATTGACCTTGATTGTTGGGAAATAGGGACGTCACTCCATTAGTATCAGTTGTAGATATATATGGGTTAGTCCTTGATGTGGGGATGTGTGTCTATAAACATGTAGCTTAGGAGATTTAGGAGAGATTATAGTATCAGCCTTGATAGAATGTACTAGTCTTTTGGTGAGTATAAATGTGTTATGAGAGATAGGGGCCTATATGTCTTAGTAATGCATCGTTCCTATGGTAATAGAATGTATTAATAGATGGTTAATAGGAAGATAATAGTTTGAGCATACCTATAGCCTATGATCAGTTCCTTTTCATCCTTAGTTAAGACCACTTTAAAATAGGTCCAGTCCCTTGGATATAGGTTTCAGTCCATATTTTATTGAAGTTCCATTACCGCCGTACAACAGAGCAGTATTGGAGGTATTCCTAGATTGACACTTTTTAGATGTCCGTTTATTATTCCAGTGTTAGGAAATGTTACCTTAGATATTGGGTAGGTTAGAGGCTCTAGAAGGAGTACTATCGATCTTAAATTTCGAGGTCAAAATTTTTCTAAGGTGGGTAGAGTTGTAGCACCCAGTTTTCCAAATGAGGGTAATTTTGAAATTTCGTGTTTATAATTATTTTAATAATGATATTTAATTCATGATATGATTTTTGGTAATTTTAAATCATTTTAAAATTATTTAAATCAATGACTTGTGGTTTTGACGTTTTGCTAGTGAAACCCTAGAAACTGTTTGACCTAGAGCCTAACTATGTGATTATGATATTTTAATGTTATTTTTGGCCTAAGGATATTTTTGCATTTGACCTCTTTGAATTATTTTGATATTATTTTATTATTTATGATATTGTTTTGGGGTTATTTGAGTCGGGTTCGAATTTCAATTCAATCCGACTTGAAACGGGGCCCCGGGGGCAGTTTGACTCTAGTGGGACCCACACACTAGTTAGGCATGGCCCACATGATATTAATTTTAGTCCACATGATAGAAATATTTTAGTTAGAGGTTAGACTAATTATTATGGATAAGGTTAGTGTGATTAGAGACTTTAGAATGACTAATTTAGCCCCAACCAATTAGCTCTTTCCTAATACTCATAGAATAGGTTAGTGGGGACCTTACCATAATAGGACAAATAGTCCCATATGGCCAGCCACTTTGGGAGAGGATAGGCTCAAGTTCATTTCATTATTCTCATCCACACTCTCTCTCTTGTTCTTCCCCAAATTCCTAGAGAGCAATCCCTAGCAATTTCTCCACAAAATCCTTCCATTTCGCCACCAAATCTTCTTCTTTCCTTCTCCATTCTAGCCAAGGAGGAAGCTACCCAAGTTTGGGAGGATTCGGAGCTCGTTCATGTCCTTTTGGAATCTCTACGTGTCGGTGTCGCTCCGGAAAGGCTTTTCTTCGATTCGATCTACCGGGAGGTATAAATCCCTTCTCCTTTTTATTTCCTCATGCATATAGGTCTATTTTGAACCCATAGAAATTATCCCCATGGTTGTATCTCTATTTGTGTCCATTTCGTGTCCATTTGGAGGTCATAGGAGTGTCCTTTGTGTTGTGGTTGTGTCCATGTGGGAAAATCTCAAATTTGGACACACTATGTGTTGTTGTTATTTATGAATGAATTATTACATGTTTAATCTCATATTTTTGTATTGGAGATGTGTTCTATAGTGTCTCATATATATATATTAGTGTAGAGAGTGAGTTCTTGATATATTATGTTATATACTTGTGTTCTTTTGTCTCAAACTATCCAAATCCGTCATGATTTTTATCCACGTTTTTAATTTCAGCCCTAACTTAGAAATGTCATAACTTCTAGCTCAAAGCTCGGTTTAATCTTCCGTTTTTTTTAAAAGAAGCGTATTGAAGTTAGCTTTCTAAAAACATGTATTAATAGGCCTAATTCTTTATGTAACTTTCTAGAGAATTATTTGAGTGTCAGCTGTACGAAAGACAAACGCGTTCTCGGTGTTTTTGCGATTCCGGGAATTTCCGGAAACGAAAACGCTATCCGTTTGAAGTTTCGGAAAGCTAACACATAGATCTATAACATACTTTAATCCTAGATTTTAATTCATGCTGAGATGGTACAGTATTGATTATTAGTAGGAGTTACTATTCGGCATATGCATTTTGTGCACCCTTGTGTGTAATATAATGTTCTATTTGATTTTAACCCATGTTAATGTATATACATTATGTAATTAAATAGAGAATGCAAGCATGAGTAAATATTTAAATAAATGATGTATGAGGTGTAAGTATCATATCTAATGTATGCATGTATAAGTATGGCTTGTAATGAATATGTAGGTTCCATAGTATGTAATGTATGGTGCATATAGTGGTGCAAGAGAATAAATGAATGATGAATGAATGCAAGCATGAATGTAATGTAATAATAGATGTAATGTATGCAATATACAAGTTAATGAGATGTAATGTTCTATGTTAACACAAATCCTATATTACCTCATGTACCCCCTTACACTATGTTGACACTATCACACTTGACACATTGTTCACTTACACTTTGACACTCTTTGATATGTATATACTATGTATGCCCATTTAACCCTCACTTGCCCCTTTGCCATGTTCACATACTCACATAGCCTCTTAAATAAGTATTTATGAATATAGTTAACTTAGCTATGTATGTATATTATATATATGTTAGCATATTGTGTTGTAATATATATAAGTTTATATAACCATTTGAAATGCCATGATTATAGACCTAATGTTGAATACCAATATATGCATGTGTATATATGTGTAGACATATATAGCTTAAAGTAATAGATTACCTAGTGTATATCCAATGTGAATTCTTGCCTATTTGAGTATTGAATAATTGCATGCTATATAGAGTCGGGTGTATGTTGGCTTGTATAGCCTTGTACTGATGTGTGCTTGCTAGGATAGTCTTGGTTAGGCCTAGTAAGACTTGCTGGGTTAGGACATGACTTAGTTTGACTAGTGCAGTTGACCAGAGTTGACCAATGGTTGACTTTGGCCTAGTTTGACCTAGATTCATGTAGAATGCATTGTAGTACTTTATATTACCCTTCTGGACATGTTGTGACTTGTGCTATTCTAATTAGGAGCCAGACACCTCTCCTCGGACAGTATCTTTACCTTGGACATTCAGATATCAGGCGAGTACATTCTCTGATCATTTCATATCCTGCTTAGAATTATATTCCTGTTTTAGATTACTATACTTGATGCTGTCACGACATTATCATGGATTAGTACTATACGGATCTCTTCATGCGATGTTATCCCCCTCGGGAGCATCGGGTACATTGTGTCATGTGTGTTTTACTTTCATCATGTACTCCTGTGCTTTTACCATACATGTACACTCTTGTGAATCTTGTACTCTCATATTCACAGAGCCTTCATGTATACTATCATGTGTACCCTTTTAAGGGCCCCATGTGATATCATGTACAATAACATAACCTGTTTAGATCCTTGTGTATTGATTGGGGAAACGGGGGAGTGCTAGTAGTCATGTGAACAATTCCATAGTAGTGTAGATCATGTACAACTCTTTAGTGTAGATCATGTACAAATATGTCCTGTTCACATGTGCTATCTTGTACTCTACATCACTAGCCACTGTTAGTTCTCTATTTATAGTAGATATTTCTATTACCGTTCTCTCTCCCTGTTTACATACTGTATTTCTTCAGATCCTGTTTCTTACTTTACTGCATGATTATATTTTCTAACCTGCTATGATTTGTTGAGATGTATTGTGCTCGCTCCTGTCCTGACTGTACCTGTTGATAAATTATACAGATGGCCTGGGATTGCCTGCTAGCCTAGAGGAGACACAGTAGAGGTTGTTTAGTTAGTTATTTCATTTTATCTGGAGTTGTATTTACTTGTGGATTACTGTATCTGTATTTGAGTTTGAGATGTATTTCTGGGTTTATGTATCTTAGACACTTAGACTTCTATTTCCTGTATCTCTTTTGGATTTCATGTTTTATCTATCCTTATCATGCTCTACCTTAGATGTGATTGAGTCTGTATCTGCTATGTCACCCCCATTCGGAGAGTATAAACTGCTTAGCATTATATTGTTAAATGTTGTGACCTAGGACAGCGTTCTACCGCCGACACTGCGGCATAGGCTGGACGTAGTTACGTTCTCGTACCCTAACAGTGGGTGCGGGTTGTGACAAGTACTAATTCATATCTGTTTTAAGTATAAGAACAGATGGCTCAGAACACAACCTAAAATTTATTCTAGCATACATTAGTGTGAATCATCTATGTTCTGTACATATGGTGTAGTATATGTTCTTATCGAATCTAGTATCTGAAGGATATAACAGAATCAAGATGAACCCACATAATGTAATACTAAGACATCATCTACAACTAAAAGATATAGTGATAGGTTGTCGTATCATCATTGCCGAGGGATGAGGGTCGGAGGACAGTCAACTTTATCTATGGCTACATAGTTTCTGCCTCGCCAGTCGAATGGCTGCAGGGACTATATGTCCTGATCACCATGTTACCAATTAACCAACCCATAAAACTACTTGTTACAAATATCGGCACTATCGGTGCTTTTGAATCAGAGTATCACATTTTTCGGTATCGAAAAATAAAGAATTATTACTAAATTATCAGATTTTTTGGCACTATCGGTGCCCCTGACCAAGCCCCCCCGCACCCCTCCCCCTACACCACCCTAACCCCTCCCCTCCCCGCTGCTCCCCTCTCCCAGCCGCCACCACCCCTACTGCTCCCCTCCCCCAGCTGCCCCCACCCCTTGCTCCCCTCTCCCAGCCGTCCCCACCCCCACTGCTCCCCTCCCCCAGCCGCCCCCACCCCTCTGATTTCCTCTGTAATACCTGTTGTTCGTATTACGTATTTGGAATACGTATACGTATTTTATCTTGTATTTGCATATCTCCTTGGTTTGGCTTGGCTTGTTTACTCTCGGTTTGGGTTGGCTTGGTTCGGCCGGCCCAATGCTTGGTTCATCATGGGCCAAGGGTGGAACACCTTAGCCTATGCTTCTCCTTCATTTCCACCACAACCCCCCTACCTACCACCACCTTTGATATTTATTGCCATTTCTTCTTTCTCTCTCTTCCATAATTCTCATTTACTTCTCCTTCCCCCACTATTACTCTTCTCCACCAACCAAGAACACCATAGGCAAGTGCAACTTGCTTCCACAAGAGAACTCATTTTGATGGTTTCATTAGCTTCTCCTCATGATTCTAAACCACATTAGAACTTGTCATTTTCCATTTTGAGGCTTTAATTCTTGTAGATCTAGAGTTTTGCTATTTTCGGATTTTTGGTGTTTTGATCTATCAAACTTGCTTGTTTTCAAGTTTTGATGGCTCCATGTTTTAGAGAATTTCATTCTACCCAATTTTGACCTTTGGAAAGTTGGATTCGGACTTGTTTTGACCAAGATATGGACAATGGAAGCTTAGATTCAACTTTAGAGTTCTTGCTGTTCTTGCCATTTGGAGAAGACAGTGAACAGTGAGCTAGCTTTTTAGCTTACGCCACTGAGTCGTACGCTGCTGTTTAGTGAGCGTACGCTAGCCTTCGTATGCTGCCCTTTAGCGAGCGTACGCTAGCCTTCGTACGCTGCTGTTTAGCGAGCGTACGCTAGCCTTCGTACGCTGCCCTTTAGCGAGCGTACGCTAGCCTTCATACGCTGCTCTTTAGTGAGCGTACGCTAGCCTTCGTACGCTGCTGTTTAGCGAGCGTACGCTAGCTTTCGTACGCTGCTCTTTAGTGAGCGTACGCTCACCTTAATACGCTGCCTGTTGGCAGTGTGTCTTGAGCGTACGCGTGCCTTGGTACGCTAGCTTAAGCGAGCAAGGCGTACGCTGGCCCTTTCGTACGCTAGCTTGAGCGTACGCTGACCTGTAGCTTGAACGTGCCCTTGTGTACGCTGACCCTTACGTACGCTTCCCATAGGAAGTGTATGGATCCTTTGGTACGCAGACCTGGGCGTACGCTAGCCTGAGCATAGCCTGGCTTGAGCGTAGCCTGATTACCCTTGATCTTTTATAGCCCTGTAATATTGATATTTTATTAGATATTTAACGTCCATTTTATATCCTTACGCCTTTTGTCCTGAACTTGATAATCACGAATTTACTTGATATGTTTGGAAATGATACCTGAGCACGACACGATAGTGACCCGTAGTGGTGCACTCCTGACATAATAACCTGACATGACCTGATAGTGGCCCGTCGTGGCGCACTCCTGACTAGTACACTTGACATGATTATCTGACATGATTATCTCGAATAGCTGTTGCGACGGCTACCTGACATGACATGACCTGTATAATTAATTCTGGACACCGTGGGTGATTGTGCCTGTATAAATAAACCAGTCCTGTCTTGCATCATGTCTAGGGAGGGAGCTCCTGAGTACCACGGTCAGGAGTACCTATTGAAATGGACTAAGGTTAATAACTAGATTAACACATTAGTCATGAAGAGATTTTCCAGCTACAGGCAATCCCGTTACCTGGGCACGCCTTGGGATCTGTAGTCTGCCGTCGAGTAGGGCACATTTCCAGCACACTGTCATGTGTTGCACCCTTCAAGCTACCTAAGGGTACATTCGTTTCCTGGACAATGTACCCACCTGAATTCAACTCTAATCTTTTAACCCGGGGAACCTGGATGGTCTGCAGGGCTTGTGGCTGTGGAATAGTCTCACTGCATCTTGTTAGTAATTAGGCTTGTGACAACCCTAGTTAGTTAAAGTATCAAGCCGTAATTCTTGCTTGGCCGTGAAGTGATTGGATGGAGTCTAACCAGTCTAGTCTTGTCCTGAATCCTGTTCCAGATTATTGAATGACCTGAATGCCTGTATTTATTTTACCGATAAATGGTGAGAATTCCAAGCTCTGTTCAGACGAAGGGTTACAACCCCGGTCCTTGTTTGGTTTATGGGTTGTAACCTGGTTATCTGAATAGTTCCATGGTTATCTCGTCGTATATCATCCTGATATGTTTCCTTTATTCCAGTCCTTATTTTATTTATATTTATATTTATATTCCTGTGCTGATTGCTGGTTTTAGTTCTTAAGTGAAGCTTCCTTTGTGGCACTTGCTCTTTCTGGGGTCTGACCCAGCTGGTTTTGTACGGCCAGATTTCGGAGCAGCTCCAGAGGATCTACCGACCTTCCAGCCAGATGGTGGCCACTAGACGGAACCCTGGCAACGAGTGGGTTATTTTTGGCTCTCCCGTTCTATTGTAAAAATATTCTTTTGAGGCGTTTAGCCGACGAGCACCTGTTTAGCTCGATTGCACTTTACTTACTGTCTGCCTACGGGCTGTAACATGATTAACAGATCCTAGGGTTGATCATGTATGACTACACTCTCGCTAGTCCTAACATTTTGTAACGACTAGTTTCATGATCAGCTGAATATGTAATATTTGGGACGCCTTATCATTGTATATTTAATGATCATACATCTTGTAACATTTACTTACTTGCTTGTGATTGAGACACTAGGCTTGTTCATGACCATAGAAGACTGTTGGCTTGTAGTAAACCCTCATGTATCTAGACAGCCGTGACCGTATAGCGAGATGGAATCTATTTCATATACGTAGCTGGCTATGTCTGCCCCAGCTCTCCCGTATTCTGGTTCTGGGGCGTGACATGGTTTAAGTGGTGGCCCATGCAGGTCTTGTAAATCAAGATATGTGAGGGTTTACCGAATAGATGTCTCAATCAGTATTCGTCCTTGATCTCTGCTCGTATCTTCTGAATCCCTGGATTCTTGTCCTGATCATATGCTTGTATCGTTGATCTGTCCTGGTCCTTCCTTATTGTTTCTTATGTCGTCTTCTTCAGCGGCATAGTACCTGACCCGGCCGATCAGCAAGGAGGAGCACCTCTCGCGGACCAGCAACAACCTGGAGATCAAGCCCAGCATTCCGGAGTAGCCTCCAGAGTCGAGCCTATTAGAAAAGAGCCACCAGTCCAGCCAGTTCAACCTGTAGAACATGATGACGGCACTTTGGTAGGACTCGTCAGGACCCTGATAGCTTCCCAAGATCGTCGTGGGGATGCCTTGCAACAGGCAGTGGCAGATGCTTTGACCCGGGGTGGTCATCAGGGTAACAGCGCGGCCAACAGCTTCAAGCGCTTGAACCCTCCATTCTTCGACGGTAGTGAAGATGCCATCGCGGCAGATGCATGGCTTCAGGACACAGAGGTGGTTCTAGAAGCAGCCAAGACTCCAGAGAACGAGAAGGTAGCCGTGGTGCGCCTGCAGTTGTTAGATCTTGCCCGCAGCTGGTGGACAGCGCAGGCCGTTGGGTTAGCAGCACCCATTCCTTGGGCAGTATTCAGAGAGAGATTCCAGACCAAATATTTCGATGCCGTGGCTCAGTATGATCTGCAGACCAGGTTCACCAATCTGAAGCAAGGAGGCAGGACGGTCGATGGATATGCGACCGAGTTTTCGAGACTCAGTCGGTTTGCTCCCACCTTGGTGGCAATCGAGTATGATAGAGCCCAGCGGTTCCAGCAGGGACTTCACCTGGAGATCTTGTTAGCAGTTGAGCAGTTTGAGCATCAGACTTTTGATGCAGTCTTGAGAGCAGCCCGGAGGCATGAGTATACCTCCCAGAGGATCGTAGACAGGACCGGAGGTCGGAAGAGGTCTCACGGCCAGATGAATCAGTCTTCAGCCCCAGCCCCGGCAGCCAGGGCTTTGACTATTGGAGCTCCGAGGCGAGCAGCCTCAGTGACGTCGGTTCAGCATTCAACCCCGACGTACCCTCAGCAGCAGCAGCAGCAGAAGCAGAAGCAATCTTCCGCAGTGGGTTGTTCTCATTGTGGGAAGCCAGGCCATGTGGTGGCAGAATGTCGCAGGGCACAGGGATTGTGTCTGGCTTGTAGAGCACCAGACCATAGGGTTGGATCCTGTCCGAACAGGGGTGGTTCATCCTCGTCCAACCTTTCTAGCTCTTTGGTGAGAGGACCAGCTCCGGTCCATCAGCAGCAGTATCCATTGCCGAGGCCCTTGCTGCCTCAGACCTAAGTGTTCCAGCAGCAGAACCCCCAGCAGTATGTGCAAGTCCAAGCCCAGAGTCAGAGCAGGCAGCGAGGATTTCAGCAGAGGGGACCAGCACCCCGAGGGCATGGTCAGGCTATGGTGATGACCATGGAGGAAGGATTGGCACCAGGAGAGGTAGTGGCAGGTACTATTCTCGTCAACTCCTTTCCAGCTTCAGCTTTATTTGATTCTGGTGCATCGCATTCATTTATGTCTACACGATTCGCGACACGGGTAGGATTGGAGCCCGAGTCATTATCAGTAAGGCTTAATATACTTACTGGTAACGGACTTGTGGGAGTCGATAGAGTGTTTTCCTCGTGTCGGATCGTAGTTAGCGGTAGAGAATTCTTCGCTAGATTGATAGAGTTTCCGATGGCCGATTATGATGTGGTCCTAGGGATGGATTGGTTGAGGAACCAGTATGCTAGGATAGACTGCCATATTGGTAGGGTTGTTTTTAGCATTCCAGGAGAGCCGGAGTTTTCTTTCTCTCGAGGCGAGGTTGAGCCTTCTCCTCCGATATTGCGGATGGCAGTAGCAGCAGTTCAGTTGCCCAGGATAGTCGAAGAGTTTCCAGATGTTTTCCCAGAAGAACTTCCAGGTATGCCTCCGGAGCGGGAGATCGAGTTCACTATAGACTTGATTCCCGGGACAGCCCCAGTGTCAGAGAGAGTCTACCGGATGGCGCCATCAGAGTTGGAGATATTGTACAAGATGATTGAAGAGCTTAGAACCAAGGGATTCATTCGTGCTAGTGGATCGCCTTGGGGAGCCCCGATGCTTCTTGTGAAAAAGAAGGATGGTACGTCCAGGTTATGTGTTGATTATCGTACCTTGAACTCAGTGACAATCAAGAACAGATACCCTCTTCCGAGGATAGATGACTTGTTTGATCAACTCAAGGGGGCATCAGTGTTCTCGAAGATTGACTTGCGCTCAGGTTATCATCAGATCAGAGTCAGAGAGCAGGACATCCCGAAGACAGCTTTCAGATCGAGATATGGGCATTGGAAGTTCCTTGTTATGCCTTTTGGAGCAACCAATGCGCCGGCAGTATTCATGGACCTCATGAATCGCATCTTCATGCCTTACTTGGATCAGTTTATGATCGTGTTCTTGGATGACATTCTGGTCTACAGCAAAAGTGAGGCGGAGCATGAGCAGCATCTTCGTGTGGTTCTTCAGACTCTCAGAGAGCACCAGTTATATGCCAAGTTCAGTAAATGCGAGTTCTGGCTCGATCGCATTTCGTACTTGGGTCATATCATCACCAGAGGAGGAGTAGAAGTGGATCCCCAGAAGATTGTGGCTATTGAGTCATGGCCAGTACCCAGCACCGTTGTAGAAGTTCGCAGTTTCCTTGGATTGGCTGGCTATTACCGACGGTTTGTTTCAGATTTTGCTCGAATTTCTGCGCCATTGACTCAGTTGACCCGCAAGGATGCACAGTTTGCTTGGACAGCAGAGTGTCAGAGTTCTTTTGAGCAGTTGAAGCGAGGCCTGATAACAGCTCCTATTCTCACACTTCCAGATGGAACCGGAGGATTCTCAGTGTACTGTGATGCTTCAGGCAGAGGTTTAGGATGTGTTCTGATGCAGCATAGGAAGGTGATAGCTTATGCGTCACGACAACTTCGTGATCATGAGAGGAATTACCCAACCCATGACTTGGAGCTGGCAGCAGTGGTGTTTGCACTTAAGTTGTGGAGGCACTACTTGTACGGAGATAGGGTAGAGATTTTCACCGACCACAAGAGCCTGAAGTATATTTTCACCCAGAAGGATCTTAACATGCGTCAGAGAAGGTGGCTAGAGCTTCTTGTGGATTATGATGTCAACTTGCAGTATCATCCTGGGAAGGCTAATGTTGTAGCAGATGCATTGAGCAGGAGAGCCGGAGCTTATTTCCTAACAGCGCAACCAGAGCTGTTAGCAGATCTTCAGAAGATGGGTATTGAAGTTATTCTCCCTTCCAGTGTGGCGTTGATGGCCAGCATGCAAGTTCAGTCCACTATAGTCGAGAGGATCCGGATGGCGCAGTCGGCAGATTCCAAGCTTCAGCGACTCAGAACAGAGTGTGAAGCAGGACGAAGACCAGAGTTATGTATTCATAAGGATGGTACACTTAGGCATGGTAAGCATCTTTGTGTACCCAGTGGAGACATCAGACAGGAGATCATGTCAGAAGCGCACAGTTCGCAGTATTCCATCCATCCCGGCAGTACGAAGATGTACCGTGATATCCGACAGCATTTCTGGTGGAATGGCATGAAGCGGAAGATAGCTCGGTTTGGCTCTCGGTGTTTGGTTTGCCAACAAGTTAAAGCCGAACATCAGAGACCGGCTAGACTTCTTCAGCCCTTACCGATCCCAGAATGGAAGTGGGAGCATGTGACCATAGATTTTGTGACTGGACTACCTAGATCCCCAGCTGGTAGAGATGCTATCTGGGTTATAGTTGATCGGCTCACGAAGGTGGCTCACTTTCTTCCATTCAGAGTTGGTCAGTCGACGGCTCAGTTAGCAGAGATATACCTCAGGCAGATTATCAGATTGCACGGTGTGCCAGTCAGTATCACGTCGGACCGAGATTCAAGATTTACGCCGCACTTTAGGCGTAGCTTGTAAGAGAGTTTGGGAACTCATCTCCAGTTCAGTTCAGCATATCACCCGCAGACAGATGGCCAGTCGGAGCGCACAATCCAGACTCTTGAAGACATGTTGCGGTCTTGCACACTTGACTTTGGTGGTTCATGGGAAGATCATTTGCACCTGGTGGAATTCTCGTACAACAATAGTTTCCAGGCCAGTATCCAGATGGCACCAAGGCACTGTATGGTAGGAAGTGCAGATCCCCGTTAGCCTGGGATGATATTGGAGAGAGGCAGATGCTTGGTCCAGAAATGATTGCTCAGACCGTTGAAGTAGTCAGGCGAGTCAGAGATCATCTTCGAGTTGCCCAAGATCGCCAGCGTCATTGGGCCGATTCTCATCGGCGCCCTCTCGAGTTTTCGGTCGGCGATCATGTATTCCTGAGGATTTTGCCTAACCGTGGCGTCATTCGTTTCGGCGTACGGGGCAAGCTTAGTCCTAGGTATATAGGACCGTTCGACATTCTGGAGCGAGTAGGAGATGTATCCTATGGTCTCGCTCTTCCACCGTCGCTAAGCGAGGTGCATGACGTGTTCCATGTATCCCAATTACGACGGTACATCCCGGACCCGAGCCACATCCTGGATCATTCGGAATTGGTTGTTGGTACCAACCTTTCGTATGAGGAGAGGCCCGTGTCTATATTGGACCGGAGAGAGAAGATCCTCAAGAACAAGACTATCAAGTTAGTCCGAGTTGCTTGGGGTCATCACTCTTTGGGGGAGTCAACGTGGGAGCGTGAGGATGATATTCGATCATGATATCCCGACTTGTTTGACTTGTGGGGTATAATGTCTTTCTTATGCCTCATGCCATCAATTCCTTGCTTGCATGATTGATTGATTGTCTAGTATAGCTTGCCTGTGAATAGTGTAGCTTGTTCTTGTTCCTCTAGCCTCTTAATTAAATTCCGAGGACGGAATTCTTTTAAGGTGGGTAGAGTTGTAATGCCTGTTGTTCGTATTACGTATTTGGAATACGTATACGTATTTTATCTTGTATTTGCATATCTCCTTGGTTTGGCTTGGCTTGTTTACTCTCGGTTTGGGTTGGCTTGGTTCGGCCGGCCCAATGCTTGGTTCATCATGGGCCAAGGATGGAACACCTTAGCCTATGCTTCTCCTTCATTTCCACCACAACCCCCTACCTACCACCACCTTTGATATTTATTGCCATTTTTTCTTTCTCTCTCTTCCATAATTCTCATTTACTTCTCCTTCCCCCACTATTACTCTTCTCCACCAACCAAGAACACCATAGGCACGTGCAACTTGCTTCCACAAGAGAACTCCTTTTGATGGTTTCATTAGCTTCTCCTCATGATTCTAAACCACATTAGAACTTGTCATTTTCCATTTTGAGGCTTTAATTCTTGTAGATCTAGAGTTTTGCTATTTTTAGATTTTTGGTGTTTTGATCTATCAAACTTGCTTGTTTTCAAGTTTTGATGGCTCCATATTTTAGAGAATTTTATTCTACCCAATTTTGACCTTTGGAAAGTTGGATTCGGACTTATTTTGACCAAGATATGGACAATGGAAGCTTAGATTCAACTTTAGAGTTCTTGCTGTTCTTGCCATTTGGAGAAGACAGTGAACAGTGAGCTAGCTTTTTAACTTACGCCACTGAGTCGTACGCTGCTGTTTAGTGAGCGTACGCTAGCCTTCGTATGCTGCCCTTTAGCGAGCGTACGCTAACCTTCGTACGCTGCTGTTTAGCGAGCGTACGCTAGCCTTCGTACGCTGCCCTTTAGCGAGCGTACGCTAGCTTTCGTACGCTGCTCTTTAGTGAGCGTACGCTAGCCTTCGTACGCTGCTGTTTAGCGAGCGTACGCTAGCTTTCGTACGCTGCTCTTTAGTGAGCGTACGCTCACCTTAATACGCTGCCTGTTGGCAGTGTGTCTTGAGCGTACGCGTGCCTTGGTACGCTAGCTTAAGCGAGCAAGGCGTACGCTGGCCCTTTCGTACGCTAGCTTGAGCGTACGCTGACCTGTAGCTTGAACGTGCCCTTGTGTACGCTGACCCTTGCGTACGCTTCCCATGGGAAGTGTATGGATCCTTTGGTACGCAGACCTGGGCGTACGCTAGCCTGAGCATAGCCTGGCTTGAGCGTAGCCTGATTACCCTTGATCTTTTATAGCCCTGTAATATTGATATTTTATTAGATATTTAACGTCCATTTTATATCCTTACGCCTTTTGTCCTGAACTTGATAATCACGAATTTACTTGATATGTTTGGAAATGATACCTGAGCACGACATGATAGTGACCCGTAGTGGTGCACTCCTGACATAATAACCTGACATGACCTGATAGTGGCCCGTCGTGGCGCACTCCTGACTAGTACACTTGACATGATTATCTGACATGATTATCTCGAATAGCTGTTGCGACGGCTACCTGACATGACATGACCTGTATAATTAATCCTGGACACCGTGGGTGATTGTGCCTGTATAAATAAACCAGTCCTGTCTTACATCATGTCTAGGGAGGGAGCTCCTGAGTACCACGGTCAGGAGTACCTATTGAAATGGACTAAGGTTAATAACTAGATTAACACATTAGTCATGAAGAGATTTCCCAGCTACAGGCAATCCCGTTACCTGGGCACGCCTTGGGATCTGTAGCCTGCCGTCGAGTAGGGCACATTTCCAGCACACTGTCATATGTTGCACCCTTCAAGCTACCTAAGGGTACATTCGTTTCTTGGACAATATACCCACCTGAATTCAACTCTAATCTTTTAACCCGGGGAACCTGGATGGTCTGCAGGGCTTGTGGCTGTGGAATAGTCTCACTGCATCTTGTTAGTAATTAGGCTTGTGACAACCCTAGTTAGTTAAAGTATCAAGCCGTAATTCTTGCTTGGCCGTGAAGTGATTGGATGGAGTCTAACCAGTCTAGTCTTGTCCTGAATCCTGTTCCAGATTATTGAATGACCTGAATGCCTGTATTTATTTTACCGATAAATGGTGAGAATTCTAAGCTCTGTTCAGACGAAGGGTTACAACCCCGGTCCTTGTTTGGTTTATGGGTTGTAACCTGGTTATCTGAATAGTTCTATGGTTATCTCGTCGTATATCATCCTGATATGTTTCCTTTTATTCCAGTCCTTATTTTATTTATATTTATATTCCTGTGCTGATTGCTGGTTTTAGTTCTTAAGTGAAGCTTCCTTTGTGGCACTTGCTCTTTCTGGGGTCTGACCCAGCTGGTTTTGTATGGCCAGATTTCGGAGCAGCTCCAGAGGATCTACCGACCTTCCAGCCAGATGGTGGCCACTAGACGGAACCCTGGCAACGAGTGGGTTATTTTTGGCTCTCCCGCTCTATTGTAAAAATATTCTTTTGAGACGTTTAGCCGACGAGCACCTGTTTAGCTCGATTGCACTTTACTTACTGTCTGCCTACGGGCTGTAACATGATTAACAGATCCTAGGGTTGATCATGTATGACTACACTCTCGCTAGTCCTAACATTTTGTAACGACTAGTTTCATGATCAGCTGAATATGTAATATTTGGGACGCCTTATCATTGTATATTTAATGATCATACATCTTGTAACATTTACTTACTTGCTTGTGATTGAGACACTAGGCTTGTTCATGACCATAGGAGACTGTTGGCTTGTAGTAAACCCTCATGTATCTAGACAGCCGTGACCGTATAGCGAGATGGAATCCATTTCATATACGTAGCTGGCTATGTCTGCCCCCGCTCTCCAGTATTCTGGTTCTGGGGCGTGACACCCTCCCCCAGCCGCCACCACCGTCCTGCCCCTTCCCCCCCACACACCCATCCCTAACCCGAACCCTAACCCTAGCTCCCCTCCCCCAGCCGCCCTCACCCTCCTGCCCTTCTCCTCCCACACACACCCCACCCCTAACCCGAACCCTAACCCTCGCTCCCCTTCCCCCAGCCCCCCTCCTCACCCCCAGCCGCCCTCACCCCCTTGTCCTACCCCCCCAGCCACCCCCCACTCACCCCCAACCATCCGCATCCTCCTTGCCCCTTCCCCCGAGCCACCCGCACCCCCCAACCACCAACTTCCAAAATAGAGAGAAAGAGAGAGGGAGGGGGAGAGTCACGTACCGAAGAGGGAGGAAAGTCGCCGGAGAGAGTGAGAGCACCGGAGGGGGGAGGAGAGAGAGTAAGAGAGTAAAATAGGGGAAAATGAATCGGTGGGGGAATATAATTAGAATTTAGTGACGGTAATACTAACGTTGCTAAATTAGTCGCTATTAGCGACGTTTTGCGACGACTAGCTCATGTAACTAATATACGTCGTTGTCACATCGCTATTTTTGTCGCTAGTAGCGACTCTTAGCGACGTTTCAATTATATGTCACTAATGTCAATAATTTAGTGATGTTTTATGAACGTCGCTAAATTTACGTTGCTAATTGAGCAAATTTTAGTAGTGAAAGTTCTCTAAATCCTCCAAAAAATATTATCCAGTCAGAATTGGAGCAAAGTTCATAAAATAATAGCAGTTTTATTAAATTAACAAAAACTATAAACAGTAAGTAATGGAAATACATGTTAGATATACAAAACTGAACAATAAGAATAAAAGAAAGCATATAATCATATAATAGATAAGTAAGAACTGTATGTAATCATGAGTATGATGTATCAACAGGTAATATCTAGTACAGAGCATATAATACTAAGCTGTGCCTTAAAACCTTAGTTTATTATGTGATCGACTTGGGATCGGATCAAGCTTTTCCATATGACTGACTATACACAAGTACGTGTAATCGATTAGGTCGGCCATACATGGAAAGCTATGCACAAGTATAATAAGATCAGGTTGCACCCTATGTGAGGTGAGGATGAGCTATGCACAAGTAGTTGGGATATGATCACATAATCTACTAATACCTCCCTATCCCCCAACTAGTATAGTGGATCCAACCATGGTACGTTATGACATGGGACTCTCTGAGAGGGTAGCTAATCTTCTCAGAAATCGGTGTCCATACAAGTGTAAGAACAATAACAAGGCTTGCACAGTACGCCAAGATATACCAAGAATAACATCTCATGATGGGATCCAAGATATATTAATATGTGTACCCACGTGTCAAAAATCAAGTATAATACTACAGACTGATATCATAGAAGTCATCAAGATAATAAAAACTATCAAAAAATGTACTCGTCCGTGGTCCTGAACAACGAGTGTGGACCGATGTCCAAAGTAGAGTCAGAAAGACCTAAATATGAAATATCAATGTCAATTGGTGTTTCGGTGTGCTAAACATTAATTTCTAAAGTAAAATATGATTTTTATGTCAATTCTAGGTCATGAAGGTCAAATTAGGTCAATTCTAGGCCATAAAGGTCAAACTAGGTCAATTTTAGGTCATGGAGGTCAAATTAGGTTAATTTGCCTAAAAGGTTGAATTTAGGGTCAAACTAGTCAACACTAGTCAAAACTAGGTCATACCTAGGTTTCTAGGTTCATACATTGCCATACCAAGGTATTTTAGCCTCTACTAGGCAATACTAGGCTTTACCTATATAATTACCTATTTTGTGTACACATAGGCACTATGCAAAATACCTTATCCTATTACCTTTAGCTATACCTTATCATTATCTACCATCTATCATTTGATACCCAAATACCGTTGCCTATGTGTTAACCTTAACACATTACCTAAACCTAGGCATATAACCTAGGTATCCCTCATGCCTAGGTATACTTCCCTAACACATTACCTATGATACACTCATTATTACCTATAGCCTAATACTAATATCTATTACCTATGTCTATACATACCCCTAAGGTAATCACTCATTGCCTATAACATATATCACATTGATATTATCTATTACCTACACATCCTAGATAACTAGGATACTCACAACTCTCCATCTCTCTCACACACACAACATTCACACACATTTTAGTCACACACACACACACACACACACACACACACACAACACACACACATACACACACACACACACCTACTACTGCTGCAAACATGTGCACCTGCCCAATGTGGACCTGTGTGCACATTCCATGCATGCTGCCACAAGGTTGTGCAGGAGCACAAAGCCCTGCCTTAAACCTGTTGCCACAAGCAACAACCTGCTGCTTGTGCTACCTGCATTGGCAAGGGAGGCCCATGCACAGGTAGCTGCTGCACCTGCCCTGCTGTGCACCAAGTGCATAGGGGACTACATATCCCTGCTCCTATTCCTAAAGCCCCTGCTGCTATATACATGTGCCTATTGCTGCTGTGCAAGGGGCATGAATGGCCTGCTGTGCAAGCAGGTTGCTCCTCTTGCTGTGCATAGGTGCACAAGTCACTCCCCTTTTCCCTGCTGTTGTCCTCTTCATCCCTCTCCCTCTTCCTATCTATCTAACCACACATAGACACACACACACACACACACGTATGTCTACACATGAACCCCCTCTATCACTTCTGCACAAACCTCCTACATATCCATCTATATATACTACACAATACACAAATGCATACACACACATGCAAAAATCTTATGTACTGCCTACCTCCTCCCTTTTTCCTATTACACCTAACACATACATACACAATGTCTAAAGCACACCCATATATCGTAGAATATATGTAACACCAACACACTCTCACACACTAGTGTATCCCTAGCGCACACACTTATATATATATATATATATATATATATATATATATATATATATATATATATATATATATTTATTTATTTATATATATATATATATATATATATATAAATAAATAAATATATATATATATATATATATATATATATATATATATATATATATATATATATATATATATATATAAGCTGTGGTGGAAGCTTCGCACGAGTCAGAATTTATGTGCCAAATTCATGAACGCCAGGTACTTCAAGTATAACCACCCTGTGCAAGCCATCTCCAATTGCAGATCCTCAGCTGCTTGGCGGCGAATTCTCGTAGGCGATCCCTCGCCGAACCAATGATCAAACTCCAACTGGGTAACGGAGAATCTCTAACCTTCCTGGAACGTTGGGCGGGGAATACCGTGCTCAACAATCTTAGGGCAGCCCCGAGAAATAGCAGGATTAAGGACCTGTGGGATTTTACTAGTAATGATTGGAATTGGCGCCTGATCAGAGAGTGGGCCGGGGCAGAGGCAGAAGAGCGCATCTGCAGCAATAACCTTAAACTGAATGATGAGACTGACGTGCTGAGGTGGTCGGTTGAGCCCTCTGGATATTTTTCGGTGAGGTCGGCTAGAAGCGTGATTTGTGGCGTAGGGACGCCTGTACCTATCATTGCTGTATTTTGGCAAACCTGTATCCCAAAAAAGTGGTCTTTCCTTATCTGGAGAGCCTTCCGAAAGAAGTTGCCTACAGATGACACTCTCAACCCCATTGGATTTAGCCTGGCGTCCGCTTGTACTTGTTGCTCGGAGCGTAAGAGTGAATTCGTCAATCATATCTTCTATCAGGGGGAGCTCGCGACTCCGATTTGGAGGGACCTCTCGCATCGTTGTGGATAGACCCAGAGGAGTGGGTGCTTCAACGACCTCCTGGGTTGCTGGGCCTCCGCTTCCCATGGCCATCAGATCGTCGCAGCGACGGCTACCTGGGTCTTATAGAAGAATCGGAACAAGGCAAGGTACAAAGGTCATCAGTACTCTGGAGCCCAGCTCATTCGGGAGACCCTTCGTCAGTGTCGGAAGATCAGAGCCCTATGCTTGCATGCTCAGGAACGTTTCTGGGACGCTCTCCTCTTTTAGTCCCTCTTTTTCTTACTTTTTGGGTTGTATACTTTTTGGCTACGGCTGTTTGGAGCTGTTAGCTTTCTTGTAAAGGCTTTGGCATTTTGCGCCTTTTACGAATAATATGGGGGGGGTTTACTAATATATATATATATATATATATATATATATATATATATATATATATATATATATATATATATGTATGTATGTATGTATATAACTATATGTATATAACTATATGAATGTCTAAATATATACATGCCTATATATGAGTACGTACACAACACAACTATTTAGTTGATACATCAAATGATCTTTTCTTTAGAGAGAAAACCTCTCTTCAGCTGTTAAGAATAAAAAAAAGATTATATCGCAAAAATAAGAAGATCATATTTGTTTTGTAATGAATGTGTGCTTGCGTGTGGCAGAGCTACGCGTTGATAATGTACTGCAATCAAATTTACTAAACTAAAACGTGAGGGCGATGAATTCTCAAGTGGATGAAGCATTCACTGATTTTCCTTATTCTTCTAATTATAATAGTCTAATAACTTAACAACTAGATATCATAGTATCTTTACAAAATTATAAAAAGATAAGAATATTTCTATTATTGATTCACACAATCATCTAAGATATATTGATTGGCACAATAATCTAATAGGTAGTTACACTGCAAAAAAAAAAACTATTATATAACCCAAATAGTAGGGGTATTACTAAAAATTTTTTTGGTATAACATTTTCTTACTTAAAAATTTAACTATGTAGTGATAAAAATATTATTTATTCATTTATGGTGAAAGAATGGATTATATCTAAACTAACTGAATGAAACTAAATCTCATCTAATCTAATTTTTAATATTTTAAATTAAATCCAATATAATATATTTTTTTAATATTTTAAATCAAGTCCAATTTAATCTATAAGGTAAAATCAAACCAAAAGGATACACTACAAAAAAGTGTCTTTCTGGGACGCCAAAAATTCGTCTTTAAAAGGCCCAAATCGGTCCCAAATTATAATTTGGGACGAATTTTAGGACGGTAAGTGACAGTGCTATTAGGGTGGCATGGCAAAAAGTTTTAGGACAGAAAATACCGTCCTAATTTGGTTTTAGGGTCGAAAATCTAACCGTACCAAAAGAGTTTGAATTATTATATGTTTACGACGGTTTACTAAACTGTCCCAAAATAAAAGAGTTTGTGACGAATATCATCCGTTCTAGAAATATTTGCCAGCATCACAAAAGGATGTCATTTATATCTAGGACAATTACATAACCGTCCCAAAAGTAATACTTATAAAATTATCGTTTGTATTTTCCAGCTATAAAACATACAATTTAAATACACACATAACATAATTCATACGATCATTGTCCTCAGATGTATCTCCAGGTGTCGGAGCTCCAACACAAAAAAATAAGCTTAACAACATCAAGCATTCTTTACCATTAAGTAGAAGACAACAAAATCCATATATAACTATATATGTTCAATTGATAAACAACAAAAAAGCTTAACAGTAAGCATCCTTTACCATCATTTCCAAAATAAATTCAAAACACAACATCACCCACACCATCAGTTACAAAGAACCTATTGTCTCCACCATTACAAAATGAACCCATTGTCTCCACCATCACAAAATGGATCCATTGTCTCCACCATTACGTATATACAAAATTTTGAACCCAAAACAGTAAGCACTACACTATGTTTTTGAACATTCAAGTATATCCAACATGAATCCAAAAAATGAACCCAAAATTTTTTCCCATAACAAGATAGTCGCCCATCATTTTAGCATATCCAGAATACTTTTGAAGGACCTGCAAATGAAATAAGATATGCCAATATATTAGCAACCTGCTAACTGTATACAAACCACCAGAAAAGAAAGACAAGTTCTTCCAAACTGTATAGACTAGACTATATTAGTTTATGAATGTTTAAAACAGAACAAAAGGATCAATCTATCTGTACAAACCTGCTAACAGTTCTTCCAAACTGTACAGACCTGCTTACAAAAAAAATAGGAACTACAAATAACAAGCTTCAGTCCAAAAATTGGGAAGCTTCAAGTCCAAAAATGGGAACTACAAGTAACAAGCTTGTTACTGTACAGAAAAACCAATGTACAGTAACAAGCTTCAAGTGACAAAGGAAGCTTCAAATGAAAAAGGAAGCTTTAAGTGAAGGGAAAAATTGGGAAACAAAACTCTTTTGCAGCTCAAACTTTAAGTTCCGATACCGATACCGACGCGAGACTATGCAAAATTCAGTCCAAAAAATCATAGTCCAGAAGAGAAACCAATGTAATAAATACAAATTGTGAAACCCATATTTTTGTAATTAATTATTAATAGTGTTTTAGTGTGATAATTAGTATTTCTAATTTATTATTATTATTACTATTATTATTATTAAATATTTTTGGGTGTAAATTATTGCAAAATTATTAACAACATGGACTTTTGATTTAGACCCAGACCCGAGTCCGAACCCAGACCCAGGCCTGAGCCAAACCCAATCCCATTTTCTTAAAATCTGATTTTGACTTGGCTAATTATTATTATAAAAAAAAATAATATAGTTATAGCTGGTCCCGTAGGACCAGCACCCCACTCACACACACACGAATTGGCAAAACCCCCTCATTTCCGTAACTCCCCAACTTAACTCCCCTCCTTTTACTCTCAGCATAACTCCTCACTTTACCACTCCACTCTTTATTAACTCCCCTCTCTCCCACGTTCTCTCAAAACTCACACAGAAGAGAACTCTTACACTCTCTTCCTCCTCACAATACTCTCAAATCTCTTCACCTCTCTCCCTCTCTCTGTTCCAACTAAACCTCTCTCTCACTCTCACGAGAGAAAACCCAAGCCCTAACCCCATACCCGTGGCCGAGGTCCCCACCGGCGCCTTCCCGTCCAGTGCGCGCAGCCCCAAGCTCGCGAGGCCGCGCCCCCGCGCCGACCTCTCCGGCCAGATCCGCCGGCGCGGCTCCCCGCGCCCGCGCCCGACCCTGTCCCAGCGCGTCCCGCGCCCCCGGCGAACTTCCCTGTCCAGCGCGAGCCCCTCTCCGCGCGGGATCTGCTCCGGCGAGGCGTGCCCTAGCCGCAGCCGACCGACCTCCTCCCCGTGGCCCTCTCCGCGCTGTCCAGCGCGCGAGCCCCCTCTTCCGCGGACCCTCTCCTGCTGTCCAGCGATCCGTGGAGCTCTTCGCTGTCCAGATCCGCGACCCTGTGGTCCGAACGCTGTTTCGGTTTTTCCCAAGCTTTTCCCGCGGCTCCCCGCCAACAGAAATTTGGTAAATTCTTGTTAATCACAGTAGTTCGTCCCTCCCGTAGAGTCTGTGATGAGAATCGGTCCCCGATTTTCCTTTGGAAAATCCGGTTAGTTGCGTAGTATATTCGGTTAGCTGCGTTAGCATATTTTCTGTGATTTTTATCTGTTGGTTTGGGTGGTTTGGTTTGATTATGGGATTCCCGGATATTTCGGGAAGTTCTGTGGATTGGGAATTAATTTCTGGTGGCTTGGAAATATTTTGGTGGATATATTTGCGGGATTATTATTGGGTTGGAATAATTGCAGGTTTTTCTGTGGCGCATTTTCCAGTTTTGGGTTGTCCCGAAATAGAGGAAATGCTGCCCAAATTTTTAAAAAACTTTATTTATTTTGATTTTAAATCAGTTTTCGGAAAATGAATTTTAAACTGATTTTTCGGGCGACGACCGTACCGGTCTGTGGGCCCCGGCGAAATGCAAACGCACCGGTCCGACCGGGCGTTGAGGTATTAGCTGGATTTTGAGGAATGGACCGAGTCTGAGACTCTTAGCATTTATTTTAAATTATTTTATTTAATATTTAGGCTATTTAATATAGTTATTTATTTACTACACTTTATTTAGAAATTAAATCATTTTTCTCTTATTTGATGTAAAAAAATAATTGTACCGGGCATAAGCCCATAACTCTAGGATGATTAGCTGTGCCCATGTATTGTTTAGCGTAGGTTTTACTTTATTTTTCTGGGTGGATGTTGATCTTGGGTGGTATTTTGATTAGACGTATAAATCGTAGTTAGAGCGTAATTTTATAATTAATCAAGAATTAATTAAATGGATAAAATATTAGTAAATAACTAGTTCATGATTTATCACTATAAGAAACTATAATTTTATAAATATATTACAAAAACACAAAGTTTTCCAAAGTTAATTGGTCCTTGTTATTATTTCCAAATAACCAAATTAATCGGTTTAATCAACGCACGTAGTTGCGACGTAATCGTTAGCTGTAAATTAATACAACTTAAAACCTGACTAGGATTTACTACTAGAGATTGCAACTAGCACACTTAGTCTAGTTATTCAAGGTTCTAAGTCGAGTTCTCAACTGTAGGAACTCGAAGTTAC
Organism: Iris pallida; assembly: GCA_029216955.1. NCBI lineage: Eukaryota > Viridiplantae > Streptophyta > Magnoliopsida > Asparagales > Iridaceae > Iris > Iris pallida. The sequence goes on from JANAVB010027994.1 coordinate 8,279,969, forward strand.
ACCTGACGTTCCTCCTCGGTACCGACTCGTCTATCCAGTCATTCTAAAACAAAGGCAAGAACATTTATGTTGATTACAATTATTTAATAATCACTTCACTGCAATTTTAAACTACTATTCAAACACGAACTCCTTCGGGAGTATTGACTGTACTGTTGGGGACTGGGGAGTAGAGTAATGTTTATGACCACATCCAAATTACTGTAACTGACTGTATTAGCTTTTCCCTCTTTACACGGGGACAAGCCATACCGTATCGCTAGATACTACTGTAACCCAAGCCGGTCATATACATTGCCTATTCACATCACTGTACTGTATTGTTTCAAAACTGTTCATCTTCAAACTGTTTAAAAGTGCATGATTTTATTGTTAAATTAATTGTCAAGATTAGCATGAATTGTACTTTGCTCCCTCCTGACTGGAGAACCAACATTTTAGGTATCACTGATGAGGCTTTGTTCCGCGATATTTTCCGAGGTCCCAACTAGAGGACGATGATCTCGAGACTGATGAGCTGGTTGCCTAGATTTTTCTTCTTCTTTATAATTCATGATGTTTGTGGAAAGCAATGTACTTCAGATGTATTTTTCATTTTATTGTAAAAAGTTTTAAACTATTCGAATTATTAAAGTTGTGGCAATTAGACTGTGTTATTTTATTTACCTGCATGAGTGATACAGCTTACTGTCGCCGTCTCAACAACGGTGCAGGCTGGGCATGATCTGATTCGACCCAAGAAATTGGGACCGGATCGTGACATGTTTTTAGTGGTGGCCCATGCAGGTCTGAACAACGACTTAGGAAAACATATTTAGAAACAATTAGAACACTAGAACATCAATTTGTCACAACATAGGACCGAAATATATTATAAATAAATATTTTTGTTTGATTATAGACTGGTAGGATACCTTGCTTATGTTTGCATCCTAAACCTTCCAGAGAATGACCATTGACAAGATCAATCCTGCTGGCGATGAGGTGTCATCTCCGAATCATATCCCATCTCCTCAACCAAGTCCAGGGTCTTTTCCCTCGCGGCTGTTTGACCGTCCTCATAGTGCATCCAGTGAAGTTTTCCCTACACTGGCGATTCCTACCTCATCTCAAACTGAGTTGCATTTCCTAGGTGGAGTATTCATTTTGTTGCTCCACCAGTACCAGTAAACATCTTCCAAATGGTTGCCCTATTTCAAGTAATCCTGGAGTTCCAGAAAGCTCAAGATGAAGCCCAGCAGGAACAGAAGAATATCACGAGAGAAGACATGAAGAACGTCAATGATGTAGCCTTAGCTATCTTAAACCAAGTTGGAGCGGAACCTCACCCTAGGAGGGGTACCCCTGAAATCTAGAAGACATTTTGAGCCCTATCCGGCAGTTATATCGTAAGAAACTATTGGTTTGTGGCTACTGTAAAAGGCTTGGTCACCAAACCAATATTTGTCGCAAGAGATTGGAGAAATGTTTGGTATGTGGATCTGCTGAACATCGGATAAAGGATTGCCCCTTATCTTTCTATCAAACCAGAGCTCTTATCCCAGCAACACCTGTTAGGCCACAACCCAGAGACGCTCTTCCTATCTAGCAGACCTTGCCTCCTACAAAGGCATGATGCAGACTCGAAGTTCATAGAAGATGAAGGACCAGATCAATGAAGGCTCTAGGATTTATCCAATATAGAACTTCACCTTAGGGAACACCTATCTTGTTTGTGCCCAAGAAGGATGGAACAACTGATGTGCATGGATTACCAGACACTAAAGAACAAGTACCTTTTCTGGATTGATGATCTGTTTGATCAATTTGAGTGGAGTGGAGTTAAGGAATTTTCGAAGATTGACCCGATCACCATTAGATCAAGGTCAGGGAAGAGGACATTCCCGAGACGGCATTCAACACTAAGTATGGGTAGTTTTATTTGGTCATGACGTTGGACTGACAAATGCTCCTGCTGTGTTCATGAATCTCATGAACATAGTTTTTCATGAGTATTTGAATCAGTTTATCTTCTCCATAGATAACATTCTGATATATTCGAAGACTGAAGAAGAGCGTGAAGAACATCTGAGGAAAGTTCTGGAAACTTTGAAGAAAAAGAAGTTTTATGGTAAGTTATCTGAACGTGGATTTTTCTTTGACAAGGTGGATTTTTGGCCATGTTGTCAAGAGAAGAAATTTCGATGGAAGATAGCTGCTGTTGAAAAGTGGTATACCCCAAGTTCAATTCGGAAGATTCTTGAACTTGGCCGGCTACTATCAGAAGTTCATGAAGGATTTCGCCAAGATTGACTGAGCCAGTGACGAAGCTCACTTGGAAGAATGAAGAGTTCATCTGAACGAAAGTTTGCCAGGCGGCATTGAGGAGCTGAAGAAGATACTTACCACTACACCAATCCTTGCGCTACCCGCAGGAACCGGTGGGTTCTCAATTTACAGTAATGCCTCTGGAAAAGGACTGGGCTGCGTTTTTCAACAACATGGGAAAGTAATTGCTTACACATGTAGGCAACTACAGACTCATGAGAAGAATTATCCCACATCTAATTTGAAATTTGCTGCAATTATCTTTACTTTGAAGCTATGGAAGCAGGATTTTTATGGAAAGGGAGTGAAAATATATATACGGAGTACAAAAGTCTGAAATATGTCTTCACTCAGAAAGGGCTGAATGTTAGACTAAGAAGATGGCTGAAGCAGATGAAGGATTTTGACATCAACCTGCAGTACCATTCAGGTAAGGCTAATATGGTCGCTGATGCACTTGGTCGATACTGATGGCGAAGTTCTTAGCCAAGGACTAGCACCTGCTAGAAGACGCCGAAAAGCTTGGACTGGAGGTTATACTACCTGGAGATAGAAGGACAGAGCTGGATGCTGATTTCGTATTGATGAAGTTTGAGGCTGATGGACAAAATCAAGAGGACGTAGTTTCAAAACGAGGCACTTTGCAGGCTTAGAGATCAAGTGTTGGCAGGAACACTTGAGGGTTTCTAAATTGATCAGCAGTGGAACTCTGAAGAATGGTACGAGACTTTGCGTATCGGCTAACAAACGGAGGAACGAGTTGATGAAAGAAATGCACCAGTCGCAGTTTTCCATATATTCAGGAGCTAATAAGATGTATCGGAATATGCCTCCATTGATTGGTGCTATGGAATGAAGAAGGACAAATCCAGGTATGGGATTAGATGTGAATTTGTCAACATGAAAAATTTAGCAAGAGAACAACAAGTTTGTTGCAGCCGCTGGACAATTCGGAGTGGAAGTAGAAGCGTATAACAATGAACTTTGAGTAAGGATTGCCTTGTTCCCAAGGAGGAAAGGGCACCAATTGGATTATAGTGGACCGACTGACTAAGTCAGCACACTTTATTCCCTTCAAGGTTAGTTTATTCACTTAGAAGTTGGCAGCATTGTACGAGAGGCACCCCTACCGAATTTATGGAGTACAAACCGGCGGACAATCAAAGAAGATAATCCAGACGCTTGAAGATGTATTGAGATTTTGCGTCTTGGATTTTGGAAGGTCTTGGGAAGACCAAATTGCTTTTGGTGAAGTTTTCTCCTACCAGAGGAACAATCAGTTTTGACGGAGCTGGAAATTGAGGCCAGGTACATCAGGTCATTTGAAGTTTAAGACGAGTTGGAAGTAGCGTACCAGTTAGCTCTACCAGCTAATCTTGAGAGTGTGCAACGTCTTCTACATCACAGCTCAGACACTACATTTCGGATCCGAGTCACATTTTGGATAATTCAGAGCTCAAGATTGGAATCAACCTTTCAGTGCCAGAGAAACCAGTTGCAAGTCTAGTCAGAGATGAGAAGAAATCAGAATTTGAGCCATCACTTAAACTCCTATTCCTTATCTTTTCTTTTTTCTGTTCTAAATTTGACTAATGCTGCTAAGTTAGCCTAGTTTTGCAAGCTATCTCTTTAAATCAAGCTTGATCATGATGATATTTTATTGGGTGCACCCACTAATATATTGTCTAATCAGGACCGGTACATGATGGTCTGATCAACCTATGTACTTTGGTTCGCTTTTGTATTTTCTACATGGATGATATCATAAATGAAACTTATCCCTAAACCGTCTCATCCACGACTGCTTTGGAAATTCTTATTTTTGGACCTGAGTTACGAGTGTAGTACCCGTACCTGTTTGAATCTCCTACCCTGCCTTTAATTTCGAGGACGAAATTTTCTAAGGAGGGAAGATTGTGAAACCCATATTTTTGTAATTAATTATTAATAGTGTTTTAGTGTGATAATTAGTATTTCTAATTTTTTTTTTATTATTATTAAATATTTTTGGGTGCAAATTATTGCAAAATTATTAACAACATGGACTTTTGATTTAGACCCAGACCCGAGTCCGAACCCAGACCCAGGCCTGAGCCAAACCCAATCCCATTTTCTTAAAATCTGATTTTGACTTGGCTAATTATTATTATAAAAAAAAAATATAGTTATAGCTGGTCCCGTAGGACCAGCACCCCACTCACACACACACACGAATTGGCAAAACCCCCTCATTTTCGTAACTTCCCAACTTAACTCCCCTCCTTTTACTCTCAGCATAACTCCTCACTTTACCACTCCACTCTTTATTAACTCCCCTCTCTCCCACGTTCTCTCAAAACTCACACAGAAGAGAACTCTTACACTCTCTTCCTCCTCACAATACTCTCAAATCTCTTCACCTCTCTCCCTCTCTCTGTTCCAACTAAACCTCTCTCTCACTCTCACGAGAGAAAACCCAAGCCCTAACCCCATACCCGTGGCCGAGCTCCCCACCGGCGCCTCCCCGTCCAGTGCGCGCAGCCCCGAGCTCGCGAGGCCGCGCCCCCGCGCCGACCTCTCCGGCCAGATCCGCCGGCGCGGCTCCCCGCGCCCGCGCCCGACCCTGTCCCAGCGCGCCCCGCGCCCCCGGCGGACTTCCCTGTCCAGCGCGAGCCCCTCTCCGCGCGGGATCTGCTCCGGCGAGGCGTGCCCTAGCCGCAGCCGACCGGCCACCTCCCCGTGGCCCTCTCCGCGCTGTCCAGCGCGCGAGCCCCCTCTTCCGCGGACCCTCTCATGCTGTCCAGCGATCCGTGGAGCTCTTCGCTGTCCAGATCCGCGACCCTGTGGTCCGAACGCTGTTTCGGTTTTTCCCAAGCTTTTCCCGCGGCTCCCCGCCAACGGAAATTTGGTAAATTCTTGTTAATCACAGTAGTTCGTCCCTCCCGTAGAGTCTGTGATGAGAATCGGTCCCCGGTTTCCCTTTGAGAAATCCGGTTAGCTGCGTAGTGTATTCGGTTAGCTGCGTTAGCATATTTTCTGTGATTTTTATCTGCTGGTTTGGGTGGTTTGGTTTGATTATGGGATTCCCGGATATTTTGGGAAGTTCTGTGGATTGGGAATTAATTTCTGGTGGCTTGGAAATATTTTGGTGGATATATTTGCGGGATTATTATTGGGTTGGAATAATTGCAGGTTTTTCTGTGGCGCATTTTCCAGTTTTGGGTTGTCCCGAAATAGAGGAAATGCTGCCCAAATTTTTACAAAACTTTATTTATTTTGATTTTAAATCGGTTTTCGGAAAATGAATTTTAAACTGATTTTTCGGGCGACGACCGTACCGGTCTGTGGGCCCCGGCGAAATGCAAACGCACCGGTCCGACCGGGCGTTGAGGTATTAGCTGGATTTTGAGGAATGGACCGAGTCTGAGACTCTTAGCATTTATTTTAAATTATTTTATTTAATATTTAGGCTATTTAATATAGTTATTTATTTACTGTACTTTATTTAGAAATTAAATCATTTTTCTCTTATTTGATGTAAAAAAATAATTGTACCGGGCATAAGCCCATAACTCTAGGATGATTAGCTGTGCCCATGTATTGTTTAGCGTAGGTTTTACTTTATTTTTCTGGGTGGATGTTGATCTTGGGTGGTATTTTGATTAGACGTATAAATCGTAGTTAGAGCGTAATTTTATAATTAATCAAGAATTAATTAAATGGATAAAATATTAGTAAATAACTAGTTCATGATTTATCACTATAAGAAACTATAATTTTATAAATATATTACAAAAACACAAAGTTTTCCAAAGTTAATTGGTCCTTGTTATTATTTTCAAATAACCAAATTAATCGGTTTAATCAACGCACGTAGTTGCGATGTAATCGTTAGCTGTAAATTAATACAACTTAAAACCTGACTAGGATTTACTACTAGAGATTGCAACTAGCACACTTAGTCTGGTTATTCAAGGTTCTAAGTCGAGTTCTCAACTGTAGGAACTCGAAGTTACACCTGACGTTCCTCCTCGGTACCGACTCGTCTATCCAGTCATTCTAAAACAAAGGCAAGTACATTTATGTTGATTATAATTATTTAATAATCACTTCACTGCAATTTTAAACCACTATTCAAACACGAACTCCTTCGGGAGTATTGACTGTACTGTTGGGAACTGGGGGAGTAGAGTAATATTTATGACCACATCCAAATTACTGTAACTGACTGTATTAGCTTTCCCCTCTTCACACGGGGACAAGCCATACCGTATCGCTAGATACTACTGTAACCCAAGCCGGTCATATACATTGCCTATTCACATCACTGTATTGTATTGTTTCAAAACTGTTCATCTTCAAACTGTTTAAAAGTGCATAATTTTATTGTTAAATTAATTGTCAAGATTAGCATGAATTGTACTTTGCTCCCTCCTGACTGGAGAACCAACATTTTAGGTATCACTGATGAGGCTTTGTTCCGCGATATTTTCCGAGGTCCCAACTAGAGGACGATGATCTCGAGACTGATGAGCTGGTTGCCTAGATTTTTCTTCTTCTTTATAATTCATGATGTTTGTGGAAAGCAATGTACTTCAGATGTATTTTTCATTTTATTGTAAAAAGTTTTAAACTATTCGAATTATTAAAGTTGTGGCAATTAGACTGTGTTGTTTTATTTACCTGCATGAGTGATACAGCTTACTGCCGCCGTCTCAACAACGGTGCAGGCTGGGCATGATCTGATTCGACCCAAGAAATTGGGACCGGGTCGTGACACAAATTCCAACTTGAAAGAAAAGAAATGGAGAAACAAACTTTAAAGGCAGTATGCAAAATTCAGACTCCAAAAATCATAGTCCAAAAAAGAAACCAATGTAACATAGTTCAACTTCCAACTGGAAAGAAAGAAAATGGAGAAGTAGCTTGAAGAATCACAGAGATAAAAAAACCAAACATTAATTGTAGCCACGAGAGAAAACCAAACATAGGAATCACAGAGAAAAACCAATGTAATAAGTTGATAGTTGGCAAATTACCTGGACGATGTATTGGATTGTTGACAAAGTAGTTGAGCATTCAGGAACATGGCCATAACTTCCTCCTTGAGCTCAGTCCTAAGCTCACTCTTGACCACCTCAAGCTCTTTCTTATGCCGGGCCTCTTGCTCCTCACGCTCTTTTCTTATGACCTACGCGTAGGACTGTTGTATGCAACCTAAAAATGCATAATAAATGTAGTAGTATATAGGGTAGGTGTTGTCAAGATAGTCCAACACAGTGCCGTAAAGGAAGTTCAAACCATAGTAGTAAGCTATGCAAGAAACACACTAATAAGACATAGAAGTTAGTTCAAACCAGAGTAAAAATATATGAAAGGAAGCTCAAACCATAGTAAAATACTCTTCCTCTACGATATGATCCCAGTTGAAGCTAGGCATCAGATCGAAGCTCACCGTGGGTCTGCGAGAGCTCAATCGCATCCATGATGCTGCTCAACCAGCTCTACCAATGAAGAACCAAACCTCCATAGCAGGATATCCGAGTATCAAAAGAAGTATCAACTGCACAGTGGCTTATCAGTAGAAATTTAAGTGCACACTGGTGTATTAGAGCGTATCAGAGCTCACTAGACATTGGCAACGCAAGTATTGGTAGAGGGTCAAGACCAGTATCAATAGAGGATCAAGACTCGAGGACCCCAAATGTTGTTTTCCTCATCATTTGCAACATGTGTTGTTAGTAGATCTAAGAAAATTAGATTCAATATGTATATAAAGAAATGGGAAAGTGCATATCCTCGACCAAATTTGAGGATCAAATATCCAGAACTGTCAAGATAGTCCAACACAGTACCGTAAAGGAAGTTCAAACCATAGTAGTAAGCTATGCAATAAACACACTAATAAGACATAGAAGGAAGTTCAAACCATAATAAAAATCTATGCAAGGAAGCTCAAACCATAGTAAAATACTCTTCCTCTACGATATGATCCCAATTGACGCTAGGCATCAGATCGAAGCTCACCGTGGGTCGGCAAGAGCTCAATCACATCCATGATGCGGCTTAACCAGCTCTATCAATGAAGAACCAAACCACCATAGTAGGATACCCGAGTATCAGAAGAAGTATCAACTGCACAGTGGTGTATCAGAAGAAATTTAAGTGCACACTGGTGTATTAGAGCGTATCAGAGCTCATTAGACATTGGAAACACAAGCATTGGTAGAGGGTCAAGACCAGCACCAATGGAGGATCAAGACTCGAGGACCCCAGATGTTGCTTTCCTCATCATTTGCAACCATAGTAGTAAGCTATACACTGGAACAGTAAACAAATTATTTATGATCAAATTCTTAACCTTTTTTATTTTAGGGACAGAAGAGTCATTATTATTTGTAACCTGTAACGTAAGAAAAACAGTAAGATATTCCAATGAATGATGACAGAAGACAAAAAATATTGCAGACAAATAGCTTTGCTAGTATGTCAAAGGTCCCAATGGTTAGCATATGCATTCTCACACATCCACTACCCTAGACATTACTAACTACGTGAGTCAAACCATTAGAAGGTACCATCACGAGCATAACAAACTCAAAGTGAGACATGACAGTATAGAAAAGTTCATCATTCTCCTATTACAACCCAATGTGCCCTCCTGTGTACAGTAAATAGCTATGTTTTAAGACTAGCAGGTAAACAAATTCATATGAAAACCGAGAAGTCATGTATAACACTAGAAAGATTCCAAAGTATACACAATGATAAAAACACAAACTTCATGGGAAAAGTATTTAAACGAGCATCCAAAATAGATGTATGGAAATTTCATAATGACCAAATCAATCAATTCAAAGCTCTCTTGATGATGTATGGAAATTTCATAACCCAGATCAAAATAACCATCAAAACAACCACTTTGAACTGAAATCAGATCAACACAAAGTATTCAGATAGTTGACCCGGAATGACAAACCATCATGGTCTAGATTGATGTACTTAGATTTGGTTCATTGCTAATGTTTCAGTGCCCTTCAATATATTAAGCTCATTTGTTTCATGTTCGTGCTTATGTTCTTTGAAGTTAATAATATTGTGCTTCTTGTACATAATGAATTTGAGAGTACTAATCCTCTTGGACAAAACTTAAGTCTTTTTATATACTGGTTTGGCATAAAATGATTCATAAACTCAAACCCAAAGACTTGAAATAATATTTTTTGACAAAATCACTAAAACCTACATTCTTGCACACTTGGTAAGCTAATCAACACTACTTCTTCACATAAATGTCGTGCTTGCCAGAAATCAATAGCAAGTTTTTGTTAAAGCATGAGCTCTACTAGATTAGGCCGAGGGTTGGCCTTGCTTATTTGCAGGCCCATCTAGTGTGCAATTCAAGCTGAGTGTACAAGTAAAATTATTTTGCATCTTTGGTTTTCATTTACATATATATCATATATTATTATACTGTTAACACTATGTAAATAATGGTGGCAATAAAGTATGACGATATACAGTTCAGATTTAATGGATGGCCTAAACAATTATATGCTTTTTTGTCTAAACATTCGTTATTCACTAAGCAAATAGATGAATAAAAACAAATGCATACATACATAAGCACTCATAATACCAGATACAGAAGAAGATGTGGAAGCAAACACTAGTACATCAAAATAAGAGATGAAGCCATAGTTACTTTTAGCAAGAAAAAGAAGATACTCATTTTCCTAACAGCTCAAAATCTTATAATACTGTAAGCACATTAGGAGCACTAGAAGTAGACAGATACCATCTTGTGGATCAATGAGCCCCAAAGATAATGGTAGCGTAGCAGAAAGCAGAAATATCAATGAGATGATTCCCAAATACGCAATGGCCATCATTCATAGATATCCTTTCCACCATGTTATATGCTATTAGGAGACAATAATTAACTGTTGGAGAACAAATCACTAACATAAATATTTAAAAAACTTAAATTCAACTACTCATATAAAATGAAATTAAAAACAACTGCGTAATAGAGTAAGAAGAGAGATGCAGAGTGTAACAACCTATCCCATACCAGTCTCTGAAGGATAATTGATATATATTGCGCCCTGTTAATTTCCTGAGCTTCCTATATATTTCAGGAGACAACTTAAAAAAATCAAGATCAATGAAACTCAGTCATATAAAAGAGAAGTTGATAGTGATTCAGACTAGTCTTTTGATGCTCAGTAGAATTCCATGTCAAAATGGGGGTAAACTAACTAAGTTAAATATAACGACTATAGACTTTGGCTGACAAACACTACAAATTTGTGACTATTTGCTGGTACTTTAATCAATTGTCAAGCATCAAATTCAATAGTCATTGAATACAACATCAATAAAATGTATCAATCAGTAGTATATATTTGGCAGAAAATACTAACATATAACAGCTAAAATAAGTAGTTGCATTATATTAATAAAGTGAGAAACCTGTATAAAACTCAACAGCCATAAACAAAGTATACCACTTTGTGGCATTCAAAAGACACGAGTACTATAAGTAAGACTATAGGTTTGTTACCAACCCTCCATCAATTGTTATGACTTAAGCATTTCACTGATGACCCTCCCCATGACCTGTGTTAAATGAGAACCTCGTGGCACGAGGGCGCCCTCCACAAATACAACATAATAAAAATAACAATGAAAGAAACAAGACAGCTAACCAAATTACTCATGCAATCCTTGTTAAAAGCTTACCTGAAGAAGGACATCTAGAAAGTATTTTGTATAAGCATTTGGGTCAGTAAGACCCATCAAAAGGGTAGGAACAAGTACTTCAAGATTTTTAATGACACTCCTAACCTGAATAACATCGAATATTATATACTGGAAGAAAAGAGAGACTGTGAAGAAAAGAGTAGCATGTATCACCTGCTGAAGCGCAGTTTGCCCTGCCTATTGAACTTTAATATGTGTGTTGGTCAGCACCTAAAAAGAGTTAAACCAAATTATGTCGGTTAATGATACCAATCAACCATCATAAATCCATTAGACCACCATATATGATCAAGGGTTTGGAAGACTAAGAAGCCTTTGTTAATTTTGGAACAACCTTCGGTAGGCATTGCGAAAGTTATTAACTAATCTCTTAACAAGCTGAATATTGGAGAAACTAAATCATCAACTTTGTGTCAATATTTGCAAGATGCAATAACTAATAATATATAGAGGAAGGAATTGTTCGTCACATGTTTATCAATCTCTAGCTGTCAGAATGTAGTCTTGTAAGGGTATCCTTTACAAGGAATTTCAACCACCACTACAACAAGCCTCCAATATTTATCTCAAACAAAAGAGAAAGGAAAAAAGAAACACTAGCAGTAAATAATTTAGTTCAAGAATTAAATTGTACAACTACTCTGAGCTTGAGCACATGGACCAAGCTGCACATATTTTATTATATCAACAAACATACAATAAATGACCAAAATGTGCAACCAATTAAAATACATATGCAATGAACCCACATATGATCTCGCACTTGCTAAATTCAATCTATAATACAAATACAATTAGCCACTCACCCATCTCATAAAACCCATGGCTAACACTCAAATTTTGAGTGTTAGCCATAACAATCAATTTGAGTGTTAGCCATAACAATCAAATAGATCTCTCAAGCAAAATCAAAGCAAATGTAGACGCTCAAAAATTACTAGCACATCAAAAACAATGTTGTCGTTCATAACGCACTCATCTAGCACATTGAATATTATACCACAAACCAAAAAATATTTTTAGTTCACAATCCCAACACGTGCATTACCAAATATATTTAATTTTATAAAGATAATTAATAACCCCAAAGTTCCACTCAACAAAAATATATCTAGTTTAGGTTCTCTCCCAACTGAGCTATCCCCGCATATTTTTGAAACTTATAATTCCTACATGAACGCTAATCACAATAATTTGACAAATTAAAATCTACAAAGAACATAGCCAGGTTCAAACTCATCTCAATTTATAATATGTTTAACATCAATCCAGAATGGGAGTAATTATGTTTAAAATCCCACAAATTTCCAAGGATGAATTAACATTTATTAAAAAACCCCAAATTTTCACAAATCAACTGTGTCCATATTGTGTCATGTTCCTGTCCATGCAAGATAGCCTGTGGGATTTGGGCTTCAAGATATGCATGGGCACGGACACGGACTTGACATGATACAGTAAATGATAATGTGCACCTATTTTGATGTTCTAACATATTTTTTCTACCAAATAATTTTCTCAATAAACTGATACACTTTATAAATCCAAATCTTTCCAAAAGAAAAACAATCACCTAAATAACTGATCATACATGCAAAAATTAGGGGTAAAAACTAAGACATCCACTACCCTAGTATGTAAAACACTCAAATTTTAAGCAAATAATCTAGGACAAAATAACATGCATCCAAAAATTAGGACAAAGACTAAAATTTTTTGGTAAAAAATTCTAAAGATTGGAGAAAATATACCAAGCAACAGCACTGGAGCACCTAGGGTTGAAAGGTCGGACAGAGAGAGAGAGCAATGGTCGGAGAGAGAGAGAGAGAGAGAGAGAGAGAGAGAGAGAGATAGAGAGAGCAGCACTGGAGCACCTAGGTCGGAGAGAGAGAGAAAGCAGCAGCACCCAGTTTTTGATCGAAAAGAGAGAGAGATTTAGGTTGTTTTGATATTGAGTTCTGAAAGTTTTGATCTACTAAGTTCTGAAAGTTTTGGGATGGACGGTCTAGATTAAGCCATCCGATCGAACGGTTAAGATGAAAATATATGGAGGTAAACTTTCTCCCATAAAATTTGGCAATTAGCCGCCAAATGTGTGGCATTCCTGCCGCCCTATTTGTGACGAAAATGTGTATTATTTATAACAGAAATTTTTATTAGTCCCAAATAGTTATCCATTTTCACAATCTGTCCCAAAAAAATATAACTTTTTGTTACTAAAAATATAGCCGTCCCTAGAACTATACTTTTAGGACGTTTTAGACTTGTGTTCCTTATAGTGTCGTCCCAAAACGTTACTTTTTTTTGTAGGGATAGCAGCATTTCGTTTGAAATCTAAATTTTAAATTAAAAGAGGCGAAATCTAAATTGTTACCTAAATTAGATTAGAACAAAAATTAGATATTTATCGGATAGCAGCATTTCGTTTTATTCTCTCCTTAGTTAAAAATTTAATTAAAAACATTATATCTAACATAGAACATTTTATTGGAAGAGATTTTCCTTGACCATTTGACAGCTTCAACCGCCCTCACACGATGAGAACTCGCTACACGTTCAAACCCCGCCCACTTCCCGCCACTTCCGCGTCCCACTTCTCCAACCTCCACTTCGCCCACGACTTCCTCCACATCCTCTCCCGAAACCCAACCGCTCCCAAAACCCTCTCCGCGCTCGACTCCATGCTCTCTCAGTCCCTCCACCTCCTCGACTCCACCACCTCCGTCCTTGTGCTCCGCGGGCTCTCCCTGGCCCGCAAGCTCACCCGCGCCAAATCCATACTCACCAACCTCCGCTCGCGGAACACCATACCGCACCCTTTCCTCTACAGCCTGGTCCTGCAGTGCCTGGTCCGAGACGGGACTATTTCCGACGCAGAGTCCGTATGGAGAGATGTGACAGTGTCGACGGACGACACGATCGACGTTTCCGACTTCGTCATTCACCTGTGCCGATGCGGCGAAGATGCGTCAATAATCGAGCAAGTTTACCTCAGAGTCCTCTCGTCGTCCGGTCGGAAGCTCAGCCGGCAGGCCTACGTTGCGCTCGTCGGTGCGATGTGCAACGCGAACAACCCGAACAATCCTGGCCTGGCTAGGACGATCTTGAATGACATGGTGGAGAACGGCTACGAGCCGGATAGCATCACTTACTTTCTTCTGTTCCGGTGCTTTTGCAGAGCTGGCAATGTGTTGGAAGCTGATTGCTTGCTGATGGAATGGAGGAAGAGGTGCAATCTCGAATTTGATGTTACGATCTACGGGAACTATTTCTACGGCCTGTGCAAGTCTGGCCGGTTCAGAGAGGCACGCAAGCTGTTCGATAAATTGGCCAAGAGGGATCGTGATTGCCGAACTGGGTTGGATTCTGATTGCTTGCCGAGGCCCGGGAGACGAGCCATCTTTCAGCTGGCTCTTGCAGGTTCGGTCTCGGAGACGATGGCGTTCGAGGCCTACTTCCGGTCCTTGTGCAGTGCCGGGAAAGTTGAGGAGGCTGAAATGTTGATGAAGTTGGCAAGGAAGAAGAGCATCGTACCGGAGGTTTGCGTGTATGGTTCTTTCATCAGAGTGCTATGCGGGGCTGGTCGAGCCGGGGATGCAGTGAAATTCTTTGAAAACGAGGAAAGGAGAGGCTACATTTCTAGTAGGGATATCGCAGTTTATCTCGTGTTTGGTTTATGTGAGACGGGCAAAACAGAAGAAGGGTATAAACTTCTCTGTGAGATGGTAAGTAATGGATTTGTTCCGACTGTTCGTGTCTGGAATCGGATCCTTCGAAGCTATTGGAAAGATGGGAATGTGGATAAAGCAGTGAATCTGTTTCAAGGAATAAAGTCCGGATGCTGTGGCGGCTGCAATGCTAAGCCAGATGGGGAAACCTATCGTTTGATGGTAAATGGGTTTCTGGAGAAGGGAGAGGTCGATGCAGGGATCAAGTTTTTAAAAGAAATGGTGAGGGAGAAGTTCAAGGCTGGTGTTGATTTGTATGGCGCAGTTGTGAGACGTCTGCATGGAATTGGAAGAGTTGAAGAATCAAATGAGTACATGAACAGAATGATAGAGACTGGTGTGTTGGTTTCTTATGCTGCTTGGGAGTCTTTGTATGATTCTGTTATGGTAGGCAGCAGTGGAGATGATACTGCTGAGCTGTGGAAGAGGATTTCTCGTGAGAAGATTGATGCTAGTGGAAAGGAGAGGAGAAGATTGATGAAGAGATGATGAATTCTTGGCCCAGTATGAATCCTTGGCTACAAACTATCGATATTGTGGACGGAGTCTGCAACACATTGAAGTATCCTTCGTCATCGGCTACATAACCATGCCTTGAGAGTCAATGACCTGGTATGTATGTTGTATTGACACAATTTATAATGTACGAAATTTTTTATATGATAAGTTCAACTGAGATTTACCGTTGATTTTGTCAGATTGATAGTATTTATTTGTCATGTCTTAAAAATATAAATTTGTATGGAAGACCAGCTTCTCCAAAAACAAATACATAATGCCATGTTCATTCTGATCCTTCACTATTGTTATTCAGCTAGTGCTGAAATATGTCAGTGTCACAAAATATAAACTGACAATTCATGTTGCTTTAAGAAACCTACACAGAAACAGGAATGCGTAGGATTAGCTTCTTACACATGTAATGCTGCTGCTGTAATCATGTCTTTGGAGGATTAAGGCCAAGTGGATTAAATGTGTCAATTGTCATGTTCATCACACTAACAAAGATTCTTCAACATGTTGTGAACTGCAGACAACCTACTGCTGTTGATTCTGAGTAAAGCATAGGTATGTTGTGTGAATTATAATAATCCTGTATAATTCTGAATCAAAATTTAAACTCTAAACTCCAAGGATGGGTAGTTTAGTCAATCAAAGTTGGCTTGACAAAAATTTAGATATTACCAGAAATGAAATAATGAGATTCGCCTGTTTGCACACATACATTCGTAAATTACTAGAAGCTTAGCTATGAGTTCAACTCAGATTATTTGTTATTTGACTTCATATCTTCGTTTTCGTGGTACCCTTCTTCATATTTGAAAAGAAAGATTATCAGCTATAGCCATCGAACAATAGGGCATATAAGCTGTCGTGCAATATATTTTGATTTGGACCTGAGTAACAAAGTCCAAATTGGGGGTACCAGTAACACCTTCTTCCAAGTTAACTGCCATCAGACAGAGCAAAAAATTAATATTCTCAAAACAAATTCCAGTAGCAATACATACTCGTCCTGACAAGAGGAAATACTTGCGAAATGGGTAAGCGAACATAGACTGATGGGAGGTGTCTTTAGAAATCCTTCCTAGACAACCTTGTCACTCTAATCAGTATGGCAAAATTTTCATAAGCTAACACTAGCTTTGACATAGTGAAACTGTAGTATTCATTAACCTTTAGAAACAATAGCTTCACACACCCAGATGTGTTGAGAAATGGTAAAGTTAGAGGTGTGGGCATATGCATCTGGTAAGAGTTACATATCATGTTTATCTACAGGTATGAATGATCTGACTGCCATGTGTTTTATTTGACAAGGTTACCATTCGTTAAATTAATGGCTTTGGATTAGATGATACTTCAAGCATAGTCCACCAAATCCCCTAAACTTATTACTTTTGAATTACACCTAAATCAAAAGAAATCTCAAATTGAGTCTGAGGGAGAAGAAATCTTGATCAGTAAATTATGCATGATATGTAGCTGAATGATCATCATATGACACAGCCAGGCAACAGTAGTTTGAAGGAGTTAAATAACAAATATATGTAATGCAACTTGTGGTCCTCTTTTGCATTACAGGTGCATCTTGCATTCAGAAAAATAAAACTAAACTTAAACAATATTGAACCTTAAAAATCTTGAAAGATTTAAACCTTGTTCCAGACAGTATTTCCCAATTATAATGTTCAACCTTGTTTCAAACACAAGATATCTAGCCGGAGAATAAAGCTAATCTCGTATATGCAGACGGGGGTACCCCTTCCAAAAAAGATCCTCATATTTTCTTACCTTTCTGGTTGTATATCTCCATCGAGCGGCGGTCCAAACTTGAAATTGTCGTTCTCCTCCTGATTATCGAACTCAACTAGCCCCTTCCTCTTGCTTGCATATGGCGTTTCAAAGTCCTTGTGATTGTCTTGTCGAACTCGGGCTTGAACTGATCTATCTTCGTAACAACACGATATATCGCTGCTTCTTGTGAATGCCTTGTCGGAACTGCCTAGCCAGTTTATATGGAAGTTGCCGGGAAGTCATGTGCTCTACCATTCAATTAGAAAAAGTTGTTTCTTATTGTAACATATGTTATTTCTTGTATTAGACTCGTAGGTTATTAATAAATCTAGTTGTTTATGACATCACATTATCATTCCCTCTTGCTTTAATTAGTTGTATTTTTGTTTGGAACAACTCGAAAAAGTTGCTAGAATGAGAGAATAACTATCATTGATTGACATAGATGAGATTTAAATTCACATCAGTTTCATCCTTATATGTTCCCAGTCATAGGTTCACTAGGAAGGACGTTAGTAGAGTGGTAAATACCAATGGAGTGTGATTGATCTTATTAGTTGTTGTAGTCAACACCATAACGAGAGTATAGGTGCTCATTAATGAAATGAGTTTACAAAATGACTCGCATAAGAAAGCTCTAATATAGCGTACATATAGTGTTAATGGAAAGTTCCTTCTATCAGTGATTTAAGTAGTCCTTTGACATGAGATCACCATGACATGCTTGTGGGCACGTAACCAGGGCCGGCCCAGGGGTAAGTCTGGCAAGCCTGCGGGCTTGTGCAGCCCCCATGTGCAATGAAGCAACCCCCAGGCCCAGACCCGAGGCCCATATCCCTGCTCTGCTCGGGACCCCCTAATCCCTATTCCAAATTCCCAACAAGCCATTGTCTCGCCACCTCTCCACCAAATCGAAATCGCCAAGAGCCTCCGCGGCTCAACCATGATGCCGCCCATCTCCTCCCTGTAAGTATCAGTTCTCTGGTACATGCCAAACCTTCTCTTTTATTTGGGTTTTTTCTTTTCATTTTTTCTGTTAATTCTCTATTTTAATTTTTGTTGTTGTTGTTGTAAATTAACCCCAATTACAGATAGTCCTAAATTGGGGCAAAAAATTACATGGTCCTAAATTGCAAGATACTTAGTAACTGAGATTATGTAACTAACGTATAAATATAATTAATGAAACATGGTCCTAAATTGTTGCAAGATGCTGAAGTGTTTTTACTTGTTGTTGCATAAAATTATTACAAGATATTCACTTGTTTTTGTCCCAATTTAGGACCATGTCAAATGCACAAAAAAAAAAAAAAAGAAGTTGCATATTGCTTGTTAGTTGTTACTTATTGTAAATTTGTATATGAAGGAACTTGTCCTTCACTTGATGGATCTATATTGAGATTTGAGATTTTTGTTACTGATTGTATATGAAGAAAGAGGGTTTTCTTGGTTTGTGTCAGCAGTCAGCAGATGAAAACAGATATCTAGGTTGCATAGACATAGATATGGACATGGATTTTGACACGAACTTGATACTGATTCGGAATACGCCATTTTTAGAAATATATGATAACAAAGCAATAATACATACACATGGAAAGATATTTATATGAATATTTTATGAAATTATGTTGGATATGGTTTAATGGATGCATAAATAATCACGATTTTCAAAAATTTGTGTTTCAGTTGATGACATTGAGATTAAGGGAAAATGCAGTTTCTAGCATTTCTTGATTGTTGTTCTGGTGGAGCAACATTATGCCTTAACCAGAATAGCTATGTCCAAATCTCATGGTATTGAACCTGACTATTTGGGATATTTGGAACCAATGTGACTATCTATATGATCGTTTGGGATCACCTACGAGATTTAGCTCTCGAGCATATTTCCGTGTCGGTATGTTCGTGTCGCGCACATTGACTCCAAATAAATTGAGGCAAGTACATTACAACTATGAATTTACCTTTACAGTATAAATGCTATTGTGTATGAATGCTTCATATCATTCACTACCAAAATACAGCCATTTGGCGACGGACCATTAGCGACGGACTACCGACTAAGTACAGACTGATTGCCATCGAAAAGCTGACAAATTTTTTATTTTATTTTAAGGGCTAGCTTAGGTCGCCATTCCGTCGTTAAGTCGTCGTAGATATAGCGACGGATCATGATGCGTCGCTATGCCGTCACTTAGTTGTCAAAAGTTGGCAGAAAATGTTGAAAAAAATTGACGCAAAATTTATCGACCACATAGTGACGGATATTCAGTCGGCCATCTATGGGGATATAGGGACGGACGAGCGTCGGCCGTCTATCCGTCGCTATCTGTCCAGCCCTAACTTAAATTTAACCGACGGGGGGGGGGGGGGGGGAGTTTTCATTCCCTCCCAAAATTTCTCACGTCTCTCTCTCTCTCTCTCTCCGGCGCGCGTAGGGCTCTCTCTCTCTCTCGGTGGTCGGGGCGGCGGGGGCCGGTGGTGGTGGGGGTAGGGGTCGGCGGTGGTGGGGGTGGGGGTCGACGGTGGTGGGGGTCGCGGTGGTAGGGGTGGGGGTCGCTGGGGGGGTAGGGAAGCAGAGGGGGGTTTCGGGGTGGGTGTGGTGGAGGCCGACGGTGGTGGGGGTGGGGGTCGCGAGGGGGGAGATGGTAGGGCAGCGGGGTGTTGGGCAGTGGAGGGGGGTTTCGGGGTGGGGGTGTTGGGGGTTTGCGGTGTGGAGGGGGAGGGGGGGTAGGTGTAACGCCCTAGTCCCAAAATACGTAGGACTAGGAACGTAAACATGCCAGCTGTATACATACGAAGTACACTCCAATATATGGAAAACTCGTACGAATACATAAGCTGTAAAATGCAGTAGAACCATAACTAATCTCATCCACACAAAATAAATGAATCATATAATGATAATGAATTGTCTTGATACAATATGTTGGGCGGAGACAAATCCACTACCAACAAATAAGGGAAAAATACATGAGAAAAGAAATGAATTTGGCGAGCGAAGCGAAGACGATCCAAGCACAATCATCCTCGAAGAAATAGAGATGGTCACGGCTAGAGCTAAAGCACCTGCGAAAGACAATAGCACACACCTGGCGAGATAACCAGGTCCTCAGAGGGACGTAACAAGACACATAATATCATGCCATATAAACTGAATAAGTATTGCTCAAATAAATAAGTTAATTGAATTATAACATGGTCCAATACACACCTATTGAATTAGCTTACCATCCCTCCAACCAAACAAGGGCAGGAGATGGTAAACTAATTCACGGTGACGTATCTTTCCATGCTATGAATCCAATATGGTATCCGGACCCCAACAAGGTTCAATACCTTCTCATCGAAGTTGTAAGTCACACCTACAACCAAACAAGGACAAGATGTGACGAACTAATCCGCGACAAGTTATTATTCCAAGCCACGGTCAGATACAAGTACTCAAACCAAAAGTACTCGTACCTAACGGATAAAGGTGCCTAACCGTTCTAAGTGAAATGTAGTTAAAAACAATCCTTCCTACGCATGGGCCCTGGCTAAATAGGATCGGCATGGTCCCCCCTTGGGGTACTAGAGGCCCAATCAATAAGAGCATAACGTTCCGCAGAACGCCAGTGGCCGTCAGTAATCATGGGTCATCAGTCCCGTATCTCCAGCGGAGAATCCGGGTCACAAGGGAAAGTGCATCGAAGCCCATACGCTAAGGAATTGTCCTCCCCACCCAATGCCTACTGTGTTATATCCACAACACAAAACCACTATAACCGCTAAGTCAAACTAGCATGCAATCTCTATTAGCGGTTATTCCTATCGAACGGCTTATACGTACCGGTGGCCAGCCAGTCACGCATGTCCGTGTTCTACATGCGACACACAACTTCGTGGTACAACGTGTCAAGGCCAATGAATGCAACACACAAGGTGGTCCCTTAAATCTAGGTTTAATGTGTAAGAAAACTAATACATAGCAGGAAATATAACTGAACAGTAAGTTCTAACAGGTTATACCATGTATCACAGTTTATTTGTATAAAGAAAATAAATAATGCATGAAATATGAGCTAAAATAAATAAACAGCAAATGGCAAGGTGTCTTGCCTGGTAGGACGCCTGGTGTGCTGCGATGATCAAGGTGGCATGAACTGCGACTTCGGTGCGACAACTATGTAATGTGACCTCGGATGGTGGTACGGACAGTTCCATTGGGTCCAGAAGGGTCAATTTAGTTAGGGTGGACATAAGGTAGTTTAAATTCAAAGAGAGTAGGAATATGAGATTAGTCATGACCAAGAGGATACGGATAATCCGAAAAAAATTTGATAAATAAAATACATACTATTTTTAAAGAACCAATTATAATACTTGAAAAATATATATTATTAGTAAAAATAGTTTCTAGATAAATATTTGAAAAATACAAAAATTGCTTTTAGGCAAAACCTTAAGGTTGCCAAGATAGGTTTTGAGATAGAAGTCTATATTTTTAAATAAGTAAATTAATCAAATAACTATTTAGGGTTTATAAACTTATTTTGAAAAATAGAATTAGACTACTCATATCAAAATATTTTAAATAAGTATTTTGGAAGTCTAGAAAATTATTTGTGCTAAAATCTTACTTTTATCGAAATAAAATAGTTTGGCAAAACTCTTTGAAAATAGCTAGAAACACTACTAAATATATTTTATTTGGTTATAAAAATAATCATATAATAAAACTATTGCCAACACCTATTTTATCTAACAATATAACATTATCAAGAAAATATAACACCAAAGATAATAATAATAATAATAATAATAATAATAATAATAATAATAATAATAATAAACTTTATAATACAACACATTTGCTGCTTCTTTAGTAAAAAGAAAAGAAAAGAAAAGGAAGGAAAGAAAGAAATAATATTAATAATAAATTAATAATAATATACATTAAAACTTTCAATCCAATATCCAACCTGCATAAAATACTAAACTTTATAATACAACACATTTGCTGCTTCTTTAGTAAAAAGAAAAGAAAAGAAAAGGAAGGAAAGAAAGAAATAATATTAATAATAAATTAATAATAATATACATTACAACTTTTAATCCAATATCCAACCTGCTGTTCAGAGCTAACCCCTTGTCTCGTGAAGAGGGAAGGGCTTATACTCATGTGGAGAGAGAGGTGAGGGCCAGTGAACAAAAATGAAAGGGAGAGAGTGGCGAGCGGAGGTGAGGGAAGCGGGAGGAAATCGAAGTGAAGAGGCTCGGTCGGGGAGACAGGGAGGGAGAAGGAGGAGGAAGACGGAGGAGAAGGGCGAGCACGCGGAGCTGCGGTCGGCCAGCGGGTGCGGATCTGGCGGAGAGGGTGGCTCCGCGGGGCTGGGAAGTCGGAGAAGGCGGATGGGCGGCCAAGGCGAGGGCGGTGAGGAAGGAGCGAGCGCGGGAGAGCACGCTGGAGGCTGGTAAGATGGGGCGGAGCGCGGCCGGGTCGGGCACGACGTCGAGGCTGGGAAGGAGGTCGACGGTGGCTACGGCTAGGGCAGTCGGAAGGGGGTCGAGAGGCGCACGGGGCCTGCAGCATCTCGAGGACGCGGTGGTCCATGGAGGCGCGCCGGCGGCGACTCTTCAGAAGAGGGAAGGAGCGGTGATCGGGCGGAGTTTCGGGTTCCGGGCTCGGCGCGCGGAGGGTTCGACGGCGAGGTTGGGGTCGGGTTCAGCTGGCGGAGAACGCGACGGAGGCGCCGGCGATCGCGCATGGGGCGCGGAGGTATGGGTTTTGGAATTTCTTTTATGGTTTCTTTGGGATGGTGGTGGCGGTGTTCGTTTGGCCGGAGGGGCTCGGCTGGTCGAGAAGTCGGGGTGTTATGGTGGTGGTGGTGCTGATGATGTTGAGTGGCGGCTGCGGCCGGTATGGCCGTGGCTGGGGAGCTGGATTCCAGGGTTGAGGATGGCCAGGTGGGGTCAGTCCCATGGTGTTAACGGTTTGGTGGTTATTAGCGAGGTGGCTGGGTTGATCGTGGAGATGGTCGAGGCCGGGGGCGGACAGAGGACATCGACGGACGGTAGAAATTAGGTTTAGGGTTAGAGAATTGGGGATTTAGGTTTGCTAGGAATTGAGTTCTATGTGTAGGGCTTGGTGTCGGGGAGGGATGATGACGTGTCCGTGTGTGGACACGAAGAAGATGACAATGTAATTGTAATGGAGAAAATAGTGGGAAGGATTGAGACACGGACACGATGCACGCAATGATGTGGTTGGTGGAGAATTTTGTGTGATAGAATTTATTGAGGAGTACCTGCCTATTTATAGGATGTGGAAATTCTCAGTTGGATAAAGATTAGGAGTAGTTTAAACCCAAAATAGATAATTCGTAACTTAATTTAAAATCAATCAAATCCAAATCCAAATCCAAATACAAATCCAATTTAAATCCAATTAAATTCTTTTAGTTTAAAATAAAATCAATTTCAAATATAGATATTAATTTACTTATTTAAATCAATCCATAAAATCAAATCAAAATTTAAATTGCCACAAAATTTCAAAATATGTTTTCAAAAAATACTATAATAATAATTTCAAAAATTACCTTATTATTTAAAAATAAACTAATAATTGATTATGAGATATGTATGCATAATTATTTATACAAAATTTTGCTTTTCTAGTATACCATGAAATATAATTTATTATCAATAAATATTAGAAAGAAAGGCTTAAAATAACCAACTTAGTAATTTGTTATAATGGCAAAAATAATTATTATATATATTATCTTGAAACTATAAAAATAGAAAGAAAATGTTTTTCTAAAAATATGTACGCTCGCACATATTCGCACTCGTCGAGCAATTACGAAAAATAAAATTTCGTGCGCGACGTACAATACGATTACGCGACGTACAATACAAAAATTTTAAATCAGTACCAAAATCGATAAAAATATAGTAGAAATTTAGGGGTTTTACAGTAGGGCAGCGGAGGGGGGCCGGTGGTAGGGGTGGTGGTGGTCGGCGGTGGTGGGGGTCGAGGGGGGGGATGTATAAGGGCAGCGGAGGGGGGCCGTGGGGGGGGAGGGGCGGTGGGGGGCCGAGGGTGGGGGGATGGCTGTCGACGGTGGTGGGGGTGGGGGTTGGGGGCCGGGGGTGGGAGTTGGGGTCGACGGATGGGGGCCGGGGGTGGGAGTTTGGGTCGGCGGTGGTGGGGGTGGGGATCGGCGGTGGTGGGAATGAGGAGTTGGGGGTCGGCGGTAGTAACACACACACACACACACACACACACACACACACATACACATACACACACACACATACACACACCGAAACGGAATTTTTTTTAAATCGAACCGTATTGAATTGACAAGAACTCCCCAAAACAAATTTAATTGCAAAGCAGTAACACACACGCACATACACAAATTGATAATATTAGAAAGAAAGTTTATTTTGCTGCAAAGCACGTGCATCTACTAGTGTTTGTATATGGAGGTGAATATGTATGAGGCGTATTGAATTGACAACAACTCACAAAATTAAATTTAATTCAAAATAAAATATGTTTTCAAAAACAAGTCGAGCTAACTTTTAATTGTTAATTAGCTTTTTCACCTGTACAGAGTTCACCAGAGATGAGTCCTAAACATGAAAATGGAGTTCCAATTTTCAAACTCGATGGATTGATTGGATGATACGTTCGAAATAGTACGAACGTCTATATTCGTCCAAACTAGACGTAAGGAGAACTAAACATGCACTAACAGTCTACTTGAATTGAGGGTTAACAGAGTTAAGTAAGAAAAAATTAAATGAGAAAAAGTGCTTGTAGAATAAGTTTCGACATCGTCCATAGAGAGCTGCTTGGGTGGGAACGAGTGGTGGTACTGGTAAGTAGCATAGTTAGGAGAGACGTAGTACCAGAACTCAAGCTGAGGCTGAGAAAGGACTGGAGC
The DNA here is from genome assembly GCA_029216955.1 of Iris pallida. Classification (NCBI taxonomy): domain Eukaryota; kingdom Viridiplantae; phylum Streptophyta; class Magnoliopsida; order Asparagales; family Iridaceae; genus Iris; species Iris pallida. Next base: position 8,304,993 of record JANAVB010027994.1, read on the forward strand.
GCATGCATAGTATATGTTGGTCTGGGCTAGGCTCTGGTTGGCTGAGAGTGAGGAGCGAGAAGAAGGGAAGTAGGGAGGAGTAGATGGGTCCAAAAAATATTATTGATGTTTACGAGAGTGATTGGCTAGTTACATGAGATTTAACTGGCCAATCACTCTCGTAAACATCAATATTTAGGAGATTGTTTACTCTCTCGTGACTCTCTTGCAATGGTATTCTATATTTACGAGAGTGATTGGCCAGTTACGAGAGTGATTGGAAGTAGGTTTGTACGTGATAGGTACAAATTTCGTATTTATGGTCTGGATTAAGATTCTTCTTGTGTTTCCGAATCTGAACTGTTTCTAAAATATATTTTTATGGATAATTCAATAATCGAGACTGTGTAAAATTAAATCGTCAAACGAAGCTGAGTTAAATTTTGTATATACGTGCTCTCATTGATATTTAATGGTCTTACCAGATGGCACCCAAGACCCAATGATCTCGCTTGAGAGAGGCACAGATGGCTGCTGAGGAGGTAGTGGTACCTCCTGCTGCTGAGGAGATAGTGGGACCTCCTGCTGCTGAGGAGATCAAGGAAGAATTTTCTCCTACTATTAAGGAGGAAGTGATTCCTAAAGCCGAGATAGCTGTGAAGGAGGAGGTGGCACCAGAGGGCAGTTACACCGGGAGTTCCAGTCATCCATCTCCTCTGGATATTGATCTTGCTGGCGTGGATCCTACTTATGCGCAGTAGCTGAGGAGGAAGATCTCTCTGCACGTACGTAGAGGACAATATATATATATATATATATATATATATATATATATATATATATATATATATATATATATATATATATATATATATAACTCTGGATTTTACTTGGATGGTTTTACAACTCTTGATGTTTTTTATTTTCTAGACATGGTTATTTTATAGACTTAGATGTTTTTGGATGCTATTACTTAGCCTTTTATTATATAAAAATTCAACGAAGGGTTGCTCCAGGTCTCATTGATGTATGTTGGTTTGTGTGATGTATTTGTGATAGATATTTGTATATTGGTGTATGATGTATATTGGTTTGTTGGTTTGGGTGAGGTGTGATGCATATTGTGATGTTTCGGATGTTGTACGAATAGGGGATGCTGTGTTTTATGTAAAAAAAATTCAAAATTTTTTCAGTTTGCGACGGACTAGCGACGACTCGCGACAACCACGTGACGGATTATCCGTCGCTAACCTGGAGAATTTCAATTTAGCGACGAACGGCGACAACCAAGCGACGGATAATCCGTCGATTAGGTTCTGGAAATATGAAAGATTTCCAGAGCCTTAGCGACGGATAAGTCGTCGCCAATCCGTCGCTGGTTTGCGACTACGCACGACGAAATAGCAACGGAGGTTGCATATCAGAAACTCTCTGATACGCGTTCACCGACAAGTTGTCGACAGATTGACCCCGTCGGTAAGACGATGTATTACTAACTTTCTGATACTTGATTTGACGAAAACCCGTCGGTAAGTCGTCGCTAATTATACGAATATGGCTGCCAGAAATTCGTCGCTCAGTCGTCGCTTGGCGACAACTTGGCGACAGATTGTTTTTAGCGACGAGTCCCCGACAGATGTATTTGACCCAAATTCGTCGGCAAACCATCGGTAAACTGATTTACCGACAGTTTTGTGACGGATAAGGCCGTCGCTAAAATGTTGAATTTTGGTAGTGATTCTTGTTCGTTGTTTTGACTCTATGATTCGTGCACGTGGATGGCTTGTCTTGATTCATGATTAAGTTATATACCCTCCATTATGGAATAACGTGGTTCTGAGCTCCCCGCCTGGCCGTTGGTGCTCGGCCTTTACTTTTTGACATGCTATGTGCTGTGACACAAAAGTTGCCACATCTTTGTTCATGTTGTACCACTAAAAAGTCGTGCGCAAGTTATTTTACATCTTGGTGCTTCCAGGATTTCTTCTATAAATTCAGCAGATATGAAACTATGTGTAGCACCCGAATCTAACAGTACTCTAGCAGGTATATTTTTGTAGAGTAATATACTTTTACAACAGTGTTAGACATGAACGCTTCATCCCGAGTAAATGCATAGACTCGGCCTTGCGTCCCCTGGTGTTGATTTTGCGTGTCCACTAGCACTGCATTCGTGCCATGAGCTAGAGGCTCCATATTCCGGTTCGGGAAGTTCCTTGGAGGATGTTGGTTCAGAACGTTCCTTGGAGGATGTTGGTCGGAACATTCCTTGGAGGATTTTGGTTCGCCCTCCCCATCTGACATTCTACTGCCTTGTGGCCTATCTGACCATACTTGTAGCATCCTTCCTACAATCGACTACCCGATGCCCTATCTTGTCGCATCAGTTGCACTGTTCTCTGGGATAGGGACCCCGATTCTCGAACGTATTCTGGCACTTTGGCACTCCGGATCCTTCGGTATCGTGGGGATGCTTGTTGAAGTTATTACGGATGACGGGCACTCCTCTCTGTGATGCACGGCTAGAGATTCGTTCGCTATCAAGCGCAACTTCATAGGATTCTCTATAGGTCTGGCATCTCTAGTTCATGACATCTCTATGGAGTTCTTTGTTCAGGCCTTGTTAAAAGCGTTCGCACTAAGCTTTCTTATTCGGAAGTAAGGCCCCGACAAACTTTTCGAGCTTCGTAAACATTGTGTCGTAGTCGTCGACTGACATGCTTTCAGAGCCAAATTGTTGCCCCTCTTGTCAGTGAGCCGAGAGTTAGCAATTTTTATAGGTTTTCTTCTACTTTTGTAAATTGGAGTGTCAACGGAGTAAAAGAGCAACTACCGCTAGATCTCCATCGTCCCATTTCCCAGAATTCTTTTTGTACTCGGGAATTCTCAGTACAGGATCTCTCAGGTGTACTCGATTTGTGGTGCCTTGCGCTAATAAGAAAAAAAGTGATTCTTCTCTTTTTTGTAAGTGTTCTACACTAAATATACCTTTAGTTTTGGAAAAATAGGCTAGAAATACATGTGCATAGAAAATGCATCATAGTATAATGTATATATAACTAAAAGAATATGTATTGTTATTATTATTATAGGAAATATACTATAACCTATGGAAATAAGTATGATATAAATAAATTAGCAGCTAATAGATTAATAATTATAGTAAATAAAACTAACTTAATTTTTTATGTATAGCTATGATACGAATAAGGTAACTCAGTATTAATATTGTGTTTATAAATATTTGCACCTTGGATAGGCAACTTGGAATAAGATTGGGACTGGTAGTTGTGAACTCATTACGGGATTGAACTACAGGCAAGTATACCTTGCCTTTCTTTCCAGTTTATTTACATGCTTATATTCTTCTTCTTTGTTACATGTCTTTACTAGTTTCTTTCGTTGATTGGTGTTATGTGTTCTTCATATTATGCATATTAATATAGTTGTCTCGTTTATATCGTCATTGTTCCTTGTTTGATATTGTAGTACATGCCGAATTTGTTCTCACATGTATCTTGACTGAGTCGTATCGTGTCGTAGGACGATTGCGTCATAACTGAACTGCTATTCCCATTCCGTTTATTCTCAACCTGTGAGTCCACACTAGGGACGAGGGTTGACTGTTTGAAATCACCTGCGAGTTTACACTAGGGACGAGGGTGATTGCCTTCAGCTAACCTGTGAGTCCATACTAGGTACGAGGGTTAGTGATTTGTTCAAACCTGCGAGTCCACGCTAGGGACGAGGTGTGGTTATCCGTTGATCTCTTGACATGTGTTCACTTGTTTTCTTCCATCAGTTCATTTATGCGTAGTTGTTCACATATTCGTGTATCAGTATTGCTTAGTCTTTTCCTGCTTATATCCTGAATTTTCTTCATGCATGATAAGCTGTTAGATAGGCATATTTTATGTATATTGCTAGTCCCCTGAGGACCTGATGATCTCTTTAGGTAGTTCATTGCACGGAATTAGTTAGCTGATCATGATGGTAGTCGATTACTTCAGATTCAGTTATCTTTCGTGATTACATATTTACATTCGTTATTTGTACTCTGCTTGTTAGCCTAGTTTTATCGACTCATGTTATTTCCTTAGAGTCTAATCGGACATATATGCTAGTGGGCTACAAACCATGAACCATAATGTTCATTCTTGTTTTATATTTTTCTTGTGGATTGAGATATAGTTTAACTTACCATATTGGACATGATACCCTATTCTGGAAAGCATATATGTATTCGAGTTAGGCTGGAGTCTGCTTGAGTCCGCTTGATACGTAGCTGGCTTGCACACGCACTCGCATCCCAAAAAGCGGGGTGCGGGTCGTGACATAACCGGTAAAACAATTGAAGAACAATTTGTCACCACTACTCAGCTTGCTACCAAAGGAATTACATTGTACTCACGAATAATTTAACTTTTACCCATTTTATATATAGTTATGTTCTAGCATAACATGTTTTCCATGACAGATGCTTCTACTACAGTTCTTGCTTCCTCTTATGTGGTCAGAGTTTTGACACCTCCTATACCAATGATGCCATTGACAGTAGCTCATCTGGATGAGATCACAAAATTCCATGTGCAAGCCTTCTATACTTTATTACAGAAGGGGATCGTAGGGATTATTGAAAAGAATATCCCATTTAACTAGATCAAAATGCCTACTTCTCATCTAATCGAAGTACTTAAAGTCTTCCATGGTCACAAAACTATAGCTGGAGAGCGAAAGATGGTTCTTGAGATTATTGAGCATCGTGTCATTAGTCTAGGGCTAGCACAACGGCACAATCTTGTGGTCATCACACGGGATGAGCACTCCAAGTTGACTACTACAGTTATTAGTGAGGAGGTTGCCTTCAGGAAGAAGTGGAAAATCCTCGATGAACAGGTAGCTAGAATAGGTATCTTAATACTTCCCATACAACGTGCAACTCTTCATGACGAATGCACGAAGCGGATGGCCCAAATCACCAATCAAATCGGGAAAATGCAAGCGGCTTATGCCATAGAAGAGGCAAATTTGGCAAAGGCCATTGTAGAGCGGAAGATATTCCCGGATCAAGCCAATGTCATGAATGTTTTTTCATCGGCTGGACCAGGAGATTATTGACCTGGAAAGGGAACACTCTGCTCTGACACCATTCAAAGATGAGACTATCCATCAAGCCGAAGCAGAATGTCGAGCATGTAACACCCAATTTTTTAGAAGAGGATAATTTTGAAATTTTGTAATTATAATTATTATTTAATGATATTTATTTTATATTATAATTTTTAGTGATTTTTAATTATTTTTTTAAACTATTTAAATTCATGACTTGTGATTTTTGGTGTTTTGCTATTTTGCAGTAGAGACTGCCTACCCTAGAGCCTAGCCATGTGATTAGGATATTTTTGACATTTTTAGGATCATTTGGATTTATTATAATTTATTTGAATTTATGGGAATTTTTAGGAATTATTTTGGAATTGTTAGACTAGGTTGACTTTGACTAGTTTTGACCCTTGTAAACAAACCTAGGAGCTAACCCTAGTTAGTATGGACTTGGTCAGGTTATATGACCCTAGTCTAACCTAGCCTAATCCTTGGTTTGGTCATTAGACTCTAATTAGCAATAGGAATTAGAAAGTCATAAGTCATGGCTTATGATTTAGAGCCTTTGGTTAATCATTTAACTCAAAGCCTTGTAGTTTGGCCCAAAGCCCAAGACAAATTCCAAAACCCTAAGCCCTAGACTAAGTGGCCAGCCACCATATCATCATTGGAAACATCACCCTATAAGTACTCTCCTAATTTTAGGGTTGCCTCTTTTTAGGAAAGCTCAAGTTTAGAGGAAAGGTTTGTTTCCTATTTCAATTAATTCCTAGAATTCCATTCATTTTCCTTTTTCATTCAAATCTCTTCCATTAGGTTCTAATATACCCACTCTTGCTGCTATTGAAGTTTCATTTCAGTTTGGCATTATTTTGTGGGATTGGGACATCAAGGAGAAGAGCTATTGAAAGAGGGTTTTTCTTGAAAGTTCAAGAATAGGTAACTTCTCCATTTCTCCATGAAACTTTGATTTCTTTCCATGATTAGGAAGCCCTAGGAGTCCCCTAAGTGTCTGCATTAGTTTCGTGTCGGGGTTTATAGATTTCGTGTCCGTTCTGGACACGTATCAGACCCTGTCCCTAGGTGTTTGTCGAAATGCCTCAAAGGGCATTTCGTTTGTTTTTATGGATTGTTTTTTAATATGATGCTAGGTTTTGATCTTGCTTACACGTTTCTATAGCACTGAGCATGCCTTAGCGTCGTGTCGAGTCGACATAGACGCGTGGACACGCGCGTGCACACCCGCGCGCGCGTGCTACAATGCTCCCCTGCTACTCGGGGGCTGTAGCGGACACGACACGACGAGTTTTGACACGAAATTTGGTGGGATTGTTGGGGCACGTTCTGTCACCATGCTCCCCAAATTTCACTAGGTTTCGTGCACTGGTTAGAGAGATATCGACCGCACACGGGGGAATACACTGACACTGTGCACTGTTTTCTTCACTCACTGATACGGCTCGATTACTCAGACACGGCGACACGAGGACACGATGCAGTCAGTTAGACACGAGCACCTAGACCTAGCCTAGGTGGGGACACGAGCACGAGGCTTAGTTTGGCTTGTGTCGTGTGCACGACACGAGTGCACGTGTGCACGAGACAGTGCACTGGACAGTGCACTGTTGTGTCTGATTTTGAGCTTTCTTTGTATTGGACACGATTGTGTCGTATTAATGGACACGTGATGGACCCTGGGACACGTACACAACATGTAGTTATGTTACCAACCTTTAGATTGCATTTTGTTTGATTTCGAAATCTATTTCACACTTACCTTATTTTTCTGAAACATGATATTTCCTTCCAGTTTTTCCAGCTTGAAAAACTTGATTTGGGTTGATTTTTTGATCAAATTAATTCAGTTAATTACATGTGTTTACACCCTAATATAGTGTACCTAGATGCATTCTAAATATATGTCGAGTTTGGGTTGAATTGGAGTTGTTTTGATTTCGAAATTCAGGTTTTGGAATTTAGGACTGAAAACAAGTTTTCTGGATACCAATTCTCTGAAAATTGAACTGTTTGGTTTATCCTTTGATTTTCTTTTAATTGCTGATTACTGATGTAAATGTGGAGTATTTTGACTGCTAGTTAGGATCATAACTGAGTTTTCTTTGAGGGGTTTTGAATTGAGATGTTTCCCTTCCTGTTTTTTTTTTCTGAAACACTCATCACTGTCCAGGTTCTGGACTGAACTTGTCACACTGTCTATGCATGTAACACTCAGCTAGCCCTCCCTTTGTTAACTGCCTTTCACATTTTATACACACTCCCTTACCTTTCCCCAACAAGTCCTTAACACTATCCTATTTCAGTCCCACATCCTGTCCTTTGCAGCCCCTATATCAGTGTCACATTCCTGTCCCTAACCCAGCCTTAGAACAACCCATCTAGGCAAGCCTTGTTTCAGCCATAACCTGTCACCTAACAGACCCCAAAATAGGTCTTGTACACAGCCTAGGTGCTACCCTCATTTTCCCCCTTATTGGCTGTCACATGATCACTATAATTCCAGTCCCCTTGGTCCTAACAAACCCCCCACAAACCTGTACAAAACCAGCCCAACACCATGCCATTTCCAGGCCAACTCAGTCCTTTCATGGCTGTGCAAACAGTCCATGGTATCCCAAACCTGTCATACAAATCAGTCTCTATACATCAGTCCTACATAGCCCAAACACCACACCAAAGCAGCCCTTTGTTCACCCCATGACAGTCCCAAAACTGTCCTACAAAACAGCCCTTAGTTTAGCCTATTAACAGTCCTTAACTAGCCTAGGTTAAAACCTCTAGACACACAAGCATTGGCTTGGGTTTAGTTGATTTCCTATTCTACTTCATTTCCCATTCCATTTCTTCTTATTCCATTTCATGTATATCATATATGCTGTACATATGTATAGATAGATTCATGGATGTTATATCTATAATTGATACTTATATTATGTAGGTATACATCTATGTTAGTGAATGTAATATATGTAGCCTTGTTAGGAATAAAATTGGAATTTAGTTTTGTTTCACTAAATAAGAGATACATGAGAACTCATATATGTGAATGTTAACTTCCTATTGACACTTTGCTACACAACTGTCATGCCTCACTATCACTCCACACACAATGCACACTACACTATATAACCCTCACACCCTCACTCATTGACACTCTCACTCACACATTGCCTAACACTCATTCCATGATAATACACACATGTTCTTGTGCACTTTCATGACACACACACACCCATGAACACATACACATGCTCTTCTCTCTCTCTCTCTCTCTCTCTATATATATATATATATATATATATATATATATATATATATATATATATATATATATATATATATACTATACATGGCTAAATGTGTTAATGTGGTAAATAGAGTTTTCCTATAGTTATATATACATATATGTGATATAGGGCCTAGTGTTGAATTCTCTTTTCATGTACACCTCCATGTTCACACACACACATAGCTTTAGATGTTAGCTTCCTTTCTCTTATGTATAATATTGAATGTGATGGCTTGTGTTTGGCTTGTATAGCCTTGTGATTGGTGTGTGATTGCTAGACTAGGCTTGGTTAGGCCAAGTGAGACTTATTAGACTTGTTGGGCTAGGATTTGACCTAGTTGACCTAGTTTGACTAGTCGAGTTGACTGGAGTTGACCAAGTGTTGACTTTAGTCTAGTTTGACCTAGACAGCATGCAGATGCATTGTAGATTATATTTATCATTCCCTGTGTACATCTTGACTTGTGTTGCTCTAACTAGGAGTCAGGTACCTCATCTCGGACAGTACATTTACTTCAGACATTCAGATACGAGGCGAGTACATTCTCTGACCGTTTTATACTTGTCTGGATTTACATTCTTGTTCTAGATTACTTTACTTGATGCTGACACGATCATTATCACGGATTGGTACTATACGGATTTTCTTCTGAGATGTTATCTCCTTGTATTCAATAAATACACATTGTGATGTGCGTTTCACTTACATATTGTATTTATTGAATACCCATATCCTTGTATACTCATTATGCATATTGTACTCTCAGTATCACCTGAGTCCCAGGGATAGACCATTGTACAACTATTGTATAACATTGTACATCTATTGTATAATATTGTACATCCATTGTATAACATTGTACATCTATTGTATAATATTTTACATCCATTGTATAACATTGTACTCTATTGTGCAAGATAACGTAACCGGAGTAGATCCTTGAATATTGATTTGGGGAGGGGGAGTAGAATTGGTTATGTACTCAAATCCTATTGTACAACATTGTATAACTATTGTATATGTCTATTGTACACCCACGTACAATGGAGTTACCATTGCATTTTTCTAGACCGTTTACATAACCATATTGTACTCTAAATCACAGTAGACTTACAGTTCTTATTTATCATATTTAGATATTTTCTGTTATCAAATCTCTACTGTTTTTCATATACTTCTTTCTTTCAGCGTTTCATGTACCTTACTCTATTGCATGCTTTATATTTCCTAACATGATATGAACTGCGTGAGATGTTTTGTGCTCGCTCCCGTCCTGACTGGACCTGTTGAAAATTTTACAGAGGATGATGAGGCACCCTGCACCCTTACTTGGAGTTTGCCTAGTTGACACTCGCGACCTGGACCCCAGGGGAGGTTCAGGCAGCTGCTAAGGACGATACCTTGCTTAGTATAGATAGTTTAGACTGTTTTCCCTTTTATGTTTAGTTGTTGTTCTTGATTCAGAGTTTGTATATTGTAGAGATGTTGAGACTTGTATTTCATTTCTGTTGTACCTCGGTTGAGGATTCTCTTATCTATTTTATCGTGCCATATTCTATCTCTAGTTTGTGATTGAGTTGTACCTCTGTGTTGGCCTCCTTATGGAGAGCATTCATATTATGTTAGTTATAGTTCATGACCTAGAACAGCGTTCTACCGCTGACACTGCGGCGTAGGCTGGGCATTGTTATGCTCTCGTACCCTCACAGTGGGTGCGGGTCGTGACATTGAGAGAAAGCAGGCCGAGATAGAGGCCTTAAAGAAGAGGATCAGAGAACTCTTTGCGACACCCGACTATCTGTAGAGTTCTATAAAAAATTTGGCAGAACAAAATATCTTGTCTCTCCTTTTTTGCACGAGAAAATAAAGAACACTTTTTTTGGTTTGTTGAAGATTAATTAAACTTGATATTTTACTAGAGGTAATATGGACGTAGAAAAATATCGTATTTCATGTGGATTATATGTGGACCCATTATTTGTTGCGTACTCAACTAGAGTATAGATAATAGATTATAGAATCAATGCTATCAGAGGTAATATCTACATGATATGCATTTTGAAGGAATTTCGTTGTGGACCTATTATCCTTGACATACCAAACTAGATACGAATGATAAGTTAGAAACAAGAGCACCATCAGAGGTAATATGGACGTGATAACTATCTCGTGACATTTTTGCTCAGAGGTAATATTGACGTGGCAAGTTGATGAAAATATTAAAAAAGTGAATTCTAATGAACAATTTAGAGTTAATATGAACACGAACGTTTCTTTGGAATGTACCAATCATTTCCAATTCGACTGGGAACGAGAAATGGGAAATTCTTGGGGCAACTAGGCTTCAAGAATTGGTCGGTTCAGAGGTAATACGGACATGAACAAGTTTTTGATTCGGCTAGTAATAAGCAATGATAGATTATCCAAAATAATTGGAGACCAGGATAAGGAGAATCTTAGAACAATTGGGTTCTAAAGATTATTTGATTCTGTTAGGAAAGAATATTAAAGAACGGTTCATAGGTAATGTGAACATGAACTATCTTTATGAATATCTTATTTCTAATTCAACTAGGAAATAGAAATAAGAAGTATCTAAAGCGAATGGGCTTTAATGACCCATTTTATGGGGCAGAGGAATTTAACAAACGATCTTCATGAGAAAATTTCATAGAATCTGAGGAAAATTCCCTTGGAGAATTTTGAGGACCCATTATCCGTTGCGTACCCAAAACTTTCGAGTACAGATAATAGTTCAAAATGAAGATAGTTGGTCAAACTTTTGATGATAACCTCGCTGGAGAATATTGTACCGTTAAATCCATTATCTCTGGAGTATAAATAACAAACTATAACCCGATAAATATTTACAAATGCCACACTGTACACAAACACTATCAATTCAGAAATATCATTTATAATATTTTTTCAAGAACTTTTCATTAATTAGCATCATCAATAAGTCTCCATTAGGCTTTGCGAGTCTGTATGCTTCATTCGAGTACACTGACTCGACCACAAATGGACTTTCCTATTTTGACAGAAATTTTCCTTTGCTTTCGTGCATCATGACCAAAGGACTTCTCAGCGTTAGAACTAGGTCACCGACTTGGAAAACGGTCTCTTTCACGTTTTTATTGAAGGCTTTAAAAATACGAGCTTGGAATAGCTCAATATGCTGTTGAGCTATTAGGTGTTTCTCATCAAGTGCTTCCAATTCTTGTAACCGCAAATGTAATGCCCAGTCGCAGAATACATAAGACTAGAAATACATAAACATGCCAGCTATGTATTAAGTGGACTCCAGACCAGCTCGAATACGTATAAGATGTCTTAATTTTCTAAATCAATTTATCAAATCAACTAACATATATCAATCTCAATCCACAGAATATATGATATAAAGAATAACAATATGTGTCATGGTCTGCAGCCCCATAACATATGTATTTGAGTAGACCCGAAGAGTAATATAGGTCGACAAAACTAGGCTATATAGCAAAAAAAAAAGATAAAATATAAAAGCACGATAAAATACCTGAACTCTGATATAGCAAAACCATAATGTCGCTGAACAACTCCTATATGAACGACTACCTAGAGAGATCAACGGGTCCTCAAGGGACATAGCAAGATACATAAAAACGTGGCAATGTAACAGTAAAGAAAATATAAACTAAAGGGTAACTACACTAAATTGTCTAAGTGATATGGACATGAGAACATTTATTCGAATATTAGGCTTCAGCTACTGAGGCTCACAAGCTCCTCAACAGGCTATTGCCCTAAGGCATTGTCGTGGAACCAAGGATATACAAGAAAAACAAGTAGATAACCACCCAAGCTCTACTACAGAGACGAAGGTATACTAGTATAATACCATCCAAGTCACTATATGGAAACGAGGCTAAACTAGTAGAATAACAACCAAGTCCCATATATGAAAACGAGTATATATATATATATATATATATATATATATATATATATATATATATATATATATATATATATATATATATGTCACGACCCGCACCCGGATATACGGATACGAATACGTGGGCTATGCCCAGCCTACGCCGCAGTTTCGGCGGTAGAGCGCTGTTAAGTACCCGATACTAACTACAACATCTACAGATCCATAACTATAAAGGTACTCGTCTCACATCACAAAAACTAAGGAAGATAAGACCAAAAATAATAACAATATCACTAGAACAACTAGAATCTACAATGATCATATGAGTCAAGAATAAACAGAGGAAATAATAACAAACTAAATAACTACCAGACCTAGAACTCCTGAAAAATAACTCACGGTGAAGAATACCGAGAACCACTCCAGCTAGCAACATCCTGTAGTCCAATACTGAGGGCACAACTACTCCTAAAATATTGTCAACATATCCAGTCAGGATGGAATGAGTCCATAAACTAACAACAGTTTCATAGTATTGACAAATGCTGTAAGAGACAATCATAATGGAATACAAGATGATATATCAAGACTGTAAGTAAAATATGATATATAAACTGGAAATCATGTCAGGGTGTAACGTACAGAAAAGTAGAACAGTACAGGAATATCTGATGTATAATGTAAACATAAAATGTGCCTTGAGATATTAGAGAATTATGTGATCGGCTTGGGTCAAGATCCGACTGTACCATCTGACTGGCTATGAACAAGAAAAACAAGAACTATGGGTCAGGCCAGCCAGCATGGAAAGCTATGAACAATTAGGGTCAGGCTTTATCCGTCGTGAGGCGAAGGTATAGCTATGAACAAGTAATAGGAATACAAGTAGGGATATTGATCACATAACCTATAATAACTCCCCATCCTCGAGTAGTGTATGGATCCGGACATAGCACGTCATGACACGGGATTCCCTAAGAGGGTAGCTACTCCCTCTCAAGAATCGGTGTCTATACAAGTACAGGAAATAAGACAAAAAATGTACCAATATACCAAGAAAGTCCAGGAATAACATCCTATGCCAGGATCCGACGTATACTAGTCCGTGTACCATTGTGACAAGAATCAAGTAAAACACTATAACTGAATCGGATACAGAAAATATCAAGACAAGGAACTACTATCAGAGAATGTACTCGCCTGCGGTCCTGAGCTGTCAAATGGGGTCGATGCTCAGAGTGATGCCACAGACCTAAAGATAAGATATATATAAGCTAATTAGGGTTCAACAGTGTTAGGCTTGATTTTATAGTATAAGCTACGTAATAGGTCGACTCAGTCAAATAAGTCAAACTAGGTCACACTGAGTCATGCTAGGTCAAACTAGGTCATAAGAAGTCAAACCAAGTCAAACTAGGTCAAACTGGGTCAATGGTGATTATAGTTGACTTTGGTCAACTTGTCAACTCTAGTCAACTCGGGTCAACTCTAGGTCAAACTAGGCTAATGTTGACTAACAGTGACTTTTGGTCAACTGGTCAACTCTAGTCAAGTTCTTGATATTTCTAGGCTAAGTGTTGACTAATAGTTGCTTTTGGTCAAAGCAGTCAAACTTGGTCAACCAAGGTCAAAACTAGCCTAAGTATACTATTCCTAATATTTACCTACCAAGGTACCATATACCTTGGTCAAACAGGATCAACTCTAATCTAAGAATTAAAATATCAAGTTGTACCTCGTTATTCGTACATCGAAATCTACGACACGCAAATCGAGATA
>JANAVB010027994.1:9178212-9373212 GCA_029216955.1 Iris pallida
ATATATATATATATATATATTATTATTTATATATATATATATAGTGTGTGTGTGTGTGTGTGTGGTGTGTGTGTGTGTGTGTGTGTGTGTGTGTGTTGTTTATATATGTGGTGTGTCTATCTATATGTTAGTATATATGTGTGTGTTTAATATATAGAAGGGGGGAAGAATGAGAGATTGTATTAGTGAGTTTTATATATATAGAGAGAATTAGAGAGTTTAGAGAGGGAATTAGAAGAGAAGAATAGGGGAGAATAGAGGAGAAAAGAGGGTGAGAAGAGGGGAAGAGGAAGAGTAAGAGCAGCATCAGCGGGGGGGGGGGGGGGGGCTAGGGGCTGCCCCCCCTAAACAGCAGAGCAATAGTAGGAATAGCAGCAGCACACAGCAGAGTAGCACCCCCCATAGCCCCAATTAACCCCCATAAACCAACGTATTTATACCTATATATATATACATATATATCCTCATGTATGACTATATACACCTATTTATACCTACTAAATTAGCCCCTAAACTAGTCCTAAGTGAGAGTTGAAAAGTGAGTTTTGAGTGGTTGTGTGAGGGCAAGTGAAGGGGGATTTTGAGATACGTGAGTCGGAATGTATCAAAACTTGAATAGGACTTAGCTATAAAATAGAGTTTGTGGGTAGGCTCCTAAGTTAAGGTCAGGTTTCGTTTGGGATTAGGAGGAGGGCATCCCACGAATACCATTGAGTATCCTACGATACTCAAGATAATGGGTATTCAAAAACATGGACCGTAAGATGGACTGGATGTCCACCTTACCTAGAGAACTTGGTAGGTAATGATTGTATAGGCTAGTAACCTACTACCCTAGGAAGCCGGGAGTGAAACTCCCAGGGAAAGCCACTTGGCTTTAAAGTTAGAGTGGTTTAAGGGTATGTATATATAAAGGGTAATCGGATAATTTAAGATACGGGATACGGGTAGTCGGTTTGACTTGAAACTTAGGTAAGTTGTTAGGTACACCCTACAAATGTTATTTTTGAACCAATTTTGGCTCGGTTGACCCAGAGTTGACTTTTTACCCAAAAGTCAACAATGAGTCAACCCTTTGTCTAAATTTGACCAAATCCAAACTAGAGTTGACCAGTTGACCAAAAGTCAACTGTTGGTCAACAATTGACCAGATTGACCTAGGGTTGAGCTAGAGTTGACCAGATTGACCAGGGTTGACCAGTTGACTAAAGTTAACTCTTGACCCCGTTTAACTTGCTTTGACTTATTTTGTCTTGCTATGACTGGTATGACCTAGAGTTGACTTAGTTTGACTTAGATTGACTTAACATGACTTAGTTTGACTTAGATTGACTTGACATGACTTAGTTTGACTTAGATTGACTTGACAGGACTTAGTGTAACTCAGTGTGACCTAGTTTGACCTAGATTTTATATCATTCATTAGAAATCATTCATAACTTTATTAAACCTAAATTAACATGCAATATCTCATCTTTATGTCTTTGATTACCACTCTGAGCATTGATATACCCTACAGCTCAGGACAGCAGGCGAGTGCATTCACTGATAGTTTTCATTGTCTTGATATCTGCTATATCCGATTCAGTTGTAGTATCTTACTCGATTTCCAGTCACGATAGATCACGGACTAGTATATGTTGGATCACGACATGAGATGTTATTCCTAGATTTTTTGGGTATATTGGTACATTTCCTGTCTTGTTCCCTGTACTTGTATAGACACCGATTTCTAAGGGGACTTGCTACCCTCTTATGGAATCAAGTGCTATGACGTGTCATGTCCAGATCCATTGTACTATTCGGGGATAGAGAATTATTAGGGGTATGTGATCCAAGCCACCCTGTCACTATATTCTTGTGCTCGTGCCACTCTCCCTACACGTAGGGTGTAGCGAGATCCTATTTTCCTTGTGTTTGCTATCCAGGTTGGCCGGCATGACCCTTCCCAGATTTTCTTATGATTGTCGGGCCAAGTGGATAGTCTGCCCTATAACATATCCCAAGCCGATCACATAATGCTCTAATAATTCAAGACACATTTTATATTTACTTATCTTATCTTATATCCTGCTCTGTTCTACATTCAATATTTTTTTCACCATGCTATGATATTCAGTTACTCACATGTTCTACATGCCTTTACGTTGTACCTTGATTAGAGACTAAGTTCTGCTCGGGAGAAGGGTTACAACCCCGGTCCTTGTTTGGTTTAAGGGTTGTAACTCAGCTTTCGAACGGTTCCCAAGTCTTCCTATATCTTTGTCTTGTATTTTATTATACTGTCTCTTATAGAATTTGTCAATTCACATGGAACTGCTGTTAGTGCTTGTACTTGCTTATTTTCCTGACAGGATACCGTTGATATATATTACAGATAATTTTGAGACAGACTGCTCGACCTATTATGGGCTCGAGTTAGATGGAGTAGTCCAGGACCGTGGCCTGATAGTAGAGCCACTAGACTTTGTTCTTCCAGAGTAGTGTAGATTAGTTGGGTTTGCCTGGACTGCGATCCAGCTAGTACTATCAGACTGTAGCTTCTATGTTATATTTTGTGACGCTGTGATGTTGTGTATATATCTGGGCTTATGTTGGATCTTGGACTTATTTCCTTTTCATCTATCATGTATTTCCTTTTATGCTATCTACCTTAGTTTTATTCTGTGATTGAGACTGTATTGCTATGTTACCTCCACTCGGAGTGTATATACTGTACAGGTACCTTTATACTGTTAGTCGTAGTATTTACAGACGTTATATACAGCATTCTACCGCTGATACTGCGGCGTAGGCTGGACGTACCCACGTGTTCGTGCCCCTCATAAGGGTGCGGGTCATAACACATTTTTTGTGGTGGCCCACGCAGGTCAGTGTCGCAATTAGTACGATCTCGTAATGGTGCTCGACTTAGAGTACTAATTACGAGCCATCAATTAGGACGTATGACCTAGGATATGATAGGAGTTTCTCAATCACACCTAGTAAAATTTCCGATCTTTTGATTATCATGATTATTCTCCTTGTATTAAATTAACTGTCCTTCTTTGATAATATCTTCTCATGTGCCATATTGATCTTTTGTTTCAATTCGTCTCCAAGATGACGAAGACGCACCCGCAGGCCACTGGATCGAGTAGCTTGCACGAGAGATCTGACCAGGCTGAGGAGGAGGTTCAGGAGACTGCCCCCAGTGTTTCTACTATCCCAGAGGCCGTGGCAGTTGCACAGGGAGGTCTACCACCTCCACCCCAGAGGGTTTCGATCATCGTTCCAGAGATGCTACCGCCACCTTCTCCAATACCGACGGATACACACCATATGTTCCTTCTCCTTCAACAGATGATGGAGACTCAGCGAGCCCAGGCAGAGGTGTCACAGCGCCAGACAGAGGCGTCACACCGTCAGATTGAGATGTTGAGGCAGAGCATGGAGAACTCGCATCAGCTTGCACTGGCAGCCGTGGAGAGAGTGGCACCGGGTATGGTGTAGGGCCCTACTGGCCAGCAGCCGTACCAACAGCAGTATAGGCCAGAGATAGTATTAGACTTTAGGAAGATAAGCTCCAGGGACTTCACTGGCACGGAGGGCATCCTTTATGCAGACGATTGGCTAGAGGACATGCAGCGGAGTATGGAGCTGGCAGAGCTTCCTAGAGGACTTTGGGTTTCAGCCGTAGCCAGCCGATTCTTCGACATCGTGCTGACATGGTACCGCACATATCCTCGTGCGTCGGTGAGATGGCTGACATAGGAAAACTTCTGGAGGCTCTTTAAGGAGAAGTTCTTCCCGGACGTGGCTCTTACAGAATTGGAGGGCCAATTTGTTGGTCTAGTGCAGGAGAACTCGTCGGTGGACGAGTATGCAGCAGAGTTCTTCCGCCTTAGCAGGTTCGCTCCCTATCTGATCGAGGATGAGGGACAGAAGGCTCGTAAGTTCCGTAGGGGACTTATTCATACAGTGCGTACCCGTACCTCGGGTTGCCGTGATGCGACGTTCAATTAGATATTGATGGACGCACAGATTGCAGAGGAGGACTTCGTCCTCAAGCCGAAGAGGCGGTGATACCATGAGGGAGAGTTCCAGTATGGGACCGGCCAAGCGCCCCCACTTTCAGCATCAGTAGAGGCCATTTCAGCAGCAGCCTCTATTACAGATTCAGCATGCACCAGCGCGTGCCCAGCAGCACCAGGGACAGGGCCAGAGACCGGCTACTCCGTGCGGCTTCTCCGGGAAGCCGGGGCACACCAAGGAGTCCTGTAGGAAGAGGCTGGGCGTCTGTCTATACCATGTAGCGCCCGATCACCAGCTGAAGGATTACCGCTTTCGTGGAGTCCAAGGAGGCCAGGACAGGATGCAACATGCTAGAGGACCAGCAGTTCAGCAGAGAGGTCCTCAACTTCAGACCCAGCAGCAGCGCTTTGTACAGCACCAGAAGGGAGCACCTCCGGACAGGGTGTTCGCCTTGACAGCAGAGGAGGAGGTAGAGCCAGTAGGAGATGTTGTAGCAGGTCATGTTCTCCTCGATTCTTTCCCTGCTTTTGCCTTGTTTGACTCTGGTGCCACTCATAGTTTTGTGTCTGTTTCCTTTGCTCTGTGACACAACATTATTGCTGAGTATATGGGTAGGACTTGCAAGATTATGACCGGGGGAGGCATTATCCTGGTTAATAATATTTGCAAGGGGCGGAGAGTTACCCTGGAAGGCCGGGGACTTGAGTACGTGTTTGCTCATAATGCCCCTTCCGAGGTACGATATGGTACTCGATATAGATTGGTTGAGCATACACCATGCTAGTATTGATTGTAGAGGAGGAAGAGTTCTTTTTAGGCCGCCTAGTGAGCCAGAGATCGAGTTTGCTCGAAGAGCAGCGGATCAGAGGCTGGATTCTGTGGAGCTTTATTGGCGGGACAGGACTTGCCACATCCGTTGATAGCTGAGTTCTCGGATGTCTTTCACGAGGAGTTACCTGGGATGCCGCCAGACAGGGATATTGAGTTCTCTATAGACTTGGTGTCGGGCGCCGAGCCCATTTCACAGCACGTCTATAGGGTCAACAACAGCGAGTTGATAGAGCTGAAGAAGCAAGTCGATGAGCTGCAGGATAAGGGGTTTATCAGATCTAGTTCTTCATCTCGGGGAGCGCCAGTCCTATTTGTGCCGAAGAAGGACGGTACGGCCCGTATGTGTATTGATTACAGGGCGCTCAACAACCTCACTATCAAGAATAGATACCCTTTGCCGAGGATCGACGATTTGTTCAATCAGCTGAGTGGGGCGAAGGTATTTTCGAAGATAGACTTGAGGTCCGGGTATCACCAGCTGAAGGTGAGGCGGATGACATTCCGAAGACGGCATTTCGGACTCGGTACGGCCAATACGAGTTTACAGTGATGCCATTCGAGTTGACCAATGCTCCAGCGGTGTTCATAAACTTGATGAATAAGGTATTCCATCAGTACCTTGACAAGTTTGTGGTGGTCTTCATAGATGATATCTTGATCTATTCGAAGACGCAGGAGGATCATGAGGAGCACTTGAGAGTTGTGTTAGAGACTCTGAGGAGGAATCAACTCTATAGGAAGCTTTCGAAGTGCGAGTTCTTCTTCGACCAGGTCGAGTTCTTAGGTCGTATTGTGACCGAGCACGGGATCTCAGTGGACAAGAGGAAGATTTTAGCAGTTGAGTCTTGGTCTACGCCCAGTTCAGTTGCCGAGGTTCGGAGCTTTCTGGGTTTGGCTGGCTATTATCGGAAGTTCGTCCAGGACTTCTCGCGGATTGCAGAGGCGATGACTAGACTCACCAGGAATGATGTGGAGTTCGTCTGGACTGATGAGTGTCAGGCTGCATTCGATGAGCTGAAGAAGAGGTTGGCCTCAGCTCCGATCTTGACTTTGCCATCTGGGTCAGGTGGGTTCTCGATCTACAACGATGCTTCAGAGAAGGGCTTGGGTTGTGTTCTTTAGCAGCACGGAAAGGTGATTACCTATACATCTAGGCAGTTACGTCCTCATGAGAAGAACTATCCTACTCATGATCTGGAGTTGGCCACGGTTATTTTTGCTTTGAAGTTATGGAAGCATTACCTGTACGAAGAGCGAGTTGAGATCTTCACAGATCACAAGAGCTTGGAGTACGTGTTCACTCAGAAGGAGCTGAACATACGGCAGAGGCGGTGGTTAGAGCTGATGAAGGACTGCGATATATCACTGCAGTACCATCCGGGGAAGGCTAACGTAGTTGCAGATACCTTAAACAGGTATCCAGTAGCTATGTTCTTGACGACAGATCGTCATCTTTTGGCCGACCTGGATAGTTTGGGTATCGAGGTCATCATTCCGGGCGTAGAGATCCAGATGTGGGGTTTGCAGATTTAGTCTGAGCTGATGGATAGAGTCAGGTCAGCGCAGTATGATGATGTTACCCTGAGGAGCATCAGGGAGCAGGTGCGGACGGGTTTGCTCGACGATTTCTCTTCAGCCGAAGATGGGTCGTTGCGGCACGGTACTAGTTTGTGCGTTCCGTGTGGAGAGCTTCAGGAGGAGGTTCTTCAGGAGGTGCATCACTCTCAGTATTTTATGCATCCTGGAGCCAACAAGATGTATAGGGACCTGAGAGAGCACGTGTGGTGGTATGGCATGAAGCGCGAGGTAGCTCAGTTTGTAACTCGTTGCCTTGTGTGTCAGCAGGTGAAGGCCGAGAGACAGAGACTAGGTGGATTGCTACAGCCGCTACCCATTCCTGAGTGGAAGTGGGAGCACATCACCATGGACTTTGTGTCTGGACTTCCACGATCGCCAAGAGGGAAAGACGCGGTTTTGTTAGCCCAATAATTATATCATGTTTTTGAATATGGCTAATCAATTAAGTTTAACATAATGACGTCACTAATATTCATGTAATCACTATCATGTTGCTACCTAAACTTAGCATTGTCCTAAATGTTCTATATCATATTGCTATGCTTCTATCATACTGTATCATATTGTTTTGTTCGTCTAACATGTACTTGCAGACAAATAGTAAGTATGATCAAACCAGGACATATGCAATGAATAATATTTGATGGTCCAGAGACGGCATTATACAAGAAGATTTCTCTGAACCGCCCAACGACCTATCCGGAGCCTCGCATCGGGGGTTCCGCTGCCCGGTCAGCGGACAGGGGCAAGGGGGCAGCGCCCCCCGTCAGGGGTTCGGGGACGAAGCCTCCGAAAGGTATTCAGATTTTCAGATCTGTTTGTCTTTGGACGATTGCCGTCAAGAAAAAATGCGTCTTCAATGTCTGGAAAAAGACGTCATCAAAAGGGCTATTGGTTTTCATATTTATTCTGTATTTTTCCTTTTATTGAGTCTAGGAAAAATGTGAGATTAATCGGATCGGTACTGGCTTAGGTTTTTCTCAGTCCACAAACAAAAATAAGCCTACCTACGTATCCCAAAAATCCATAATTCCAAAAGGCCCCAAACCTATGCAAATTTGGTTTATTCCTTACTGTTCTGAACCAACAGAACTCTGACAGAACTCTGACCGAGTTCGGTCCGAGTTCGGCCCGAGTTCGGTCTGTTTAAATTCAAATATTTGTTGCCTCCAAATCTGCATGCAATGTTCGTATGCGAAATCCTAGCATCCGAACTCTGCCCGAACTCTGCCCGAGTTCGGTCTCCCAAAAACACTATAAATAGAGTTGAGATTACCATTCATTTCAACAATCTAATTTTATCTTTTCTCTTCTCTATCTAAAGTGTTCTGAGCTTTTACTTTCATATATAAGCCTTTACGACTCTTAGCCAAGCCAGTACAGTTTCTGTTTAATCTAGATTTTGGTGTTGAAGAGTTGTATCGAAAGTTGTATTCAGAAAATATTCCAGTTTTTCAATTGCCTTCTGGAGCCGGTCGTGCGCTCGTCACCAAGCACGGTATTGTGAAGTCGGTCGTGCACTTGTCACCAAGCACGATGTTGTAAGAGTTGCAAGCGCTCAGTTAAAGCTTGTGTCATAGTGGATTAATATCGAGCAAGAGTACTCAAGACTGGATTAGTCCTCTCAGAGGGATACCAGTATACATCGCTGTGTCACTGAGTTTGATCTCTCTATCGCTTGCGGCATTTATTTACTGTCTCCTATTTACTGCCATAGTTATTACTTAATATTTTTAATTGGGGATTATTTTTCCACTGCACACGTACACACTCTATTCACCCTCCTCTAGAGGTGCTCAACGGTCCTACAGGTTTGGGTCATCGTTGATAGATTGACCAAATCGGCCTACTTTTTGCCTTTCAAAGTGGGTTTGTCTACGGAGAGGCTGGCAGAGCTGTATGTTCGTCAAATCGTGAGATTGCACGAAGTTCCGGTGGACATAGTTTCAGACCGGGATAGTCATTTCACTTCCCACTTCTGGAGGAGTTTGCAGACTAGCTTGGGCACCTCGCTAAAGTTTAGTACCACTTATCATCCCCAGACAGACGGGCAGTCAGAGAGGACTATCCAGACTTTGGAGGATATGCTTCGTACATGTGTGCTTGATCTCGGGGGTTCTTGGGAGGACCATCTTCACCTAGTAGAGTTTGCTTACAACAACAGCTACCAGCCCAGTATAGAGATGTCGCCATTCGAGGCTCTATATGGACGGAGATGCCGTACTCCTTTATCTTGGGACGATGTCGGCGAAAGGGCGCTTCTTGGGCCGGAGATGGTTGTGGATGCGGCCGAGAAGGCCAGGTTGATTAGAGACAGATTTTGGGTGGCTCAGGATAGGCAGCGGCATTAGGCCGATAGTCACCGGAGACCGTTAGAGTTCGAGGTTAGTTTCAGTTTTCTGTCGTGTTTGTTTGTGATTGTTTGTTTAGTTATGTGCTGAGTTTTGTCTTATGTCTAGGCTGGTGACATGGTGTTTTTGAGGATATCCCCGACACGTGGCACGATTCGCATTGGCGGCGGTGGGAAGCTTAGTCCGCGCTACATCGGACCTTTCACCATCATAGAGAGGATCGGTGCAGTAGCCTAGCGACTGGACTTACCGCCTAGGCTCGAGGGAGTGCACAACGTGTTCCATGTATCTCAGCTAAGGCGGTACATGGCAGATCCTAGCCATGTATTGGACCATTCAACGATACAGGTGGGACCTACTCTCAGCTATCCGGAATAGCCAGTGGAGATTCTGGATCGCAGGGAGAAGGTGCTCCGGAACCAGGTCATACCCTTGGTTCGGGTTGTATGGAGACATCACTCTCCCAGTGAGTCCACCTGGGAGAGGGATGACGACATGCGGGAGCGTTTCCCTTATCTTTTTGCGCCCTGAGGTATAAATCCATTTCTTTATTTTTATTTTTTGTTTGTGATTCCTGTGTTTGTTGTCTTCAATTTCGAGGACAAATTTTTTTTAAGGTGGATGGACTTGTCACCCTCACTTTTCCAAGATAGGGGTAAAATGGTAATTTTATATTTTTGAATATTTTAGGAATTTTATTTCATGAATGTTAATATTTAATGATTATAGGTGTCGGGTTCGAATTTTATCGCATTCCGACTTAATTCGGGACTCCGAGAAATTTTGACTTTAGTTGTGCTTAACACATTAATTAGCCATGGCCCACTAAATTTAACATTTAGGTCTAGGAGTTTGGACTAATCCCACATGAGTGTTTAGTCCTAAATATGATTTTTATTTAGTCTAAACTAACCCCCAAAACCCTAATAGGAATTAAACTTTCTTTTAGAATAAATGAGGGGCAAACTTGTAATTTGCCATGGGCCCAAACCCTTCCTTATAGGGTCGGCCACCACCCTCCCTCTTTCTTCCATTCACTTCAAATTTTCTTCATATCCTTCTTCTCCAAGTCTTTTTCAAAGAGAAAGAAAAGGAAATCCTTAGAAATCATCTCCAAATTAAGCTTTTCTTCCCATTTTTCTTCCATCAAACTCTCCCTCTATCCCAAGTGGAGCTTCTACAAGCTTTTGGGAGCAAGAAGTGAAGAGTTGTCCTAAACAATTCATTTCGTGTCGGAGCCGTGTCGGAGGATTTTAATTGGGATCCATCTCCCAATAGGTACAACCTATCCTCTATTCCATTCTTTTTATCATATAAATTAGTTTGGACCAAGTAGGAATGATTTCCATGGTTGTGTCCCTATTCGTGTCAAGTTTGAGTCCAATTGGTGTGTCCTAGGAGGAGTTTTGGTTTGTGGTTATGTCCTAGAGTTTTCCCCCAATTTGGACACCCCTAGAATATAGGTTTGGCCTCTAAGTGGTTTAGGCACTTTAAACTTCATTTTGTATTAGTGTTATGCGGAGTATTATTCATATTTAGTGTGTGTGTGTGTGTGTGTGTGTTCATATATATATATATATATATATATATATATATATATATATATATATATATATATATACACACACACACACACACACACACACACACACACACACATACACACACACACACACACACACACACACACACACACACACACACACACACACACATATATATATATATATATATATATATATATATATATATAATATATGAGTGTGTATATATATATATGTGAGTGTGTGTTTATATATATAAGTGTGTGTCTCTATATATGTTAGTGTGTTTGTGTTTATATATATAGAAGAGGGGGAAGAATGAGAGATTGTATTAGTGAGTTTTATATATATAGAGAGAATTAGAGAAGAGTTTAGAGAGGGAACTAGAGGAGAAGAATATGGGAGAATACAGGAGAAAATAGGGTGAGAAGAGGGGAAGAGGAAGAGCAAGAGCAGCAGCAGCAAGGGAGGCTAGGGGCTGCTGCCCCCCCTAAACAGCAGCAGCAGCAGCTGCCAAAACAGCAGCACAGCAGCAGTAAGAGCAGCAGTAGCACCCCCCCCATAGCCCCAATTAACCCCCCATAAACCTACATATATATACCTATATATATACATATATATACTTATATATATGACTATATATACGCCTATTTATTCCCACTAAATTAGCCCCTAAACTAGTCCTAAGTGAGAGTTGAAAAGTGAGTTTTGAATGAGTGAATGAGTGGTTATGTGAGGGCAAGTGAAGGGAGATTTTGAGATACGTGAGTGGGAACTTATCGAAACTTGAATAGGACTTAGCTAATATAAATAGAGTTTGTGGGTAGGCTCCTAAGTTAAGGTCGGGGTTTCGTTTGGGATTAAGAGGAGGGTATCCCACGAATACCATTGAGTATCCTACGATACTCAAGATAATGGGTATTCAAATAACATGGACCGTAAGATGGACTGGATGTCCACCTTACCTAGAGAACTTAGTAGGTAATGATTGTATAGGCTAGTATCCTACTACCCTAGGAAGCCGGGAGTGAAACTCCCAAGGGAAAGCCACTTGGCTTTAATATTAGAGTGGTTTAAGGGTATGTATATATAAAGGGTAATCGGGTAATTTCAAGATACGGGATACGGGTAGTCGGTTTGACTTGAAACTTAGGCGACTTGTTCGGTACACCCTACAAATGTCATTTTTGAGCCAATTTTGGCTCGGTTGACCTAGAGTTGACTTTTTACCCAAAAGTCAACAATGAGTCAACCCTTTATCTAAATTTGACCAAATCCAAACTAGAGTTGACCAGTTGACCAAAAGTCAACTGTTGGTCAATAATTGACCAGTTTGACCTAGGGTTGACCTAGAGTTGACCAGGGTTGACCAATTGACTAAAAGTCAACTGTAAGTCAACTCTTGACCCCGTTTGACTTGCTTTGACTTATTTTGTCTTGCTATGACTGGTATGACCTAGAGTTGACTTAGTTTGACTTGACATGACTTAGTTTGACTTAGATTGACTTGACATGACTTAGTTTGACTTAGATTGACTTGACAGGACTTAGTGTGACTCAGTGTGACCTAGTTTGACCTAGATTTTATATCATTCATTAGAAATCATTCATAACTTTGTTAAACCTAAATTAACATGCAATATCTCATCTTTAGGTCTCTGATTACCACTCTGAGCATTGATATACCCTGCAGCTCAGGACAGCAGGCGAGTACATTTACTGATAATTTTTATTGTCTTGATATCTGCTATATCCGATTCAGTTGTACTGTATTACTCGATTTCCAGTCACGATAGTTCACGGACTAGTATATGTTGGATCACGACATGAGATATTGTTCCTAGATTTTCTGGATATATTGGTACATTTCCTGTCTTGTTCCCTGTACTTGTATAGACACCGATTTCTAAGGGGACTTGCTACCCTCTTATGGAATCACGTGTCATGGTGTGTCATGTCCAGATCTATTGTACTATTCGGGGATGGAGAATTATTAGAGGCTATGTGATCCAAGCCATCCTATCACTATATTCTTGTGCTCGCGTCACTCTCCCCACACGTAGGGTGTAGCGAGATCCTATTTTCCTTGTGCTTGCTATCCAGGTTGGCCGGCATGACCCTTCTCAGATTTTTTTGTGATTGTCGGGCCAAGTGGATAGTCTGCCCTGTAACATATCCCAAGCCGATCACATAACATTCTAATAATTCAAGGCGTATTTTATATTTACTTATCTTATCTTATATCCTGCTATGTTCTACATTCAGTATTTTCTCACCATGCTATGATATTCAGTTACTCACATGTTCTACATGCCTTTGCGTTGTACCTTGATTGGAGACTAAGTTCTTCTCGGGAGAAGGGTTACAACCCCGGTCCTTGTTTGGTTTAAGGGTTGTAACTCAGCTTCCGAACGGTTTCCAAGTCTTCATATATCTTTATCTTGTATTTTATTATACTGTCTCTTATAGAATTTGTCAATTCACATGAAACTGCTGTTAGTGCTTGTACTTGCTCATTTTCCTGACAGGATACCGTTGATATATATTACAGATAATTCTGAGACAGACTGCTCGACCTATTATGGGCTCGAGTTAGATGGAGTAGTCCAGGACCGTGGCCTGATAGTAGAGCCACTAGACTTTGTTCTCCTGGAGTATTATAGATTAGTTGGGTTTGCCTGGACTGTGATCCAGCTAGTACTATCAGACTGTAGATTCTATTTTATATTTTGTGACCCTGTGATGTTGTGTATATATCTGGGCTTGTGTTGGATCTTGGACTTATTTTCTTTTCATCTATCATATATTTCCTTTTATGCTATCTACCTTAGTTTTATTATGTGATTGAGACTGTATTGCTATGTCACCTCCACTCAGAGTGTATATACTGTACAGGTACCTTTATACTGTTAGTCGTAGTATTTACAGACGTTATATACAGCATTCTACCGCCAATACTGCGGCGTAGGATGGATGTACCCACGTGCTCGTACCCCTCATAAGGGTGCGGTTCGTGACAATTGCTGAGTATGATTTGTATTTGTGTTCTATTGTATCTGTGGAAGATGTTATTGTGTGTACTAGACAGCGTTCCACCGCCAATACCGCGGCGTAGGATGGGCTTGGACACGAACACGTACTCGATTATCCGGAAGCGGGTTGTGATAAGCATGAAAGAAAGCTTGGGCACCCGTCTAAAGTTTAGTGTGGCTTATCATCCGTAGACTGACGGGAAGTTAGAGCATACTATTCAGACACTAGAAGATATATTAAAAGCGTGTATGCTTGACTTTGGCGGATCATGGGAAGAACATTTCCATCTTATGGGATTTTGTTACAACAATATCCATCAAGCGAGCATTCAGATGGCTCCATTGGAAGCATTATACAGTAGGAAGTGTTGGTCTCCTGTTTGTTGGAGCGACGTAGTAGAGCGACAGATATTGGGTACCGATTTGGTCGTGAACCCAGTAGAGAAGGTGAAGAAGATACAAGACCACCTGCGAGCAGCGCATGATAGATAGAAGTAGTGGGTAGATTATCATCGTCGAACCTTGGAGTTCAAGAAAGGTGACCATGTCTTCTTAAAGGTATCACCCACTAGTGGTACGATTCGATTCGCAGGACGTCGCAAGTTGAGTCCAAGATATATTAGTCCTTTCGTTGTCTTGGAACAAGTTGGAGAAGTTGCCCACAAATTT
Source organism: Iris pallida (assembly GCA_029216955.1). Lineage (NCBI taxonomy): Eukaryota > Viridiplantae > Streptophyta > Magnoliopsida > Asparagales > Iridaceae > Iris > Iris pallida. The sequence continues at coordinate 9,192,232 of JANAVB010027994.1, forward strand.
ATATTGCTACCGTCACTAGAGGGAGTGCATGACATATTCCATGTGTCCCAACTGAGAAGATGCGTAGAAGACAGTAGTCATGTTCTTGATCACTTCGAGATCACCGTAGGACAGAGATTGTCATATCAAGAACAACCAGTAGGGATCTTTGATCGTCGTGTGAAGGTGTTGCGGAATCAATCTATCTTATTGGTTCGTGTAGCATGGAAGCATCACTCGCTAGGAGAGTCTACTTGGGAGTACGAGGATGACATCCGAAATTGCTTTCCTCATTTGTTCAAAGATCAAGGTACTTTTTTCATATGTTAAATTTCCTTTTCCTTCACATTGTATACACCTACGTTAGTTTTAATTTCGAGGACAAAATTTTTGTAAGTTGTGTACAATATATACCCCCCTAATTTTATAAAATTTATTATATTTTATTAAGTATTTTAGTATTTTTTTCTTGTTTATTAAATAACTTAATAATTAATTATAGGATTTTTGGTAATAACAAAACTAATAAGTATTTTATATACATGGTGGGTACTTTGCACAAAATTATTTTTACTAAAATATACATTATAAGTGTATTTGAGTTATAGATTTTTTAAAATACATGTTATATATATATATATATATATATATATATATATATATATATATATATATATATATATATATATATATATATATATATTATATACATATATTATATATACATATATTATATATATATATATAAAAAAATATATATATATATATATATATATATATATATATATATATATAATAGAGAGATTTATATACATTTCAATTTCTCACGAGATAGTATACACAGGGTATAGTCGAATTTTTGGATGAATTAGAAATCCCTCAAAACCTAACAAAATCATTCAAAATTTGTTCCTATATTGTCCCAAAATCGATTCTCCACTAGATTGCCTTGAAATCCGATTCAAATCAAATTTAAATTCGATTTGAAATCAAATTTAAATATCATGTATAAAACGAACCGGACACGAGCGCAAAGAGGAAAAAGTTTTCTAAAATCCTCTCGAATACTACTGCCCTTGCGCCCAACGCCCCTTCCCGATCGCCTGCATGCCGCCGTCGGCCACCACAACGCCGGAGAGTCACCAAAGCCCGATAGAGAAATAGGGTGTTCTGTTTCAACTCGACCGCCTGGTACTCAAGTTCTTCCCTATTTTTCTTCAATTCTACCTAATCAATTTTCGATATAGAAATTCCTACTTGAAGTCGATATGACCCTCTCCAATCCAAGTAATTGATTGTAGGAAAGAATCGATAAAAAAAATTGCATTAAACTTGGAAGAAAAATGCTTAAATAAGCCGTTTAAAGGCAGCCGCCATCCTAACTTGGAAGGATGATTCCAGCTAGGTTATTTCAAATTTTCAAAAACTAATTAAAGACATACCTAGACAACATATAGGGCTTCAAAATCCTTTTTACATAAGTCGATTTCATCGACTGTGTGTCGAGAAATCAGTTTTCCAAAAATGACGAAAAATTATTTTCAAAACTGTAGAAATTTTAGAAAATTTCTCGATATGGCGTACGCCCCGATAAACCAGGCGATGTGGTCGTGAACCAAAAGCATCGAGAGGTGTGTATTGACTTTGCTGACGTGTGAAAATTGACGGAACTCGATTTCGTTGTGTGTGCGCGATAAAATTGAGGCATATTGGTCGAGATACCTCGTATCGACCTCTTTGCAAAATAGTTCATAACTTTGTGCATGTTCATCATCTCGAGACAAAAATTGTGCCACTAGACTCCTGTCATTCATTTAGCCCTGTGAGTCAATTTTGGTCCAATTCTGTGAAGGTCAACCGGAACTATTTTGGCGAGCCCGCGACCCAATCCAACAGACAAAATTGTGCACGGCTCCCCGAAATACAACTTTGGACATGCGATTAAGTTTATATCATCAAACCAGACCCATAAACATATAATTTGATGACTTTAGAGACTGTAGATATTGGCATACTTTTCGGTGCAAAGGAAGCCCAACGGGGGACACCGTTTTGGCCCAAAATTATGATTTTGCCCCTATATCTAGAATTGGACTTATGGGTAGACGAATGTAGATTTTTTTTATACCAAAAATGTTCGTGATATTTATTTCAGCATCCAAGGACGTTTGCGGGAGTTGACTTACATTATTCTTGATCTAAGTTGCTAGATATTGTCATTTGCACACCACCTCCAGGCAAGATACCTTGCCAATATATTATGCTCATTATTTGCTATTTTGTTCTGTTATTTTTATTTAGTCATATATATACTGCATGTTTCTATTATACTGAGCATCCAAGTCATACTTGTGTGCGAGCGACTACATTAGTCATTTTATTTTTTTATTTTTGTATTGACCTAGTACTAGATGACTACCCATTGAGGTACGATATCGTTATATCTCCTATGGCCTTGACACTTGCTTTATCACGAGTTGTGAGTCAAACGGAGGACACGGACTTGCGTGGTCGGCTAGCCACCAATACGTATGAGATGTGCGACAGTTAGGGAATAATTGCCAATAGAATTGCATGATTAGTGGACTTGGCAGTTACTAGAGGTTCATGTATGTTATGGATATGACATATATAGGCAATGGGTGGGGAGAACAGTTACTTGCATGGGCGAAGGATGCACTTTCCTTTTATGCCGGAAGCTCTGTTGGAGATACGGTCCTGATACCCCTATTTTTCTGATCCTGGTAGCCTCTGACTTTGGAATGTCATATTTTGAAGTCCCTGTTGTCCAATGAGGGGGCCATACCAAATCCCACTGTAGACAGAGTGCCCATGTATTGAAGGTTTATTCTTAACTTTATAATCACAATAGAATGGTTTGGCACTATATTGCATGCATCTTTATTTATGAGAAATTTTAAGTTGCACCCCACTTTTGTTATCCATATTCAAGGTGTACCCCACACAATTACCAAAATATAAGACATCCCCAACTTTTGATGAAAACCGTCATTGAGTGACGGTCAACCTTATTGACCAATTTGTTTTGGCTAAAATACCCTTTGTCTTTTCCCCTTTCGTGTGTACCAAGCCCTATGTTCAACCCATCCGCATCCACCGCCGCCTCCTCCTTCTCGTCGAGGTTCCCTTCCCGCCGCCACCCCCTCCATGCCATGCCTCCTCGTCGGCGGCCACCTTCCCTGTGCCAGCAACCGCAACCACAACAATAATTGAAGCTCTGGCGGCAGCAACAACAGTTAGGGCACGCTGCGGTAGGGGCAGGGGCACTTGCCATCGGTGATTGATTGTAAGGAAGCAAAGTTTACCTCCATAAGGCCTAGCTAGGCCATGGCCATGGGTGGCAACCACATACCCAAAAGGCAAGAGGACAAATCAGCATCATGTGATGATCACCACCACCAACAGCCCTACTACTAGTCTAGTACTAGTACCACCACCATGAAATTAACTTAGCTCCCTTGTTTGGCCAAGAATTAAATTGGGGTCATGCATGCATGTATGCACGGAGGAGGTGGAGGGACGACGCCGGTGGAGAAGGGGGACGTAGGGGTGGGGGACGTCGATGGAGGATTGGGGATGCGGAGGGTTGGACGCGAGGGTTGGACGAGGGGCACACGAAAAAGAAAAAGATAATAGGGGTAGTTTAGTCAAAACAAATTGGTCAACGGGGTTTACCGTCACTCAATGAAGATTTTTGTCAAAAGTGGGGGTATCTTACATTTTGGTAATGCGGTGGGGTACACCTTAAATATGGGTAACAAAAGTGGGGTGTAACTCAATTTTTTTATAGTTTATATGGCATGCTATTTTCTTGTATCTTGTTACATCACTCTGAGGACCTGGTGACCTCTTCAGGCTTAGACGACCAGGAATTCCCCCAGGAGTACGATACTGTACCGGATCCATCTTTCTCAATCGTTGAGGTCTCGTCTTCCGAGATCTAGTTTATTAGTCACGACTTGTTACTTGTAGTGGACATCTTTTATTTCTTTTATTATGTTTTAGGAGGTCAGACTCCAGTTATCTCAGACTCTTTTCATAGCTGTTTGGTAGTGAATTTGTTTCCACCCAGCTATATCTTTTGACCCTTTTATTTTATTTTTATCTAGACTATTATTTCTCTTTTGTGTTATGTGAATAGATATGGATTATCTGTGATTGGCCTGCAACATATGTATGTGTATGAGGATTCCACATATTAGAGTATTCTACGTATGCATGCAGCTGGCATGTTTCTTATGCCTAGTCCTATGTATATTGGGACTGGAGCATTACATACTAGCTACTTGTAGAGATAATCAAGGCAGTATTACCAACAGATACTAGATTTTGAATACTTAGAGAGAGAACAGAAGCAGAAGAGCAGAATGGATTGAGGATTCATTCTGATGGGACATTACGATATAAAGATCGTCTATATGTACAAAACAAAGAGCTTCGACAATAATTTATGGTTGAAGCACATAGCTCAATCTACTCTATACACCCCGGAGGAACCAAGATGTACTGGAATTTACAGCAACACTATTGGTGGCATGGGATGAAGCGAAAGATAGCTTATTTCGTAGCCAAGTGTTTGGTGTGTCGACAAGTAAAGGCGGAGCACCAGAAATTAGCTGGATTGTTGCAGCCGCTTCCTATTCCTGAGTGAAAGTGGGAGTACATCACCATGGATTTCATCATGGGATTTTCTTGAAGTCTTAGTGGATGAGACAAAGTATGGGTGATCGTGGATAAGCTTACCAAGTCATCCCACTTCTTGCCTTTTAGAGTGGGCTAGTCCACGAATGTCTTGGCTGACATATACATGAAGCAAATAATGAAGCTACACGGGGTTCCAGTTAGCAACATATCAGACCAGGATTCGAGATTCACATCTCATTTCTGGAGGAGCATACAAGAAAGCTTGGGCACCCGTCTGAAGTTTTGTACGGCTTATCGTTCGCAGACTGACGAGAAGTCAGAGCGTACTAATCAGAAGCTAGAAGATATATTGAGAGCGTGTATACTTGAATTTGGCGGATCATGGGAAGACTACCTCCATCTTGTGGAGTTTTCTTACAACAATAGCTATCAAGTGAACATTTAGATGGCTCTATTTGAAGCATTATTGTCACGACCCGTACCCTCTTTTTGGGATGCGAGTGCGTGTGCAAGTCCAGTCTACGCCGCGATATTGGCGGTAGTACACTGTCTATCCCGAAATAATAAGTGCTAATAAAATATATCTTTATTGCTCATTCACAACAACTAAATCATTTACAATATTTAAAGATTATATTTGAGTGAAATACATGGTCTCACAAAATAGAAAACAACAAACTCAACTATCTACTAGTCTTCCACGGTTTTGGCCTTCAATTACACCCATATCTTCCCAATGCTAGAAGTGGTCGCAACTAACCTGAAAAATTAGTTGCCAGTCAGGAATGGAACGAGTACATTCTAACAGTAGTTCCAATAATTAAAAAATATATAAAACAGTAAAATACTGAAATACATGATGGTTAAAAAATAGAGAATTATGGTATAAAAATGTGAGTAAAAGAAGGAGAGTATGGTAATAAAGACAAGATATTAATATGAACAATAGTAAACAACTAAAGTACAAACCATGCTATATAGCATGACTGCATCTAACTAGTGAGTTGAAATACCGCTTTCGACATGTGAATAACTAAGGGGTAAATCCAGCCAACCATACGAGTCGTGTGCGGCTGCTGTCATTCATGTTTAGACCAATAGAATATTTCTGGGTAGTTCACACGTCTACTAAGATATTTTTTCGTCGACTAGCACTCATGGATTCAAACAGGTCATAAACACGTTAATACATTAGTCACAAAAATAAAGAATCCATAACGACTACATCATGTAACCATCGTATCGAGAATCAAACAGAAAATCAATGTAAAATACTACTAAATACATGAATCATAAAAGTTATCAAATTTGAAAACTATCAGAAAATGTACTCGCATAGGGTCCTTTGCTGGTGAAACCGATAATCCCATTGAGTACAGAATAGTCTGATTAGCCTAAGGTCGATATGACGAAGTCAAAATCAATAGAAATAAGAACATATGACTAGTCATGATCAAAATCAAGCTAATCTAGAATTTAAAAAGAAAAATTCTAAATAAGGAAATAGGTATATTTACTTAGAAAACTATTTACAACTAGTTAGAAATTATATATGATAATTGAAAACTATAAAAATAATTTAGACAAATACGTTTGAAAATCTAGTAAATTATTTTACAAAAAATCCTTATTAATAAAATACATGATCATATACATATAATACTTATAAACTATTTAGAAAAATATTTTTGATATTTGAAAACTATTGATTCAAATATTTAAATAACTATTTTGGAAACTATAGAGAAATCATATTTAAGCCAAAAATATAATTTAACTAGATAGAAAAAATAATAATATTTTTAAGGTCAAGAAACTATATTTAAAATACCAAAATACTATAGTAATATTTTAGATCAAAATATATCGTTTAATTAAATAGAAGATACTTAAAATATATCTTTATTTAAATCAATAAATAATAAGTAACAAATTATACTAATGATAATAATAACCATATTTGAATACCATAAAAATACACTAATATAATTCTACTAATAAATAATAATATTTAATATACTAGTAGAACCAATAATAATGATAATAATAATAATGATGATGAGTTTATTAAAATACTAACATTAATAAATACGTACATATGTATGTTGTTCTCTCGAAATAAAGTAATAATATACTTTAGAGTTTCTAACCCAATAATAATGATAAAAATAAAAATAACAATATTAGATAACAAAATAATTACAATAACACTAATAATAAATAATAACTAATTAACTATTATTTCTAGAGGCCCAAGGCCAAAACTATAATTAATATGGATTTTATAAACATGATTTTTATAGAAAATATTTATCTTAATAAAACAACAATACATAACAATAATGTAACACTAATATCAAAAATTAGTATACCCTTATAAAATATTGTTCATATATATACACATAAAATACTATATAATACTAAATATAAACTACCAACCCTCTATTAATAAGGCTAGCCTAACAGTTTAGGCCAACCCATAACCTAGTAATTAAACATATATAACTAGAGTATAAATGTGATGGCTTAAAGCCCAATCCCAAGCCAACAATTTTCCTCATAACCCAAACGCATTTATACTCTTTCTTGATGTAAGAGAGAGAATACTAAGAGAGAAAGAGGAAAGAAACATAGAGACGAGTGGGAGGGAGAATCGGTGCTCACCCAAGTTATCAAAAGGTGCTGGCCCTGACAAAAGAGCTTGGCGGTGTCGGCCTCGGCTTGGAGGCGGTCGGAGCGGTCGAGCACCGTGCTTCGGCCGTGGAGATGGTGAAATGGTCTGCTATGACGACGAAGAACTTTGTTCGGTGCAGGGCTGCGGACGTGGACAGTGCTGGCTCGCTGGCAGAAGGTGCACATATGCGGGGGGTGGCGTGATGGAAGGGCGCGACGCGATCTGATATGAGTCATGCAGTCCATCACCGGCGCAGGACTGGGGTCTCGACGAATCCTAACTAGGGGTCAAAACTCCTAGTTAGATAAGATTTAGGATTTTTGTTAGATATCCCTAATTTAAATCAAAATAAATATTAAAAATAAAATTAATTTAATCACTATCATAATTAAAATAGACATTCGATAATATCAATTTGTTTAAATCATATATATCGTAATCTTAATCCAATAATGGATTATACTACTAATAATTTTGAAAATATATCTAATATTATCAAAGTAAATTTAATAGAATTCGAAATCATTAAAATATATTAATTTAAATCAAAATAGTATTTCAAATTCATATTAATTCAATTTTAGTTCCACAATCAGTCACCATAAACATTTAAAATTAATGTCTTATATTTATTAAAATAATTTAAAGCATACGCGATACTGATCAAGATAAACCAAAAATAAATTTATATTAATCCAAAGGTTTGTTTGAAGATAAATTGGCAATTGTTTTTATTGACCGAAACAATTATGGTTTTCAAATCGCTTTCGCGCAAATATTTTGAAAGTAAGAATATCTTTGTAATGCCAATAATGAATTTAAGAATAAATATTTTATTAATTTTAAGCAGTATTTTCGAACTATAAATGTAGTTTTCGAAACAAAAAAGAAAATATTATCAAACAATTAAAAAATATATTTTTAAGCTTAATTCAAAATTCTTCGATAAAATCTTTTTACTATTTCCAAAAATACTTATGATTTTCAAGTCAATTTTGGGAACCAATTTCGATAAAATTCAAAAAATAATAACCAACATATTTCATTCCAAATATAATAAAATATTTTTATTAAAACAATTCAGTAGTCTTAAAATATTCAGTCAAAACTAGTTGTTGATAAAAGGATTAATCATAACATATCATTCACGAAGTCCCGACAAAATTTATCTATAAAGACAATAATTAAAATAATTTTTTTTTGAAAAATCGGGTAGAGGAGTTACAAATTTACCCACCTAAGAAAAATTTTATCCTCGAAATTTCAAGGGCATGACTTGGTAGGACTAAGAATATAATCAAGAAAATGATGCGATTAATGATGAAAACTAGATAAGCATAATCGCGGATAGAACCTAAACCTTAAGGAAGGGTACGATTTGGCACGATCCTAAATATATTCAAAATGATTGAGTCACGATTAAATTTTTGTTTAAGGATGATCAAAGAATTCGGTTTAGCACGAGTGATTGTTTGGGCATAATCAAAATATGACAAAATTATATGATCAAGGATCTAGTCAAGGTCAAAGTCTAAGCACGCTTAAGGATAGAACCAAAATAGGATTAGCTAAACGAGAAAAGTCATTAGGCGCGATTAACTACTAATTGAAAAGATGTAAGCGTGATCAACGATCAAAAGTTAGGCAAAGTCTAACATGATTAAAATTACTTGGATAAAGTAGGATGTAGTTACGACTTACGATCAAGGCTAATCATGCAAGTAATCCAAGCATTTGGCACGAGTTTGAACATGATCAAAATAATCATGATCAAAGTTGGAATAAAATCTAAATATTATATATAATACAACAAAAATACCTTTTAATGACGGCTAAAAACTGTCATTAATTAAGTACCATGACGTTTTTTTCCAATCCAACCGTTATGAAAACGGGTGTTATAAATGTTTTTGAAAGCATTATAGATAATTCTTCCAAAAACATTATTAATAGGTTGAATTTCTGCTACGTTTTATTTTCAAAGCATTATGGATATTTATGTAAAATCGTTATGAATAGTTAATATGGTTTAGAAGTCAGGACATTTTGAAAGCGTTATGAATAGATGATCTGTATATGGTCATTGTATCACATTTATATCGCTCTATACTGTATGTCCAAACCTTGCTCAATTCAATTCGAAAACAACAACTTTGATCCATATTCACAACAAAACATTGAAATGTAATATAAAGTACCATTCTCCATTTCATTGTCTCAAAATTGGGTACATCAATATCTCACAGATATAGAGTACTTTAGCTAGTTACATTTTATTGTCTCAAAATAGAGTACTTTAGCTACCATTATACATTCATTTCATTATATACATCTTCTCAAAATATATAAAGTATCCAATATAGAGTTTACACTTTAAAAAATTCATATCGGAATCCCATAATGTGAAACTTTTGATCTTCTGATCTTCTTCCAACTAGTATGCACCTAAAAAATTCATATCAGAATCCCACAATTCAGAAAAGAAAGAGTAACTCTAAAAAAATTATCGGAATCCCATAAATTTAGCTATGCAGAATAAAAACTATAAGCAAATAAAATTGATAATATTACCATTTCATTATAAAATTTCAAAAAAGAAGCATTCACATATAACTATGCAACATCAAAAACTAATGTATGTTTAAGACTCCAAACCCCTGATGCATGTTCATGTTAGCATTTGTGGACGAACAAAAGATTATAAGTCTTCACCAAATAGGAGATGTTGGACTACAATCCTTATATGATTCCAGAAAATACTTAAGTTGGTCACAGACTCAATTCGACAAACATATATTATGGTTGCTACGACATGTTATGTTCCTTATGTACCATGTCACAGACTCAATTCGACAAAAATAGTGTGACTTGGTCAAATCATCGATCCCAATGGGTATAAAAGATTATAATTATCAGCCAAATTGAAGTCTAATGTGAAAAAAAGAAGAAATTAGTGAATAAAATTTGGCTGGGACCATCTTGATCCCATCCTCTCTCCCTCTCAAAGAAAAGGAAAAAGAACATATTAGGAATAGAAAACCAAAGAATTTTAATCATTCTTGGCATTACATGATGTGTTCACCTATATGTTGCCAGGCCTACTGGATACATCCTTGTGAAAAAGGTGCACAAATTTTAGTATGTAGCAAGCTTGTTTTGAAAGAACACTTACTTTTCACAAATTAAATTTTTTGCACTGATTGCTGTCACGACCCGGTCCCAAATTGTTGGGTCAAATCGGATCATGTCCAGCCTGTACCGTTGTGAGACGGCGGCAGTAAGCTGTATCCACTTGCAGGTAATCTCAACAACAAAATCTAAATTTGTCACAATTTTAATAATTCAAATATTTATAAAATTTTTTGTTCAATACAAGAAAGATACAACTGATAATCAAAACTGAATTAACTATCTTCAACACAACTTTCCCTAAACTAGAGAAGAAGAAGTAACATTTAAGCAGCCAGCTCATCAGCCTCGAGATCATCGTCTTCCAATTGGGACTCGGGTAACACCACAGGATACAGCTCAGGATCATCGTTGCTTCCTAAAAATGTTGGATCTCCAATCAGGAGGGAGCAAGTACAATTATGAATATCTAACAATTCAAATAATAATGGAAATTTGCAATTTTAAACAATTTGAAAAACTTGAACAATATTTTCCAACAATTTTTCTACGATTGAAAACAATGTGATTTGAATAGGTAACGACTATGACCGGCTTGGGTTGTACAATTGTATCCTAGTGATACGATACGGCTTATCCCCATGTGTAAGAGGGGTAAGCTCGCACAATCAATATGCAATATTAGTTGTATTGGTCATAGACGCTACACTACTCCCCCAATATCCCCACAATCAATAACAATCAATATTTGAACTCTAGGAGAGAGTTCCACAATCAATATTTGAACTCTAGGAGAGAGTTCCGTGTAGCAATGTGGTTTAAGCATGCAAGATAACAATTACTAATTAAATTGCCAAATAACATAACCGTACTTGCCTTGGTATGACTGGAAAGAGGGTAATGTCTCCGAGATGAATTTCAGACTTGTCCTCAAAATCCTACAATCGAGAAGTCTACCTTAGAATCAATGTTGAACCATATCTAGGTGTGCTAGTTAAAATCTCTAAAACTGAACCCTAGTCAATTTTCATCTTTATTACCTTAATACAGACAAAAGACAAATTATCGATGTGCGTTATAATTAATTACGAAGGAAAGATCAATTTTTGTTTACTTTTAGGAAAAATCGTATTTATTTGGCAAAACTTTGTGATTTTATAATATATATAAAAATAGATTTCGAGAAAATGTGAATTTGTTAAATATTACAAACTAATTATTTAAGGTAAGAAAATATTATTAATTTTCTATAAAATAATATTTATTTAATACTTTACACGCTCTAACGATCAAATCATCCAATCAGAAAATAAAGAAAATATCTACGCTATTACAGAACCACCAAAATAGAGACTGGGCTTATGCCCTTACAAACTTTTACATGAATTAAAATAAGAAGAAAAATATTAGTTAGTCCTGAATAATGTCCTGCACTTTTAAATACTGAAAATAAAACTAATAAAATAAATAAATCAAAATCTTTAGAGTCTCAGACTTGGTTAGCTAATACCTCAACGTCCGGGTAAAACCGGTTTCGTTTGCATTTCGCTAGAGCTCATGGACCGGTACGGTCGTCGCCCAAAAATTCAATTAATAAATATTCCCAAAAATTCATTTATAAAATTTTATAAAAATTTGGGCAGTATTCCCTCTATATTCGAGATAACCCAAAACTGGAAAATTTGCTAACAACACACAAATATATCCCAAACCAGGGAAAAATCCATTTTTTTACAAAAATACACCATAAACATATTCCCGAAACGTAATTTGAAAACCCGAAGTATAATCGGCAATCCCGAAACTAAATCGGAAATACCAAAGCATTAAAATTCGGAAAACCCGAATTAGAAAAATAACCCAAAAATAATTCCAGAAGCTATTTCCGAAGGATTCTCGGAAATTCAGAATCCATAACCACAGAAAACAAAATAAGTCCAGAACATCCCGAAAATCTGAAATAAACAAGTTCCAAAAATTTTTCGGAAAAATTCTCGAAAATTCCGAAAATGAAATCACAGAACCCATCAACACCAAAAACCCGAGTTTATACGGAATCCACGGTTACGGAAATTTTTCGAAACAAATCTCGGAAATCCCGAGATTCCGCGGAACATAAAAATAACCAGCATAGTTTTCCCGAGAAAACTCGAAATTCCCGGGATTCCAAAATCAGAACCTTCACAGAAAAATCACAGAAAAATCACAGAAAGCATTTCGGAAAATCCAAAAATGTTACGTCTACAAATACCTAATTCTCGGGGGAAAATCGGGGACCAAAAATCATCATAGACATCACGACGGGAGGGACGAACTACTGTGTTTACACAAAAATTACCAAAAGCTTGATGACGGAATCCTAAGGGTAGCCTCGAACTCGGGACGACGCCATGCCGGGGTACGACTGCGCAATCCACACACGAGCACGGAGCACCAGCGGACAGGGAGGCCACGCGGGGAGGGCGCCGGCGTCGAGATCGATGGAAACTCCAAAATTGGGTTAGGGCACGTTTTGGAAAGGTTGGGGAAAGTGGTGTGGAGAAAATGGAAGCATGGAGGAAAGCTTTAAATAGGTGAAGAAAGGGGTTGGGAGTCGATTGGCCGGCCGGCCTTAATGGCGACGGCGGTGGTTACGGGAGGGGGTCGGCCGACGGGTTGGAATGGGAAGAGCCCCACGTTGGTTTTGAGTAAAGGAAAGGAAACCAACTCATATGTAATGAAGAGAGAGAGAAAGAGTTAAAGAAAGTTTGCAAATGGCAATAATGAACACTTGCTGACAAGTGCATAAGAGTATGCTCCACTATAGAAACCCATTTAAACCCACTCTTTAAATTTCAATTTATGGGCTTAAGCCCATTAAAGCCCAATTAATATATAAAAGTTTTCCAACCCATTATATTAAGGCCCACCAGCTATAGAAAATGTTTTAAAGCCCAATAACAATAAACTCATTTCAATTTAAAACTTTATTTAAAATAAAACATTTTAAAATATTTTTTTCTCTATACAAAAATTCCTTTTTAAAAAAATTTCTTTAAATTAACTTCTTTTGAATGTAAACTAATTTTAATAAACAAATTCTTTAAATTGAGACTAATTTTTTTTTAATTATAAACATTTCTAATTATTTATGAAAAATGAAACTGGGTTTCACAAGCTTCCCTCCTTTAGAAAATTTTGTCCTCAAAATTTAAAGGGCAGGGTCAGGGTTTTAATCATGCAATCATGCCTGAAATCAGTTTGGACATCTTCCTTAACAGTCTTATGCCCAAGTAGTTTAACAATACCAAAACTCATCTAATGCTATATATTCATCAATTTTATCCACTATTTAATTTACATTCTTCCCTCCTTTAGAAATAATGTTATTCTCCATGATTACTAAATTCCCGATTCCATTCCTAAATTGCCAATCACCTTAAAATTTTGTCTTCTATATTTTCAATCTTGAACACATCTCATATTCATGCAATATGTATTTCTCCCAGCTTGCTAATATATTCAATTTAATTCTATGATTTGATACTCCTTGTCTTTAATACTTCAATGTCAAGCCTTGGTGCCCAAATTCATATCTAAAATCCTACACCACGTTTCAATATTCTGATTTGTCACGATCCATAAAATTTTATCATTTCTTTCTCATAGATGATCATTACTGTGATTTTAGACTATCATGTATATATCTTCATTTTCCTATTTGATCTCGAATTCTCTATGAAATCATGATTAAGCTCAAATCCTTTATTTGACTAAACTTTCTCAAAAATAAATCTTATTACATCTTTCCAACCAATCTTTCCATTTCTGTTTTTTTTCCTGTAATATTGGCACCCTTCTATTCATACAATTCGTCATCCTCAATTATTTATATTTTAAGTCCAATATTTCTTGTTTCGATTATCCTTTATAGTTAATTCACCATGCACCTTCCTAGAGTGCATCTCTATGCCTAACATTGACAACATTTAATCTTCAATGTCAAATTATTCATAAACTTTCCTCGATACTAATCACCATTGTACATTTTAACTCATATAAATCCTATATATCATGCACTCTAAAAATCCAAGCTATAAAATGTTCTAGGTTTACTTCATAAGGCAAAATCAGATTCGAGGCATGATTGCTAAATATAAAGATAAAATGTAAACATGTTTAGAATCTTCTAGATAGAGTTTAGAATATTTTGTTGTGATCAAAATCATGAGTAAACATTTAAATAATCATAACGAGTTTAAAGTTTTAAAATGAGATCAAATAAAATAGAAAGGTCATAAAATACGACATCAATTTATTTGAGAAACAAAAGATAATGTAATTTTCCGAAATGAGGGATAATTTTCAATTCAAACTGGTATGAGGTATAGGAGTTTGTGACTCAGAAAGAATCAACAAGTTGTACGATTTTAAGATGGTGAGGGTGATTAAAAATAGCCATGACAAGAACATAATTTGATAGATCATTTCTGGAGGTGGGAGTAAGTGCTAGGATACAAATCCTCAGAATGATTAAAGATAACCATGATATGAATATAGCCTTATTAATATTCGAAAACCAATTATTTTTGAAGTCACTTTGTTTCAAATTCATGCCTCGCCAATGTGCACCTGACTGCAATAAATTTTTTGACTCCATAACTTGAATAATTTAGTTTACCGAGTAATCTTCCAACTTTACCCATTTCATGGCTAAGCAAACATAGAACAAAGTCTCAATAATATTTGAAAACCTAACGATTACCTGTCATTATTTCAACTTAGAGTTTGTGCCTCGCCAGTGCACAACTAGCTGCAGTAAACTTGCAGTTTTCCATAATTCAGATAAATGACTATCACGTAAATGTGCGGAGTCATGTTAGGTTGCTAAATATTTCCTCAGCTTTGTCCATGTGAATTTCAGAGGAATTTCAAATATTCAAACGAGTTTAAAGTTCTAAACAGGATAGAAAATGTAGATGACTGTTCTTCTGAGATCAAGGAATTTATCAAAATATGTGTTTGAGATTCAAGAGACTGGGGCTAAAATCAAGAGGAGTATCTGTTCTCCGATTTTCTTTTCCAAAGATGAAACGATCAACCTTGATTTGAATAATTGAGTCAAACACTAGATAAGATAGGAGCATCACCGCTTCGAATTAAGTAAAAAAAACCAATAATAATATTTCCGACAAATCACTCAGGGAAAACAAAAAAATTATTTTGAGAAGAATAAGTTCATAACTAAGGAAAGTTGAAAATTTGAGAGAAGGTAAGTCTCATTTATTCAAGGAAATCAAATTGAAATTGTCTAGTAACGCCAAGAAATTAAATAGCTTTGGGACAGCTAAAAATCTCCTTGACTAAAGGAAATTTAACAATAGAATGGATTCAAAAATGTGATCAATTTTCTGACCGTTCCTGCTTCATGATCATAGAAGCTTTCTAGGCCTTGATTTGATCAAGAAATTGCATAGAGAGAGTAGGGTTTTAAGATGATTGGAGGAAGTCAACATATGAAAATATTCTCAGTTTTTGGAAAAACATAGGAGATAACAATATTGAAATTGAAAATAACTCCTTTAGAAGAATCATGAACTGAACTAATTCTTCTGGTAATAATTGACCTTTAGGCTTTATGGTCCCAGAATTTAGTTCAGAATTGATTTCGAGAAAGTCAATCAATTGGAAATAAGATTGGATATAATGGTTGTAGATATACATTGGGTAGATAAGAGTTTAATAGGGTTGCTAAGAGAATATTGAAACTCTTCATAACGAACGAATCAAAATGCCAAATAAAGGTAGAGAAGTAAGATCTGATCAACCAATGAAGAAGTTAAATTTAGGTTTGATAAAGAAGAAGAAGATTGAAAAATTCAATCTTATTCCAAAAACAATATGAATCCTAAAGTATACTAGAACCTGGAAATTATGGAAGGAAATTATCTCGAAAGTCATGGGACACTCAAAGGTACAATCAGCCTAATCTAGATAAGGTTTAGATACAAACACAAACAAGGTATCCTACGAATCTATAAGCAGGCAAAAATAGATATTTAAGTAAATAATTTCAGCCCTATAATGTAACATGGTGTATATCATCTAAGTGTTCTAGTTATTTCTAAAGTCTGTTTTCCTAAAGTCTCAACTATCCCTAGATCAAGTTACAGAACTGCACGATTGTCTAAACTAAGTTGACTAGACCAATTCACAGATCTGACCTGCATGGGCCACCACTAAAATATGTCACGATCCGGTCCCAAATTGTTGGGTCGAATCGGATCATGCCCAGCCTGCACCGTTGTGAGACGGCGGCAGTAAGCTGTGTCCACTTGCAGGTAATCTCAACAACAAAATCTAAATTTGTCACAACTTTAATAATTCGAATATTTATAAAAAATTTGTTCAATACAAGAAAGATACAACTGATAA
The DNA here is from genome assembly GCA_029216955.1 of Iris pallida. Taxonomy (NCBI): domain Eukaryota; kingdom Viridiplantae; phylum Streptophyta; class Magnoliopsida; order Asparagales; family Iridaceae; genus Iris; species Iris pallida. The sequence continues at coordinate 9,209,093 of JANAVB010027994.1, forward strand.
TCAAAACTAAATTAACTATCTTCAACACAACTTTCCCTAAACTAGAAAAGAAGAAGTAACATTTAAGCAGCCAGCTCATCAGCCTCGAGATCATCGTCTTCCAATTGGGACTCGGGTAACACCACAGGATACAGCTCAGGATCATCAATGCTTCCTAAAAATGTTGGATCTCCAGTCAGGAGGGAGCAAGTACAATTATGAATATCTAACAATTCAAATAATAATAGAAATTTGTAATTTTAAACAATTTGAAATACTTGAACAATATTTTCCAGCAATTTTTCTACGATTGAGAACAATGTGATTTGAATAGGTAACGACTATGACCGGCTTGGGTTATACAATTGTATCCTAGTGATACGATACGGTTTATCCCCGTGTGTAAGAGGGCAAGTTCGCACAATCAATATGCAATATAAGGGGTATTGGTCATAGACGCTATACTACTCCCCCAATATCCCCACAATCAATAACAATCAATATTTAAACTCTAGAAGAGAGTTCCACAATCAATATTTGAACTCTAGGAGAGAGTTCCATGTAGCAATGTGGTTTAAGCATGCAAGATAACAATTACTAATTAAATTGTCAAATAACATAACCGTACTTGCCTTGGTTTGACTGGAATGAGGGTAATGTCTCCGAGATGAATTTCAGACTTGTCCTCGAAATCCTACAATCGAGAAGTCTACCTTAGAATCAATGTTGAACCATATCTAAGTGTGCTAGTTGAAATCTCTAAAACTAAACCCTAGTCAATTTTTAATCTTTATTACCTTAATACAGACAAAACACAAATTATCGATGTGCGTTATAATTAATTACGAAGGAAAGATCAATTTTTGTTTACTTTTAGGAAAAATCGTATTTATCGATTTATTTGGCAAAACTTTATGATTTTATAATATATATATAAAAATAGATTTCGAGAAAATGTGAATTTGTTAAATATTACAAACTAATTATTTAAGGTGAGAAAATCTTATTAATTTTCTATAAAATAATATTTATTTATTACTTTACACGCTCTAACGATCAAATCATCCAATCAGAAAATAAAGAAAATATCTACGCTATCACAGAACCACCAAAATAGAGACTGGGCTTATGCCCTTACAAACTTTTACATGAATTAAAATAAGAAGGAAAATATTAGTTAGTCCTGAACAATGTCCTGCACTTTTAAATACTGAAAATAAAACTAATAAAATAAATAAATTAAAATCTTAAGAGTCTCAGACTTGGTCCAATCGTCATACTTTAGCTAATACCTCAACGTCCGGGTATAACCAGTTTCGTTTGTATTTTGCTAGGGCTCACGGACCGGTACGATCGTCGCCCAAAAATCCAATTAATAATATTCCCGAAAATTCATTTATAAAATTTTATAAAAATTTGGGCAATATTCCCTCTATATTCGGGATAACCCAAAACTTGAAAATTTGCCAACAACACACAAATATATCCCAAACCAGGGAAAAATCCATTTTTTTTATACAAAAATACACCATAAACATACTTCCGAAACGTAATCGGAAAACCCGAAGTATAATCGGCAATCCCGAAACTAAATCGGAAATACCAAAGCATTATAATTCGGAAAACCCGAATTAGAAAAATAACCCAAAAATAATTCCAGAAGCTATTTCCGAAGGATTCTCGGAAATTCCAAATCCATAACCACAGAAAACAAAATAAGTCCAGAACATCCCGAAAATCCGAAATAAACAGGTTCCAGAAATTTTTCGAAAAAATTCTCGGAAATTCCGAGAATGAAATCACAGAACCCATCAACACCAAAAACCCGAGTTTATACGGAATCCACGGTTACGAAAATTTTTCGAAACAAATCTCGAAAATCCCGAGATTCTGCGGAACATAAAAATAACCAGCATAGTTTTCCCGAGAAAACTCGAAATTCCCGAGATTCCAAAATCAAAAAAATCACAGAAAAATCACAGAAAGCATTTCAAAAAATCCGAAAATGTTACGTCTACAAATACCGAATTCCCAGGGGAAAATCGGGGACCAAAAATCATCATAGACATCACGACGGGAGGGACGAACTATTGTGTTTACACAGAAATTACCAAAAGCTTGATGACGGAATCCGAAGGGTAGCCTCGGACTCGGAACGATGCCTCGCCGGGGTACGGCTGCGCAATCCATACACGATCACGGAGCACCAGCGAACATGGAGGCCACGCGAGGAGGGCGCCGACGTAGAGATCGACGAAAACTCCGAAATTGGGTTAGGGCACGTTTTGGAAAGGTTGGGGAAAGTGGTGTGAAGAAAATAGAAGCATGGAGGAAAGCTTTAAATAGGTGAAGAAAGGGGTTACCGGAGTCGAATGGCCGGCCGACCTTGATGGCGACGGCGGCGGTTACCGAAGGTGGTCGGCCGACGGGTTGGAATGGAAAGAGCCCCATGTTGGTTTTGAGTAAAGGAAAGGAAACCAACTCATGCGTAATGAAGAGAGAGAGAGAGAAAGAGTTAAAGAAAGTTTGCAAATGCCAATAATGAACACTTGCTGACAAGTGCATAAGAGTATGCTCCACTATAGAAACCCATTTAAACCCACTCTTTAAATATCAATATATGGGCTTAAGCCCATTAATGCCCAATTAATATATAAAAGTTTTCCAACCCATCATATTAAGGCCCACCATCTATAGAAAATGTTTTAAAGCCCAATAACAATAAACTCATTTCAATTTAAAACCTTATTTAAAATAAAACATTTTAAAACATTTTTTTCTTTATATAAAAATTCCTTTTTAAAATAATTTCTTTAAATTAACTTCTTTTGAATGAAAACTAATTTTAATAAACAAATTCTTTAAATTGAGACTAATTTTTTTTAATTATAAACATTTTTAATTATTTATGAAAAATGAAACTGGGTTTCACAATTGCAAACCCAGCATGTTCCAGAAACCATAAAAAGACAGCAATGTGTGCATGAATGTTGCAAATGGACCATGATAAAGTCTTCCTTCATAGGCCGGATGGTTTCGCCAAGCTGCGGAATGGTAGACGTTGTAGATAAAACAAATAAAAGTTCCAATACTCAGAAATATATAATACGGTAGGTCTAATGTACTGATTATCAGCTTAAAAAGGTCGAAAGCAAGGGAGAAAAAAATAAGATAAGAATGAATAATGACCAATATAGTAGCTAAAAGCCATATCAATCCAATAGAGTAGATATAAGAATTTTCTGGCGCAGATGAGCATGGGACCTCAAACTTCAATAAGTACGACTTAAGACTATAGATATACCTCACAAGCACCAAGAAAGGAAGATCAAAATACTTATAAATGAAAGCACACATTCATGACTTATTCAAATTCAAAGTGTAGAGGATACATAATGCCCTTATGTCACTCACCTCTTGAAGGATTGTTATCCCTGGCTACAATTTCAATGCTGCTGGTATCTCTGAATGATGTATGCAGGCAAATCTTTGCACCAAACTGTATAAATATAATATAATTAAATGTCTACTTCAGAAATCAAAATCAATCCATTATCTAAAGTTACAATAGTATATAAAAAAGAGTTCCACAAAATATATAGAAAGAGCTAAATGACTTTAAATGCATAAATGACTTTGGCATACATAATATGCACGTAAAATAAGTAGTTGAATGGTGCAAGTAATGAGTACAACCGACAGACAAATCACTAGCCTCCCACTACTATATGGGTTTGGACGGTTGATATATGGGTTAAGTATACAGTGATAATTGTGTTTTTTTCCCTCCGAACAATATCCAACATATTGAAGGAAACGACAAAAATCACATATCGCCCCCTATTCGCTCATGCCGCTCATGGCCACCACCCTCCTACACCTCCGCCATAGTATCTCTATGTAAATCATCTAGCTGGACTCGACATATCTATTACTTTAATGTTTCTTACACCTTTTGTCATATAACTTGTCCAATTTTGGAGACTAAAAAATAGTAGAATGCCTCATCAGTCCGTTTGGCATATCCGTTGAACAAAAGCCAAGTATGATATTTTTTTGATTTTTAAATCTTAATTAACATATAGGTCAGTCTTGTAGGAGTATTGTCCATTTGTAGATTTTTATCCATTTATAAATTTTCCGAAAAAACTCTATGTATGAACAGGATCCGGTCAAAGTGTCAAAAAAATGTAGATAAAAGTTCGAGTCAAGTTTATTTATATTTATAATCAACACGGAAGGAGTAACGGATTGGATATATCACTACCCGGCCCAAACTTGTAATCTAATAGGTAGTCAATCGAGGCGGCTAGGATTTGGTAATTATACGTTATTTATTTTAAGATCAAGACATAATTAGCATATTATGACTCAATCATTTCTATTTAGCCAAGTCAAGATAATAATGGTAAATCTTGACGTAATAAAGCCCAAGAACAAAGAAGAAACAACATCACACTTGGCCTCTATTATTGGAAGGTTCCAAATACAAAAACCCAACTTTAAATTGAAACACAATATCACCTGGTCAGCAGCTGCCTGGAGTGTTAAGTGATCTCTCCATTCCCCAGACCTAATACCAAAATAGCAATTTGACAACAAAGAGAAATGTAAGCAAGCCACCAGTTCAAAAATAACATAGAGTAGAATATGTAATCATATCATATATCACTTCAACAGAACAGAGGATAATAGGTTAATATGTATAAAATAGAGTACCCATATAGACAATTAAAAATAAGTTGATACAATACCGAATTCATGAGCCAGGTAGATGATGTTCATCGAATGACATCTTTCTGAGGATCGCAGGCCTGTCGTATCTAGGGAAGACGACATTGAGTATAGTCGATTGCAGACGAAAGCTGTCACAAAAAATAAAATAAAAAAATTGATGTCGTTGAGGATGGCCTCGGCCAAATCCACCTCGTCCCTCCGTTCGCTGTCGTTTCTCGCCATGACTGAATTTTTTCTACAGGAAAGGAATGAATAGGAAGCTAGCAAATAGAAAATAAGCCCTAAACTACTGATAGAAATTAGGTAAAAAATTAGGGGATTTCCGGGGAGGGAGGCATGGCCGAGGTCGGCGAGGACGGAGCCGACCACGAGGGCGGAGACCGCCTCGACGGCGTAGACGGTAAGATGGGCGGAGGTGGCCGCTCTCCCGCATGGCGGGGGAGGGACGGAGAGTGGAAAGGCGAGGGGGGCGATGCGGGTTTCGGGTCCCAGAGGGGGACAGATCCGTGGCGGAGGAAGAGGCGGAGGTTGTCACACCCCGCTCACGTAGGAGCGATCGTCCTCGCTAAGGCGTAATGCCGCACAAGCCTAGATTGCGCTCGTGCAAGGCGGGTTCCATAACGGCCGATTTTAGCTGCTGCGACGGGGTCTTCGCACAGAAGTCCCAAGCAGAGACATTGAAACATGCAGCAAAAATTTAGATCAAACACAAGTTATTCAAAGAAGCTCTTTATTGATATTGAAGCAAAGGTTACAATGGGGCGCAAAGCCAAGATTACAAGTCTCTCAAGCTCACTCATCTCACATTACAAGTCACTCAGCTCTCTCTTATCTCTCAAATACGAGTCTTGAGCCGGCGGATGCTTCAGAAGGCGACGTCCATACATTATGGACCGTATAAGTCTTGACTCCATGCGGCCGCACGCTTCGAATCGCCAAGGAAATCCTTGCCTCGACGCATCCAAGCGACCTCCGTGCCACGAGCTTCTACCTACGCCTGCACATGAAAGCTATGTGGGTGTCAGTACTCAACTGTACTGGTGGAATGAGCTCCTCGCCCACCCATACAAAACCAACACGTTTGATTTACTTTGTGCAACATATCCCCTTTACGATTGACTTTCTACTCTTGCCTTACGATCAGTTTTAGGACAGACGTCTTGGCCTATTTCGTACCTCAATACCATCCCGTGCTTGCAACAACAACGTTAGCCCATACCTTGCCTCTAGACCCTTCTCGTGCCAACAACGTTAACCTATCAAGTCGTGTTTGTCTTTCGGCCCAAAATCAGAGACGCAACTACATGATTGACTCTTTTTCTACGTGACCGTGCTACAAAACCCATATCGAGGCTGTGCCTCGCATTTCAGTAAGACTAAACCACATGCCGCCTTGCGGCCCGTGCTACTTTGATCACCAACTGACCCAATCAAGACTTGTGGGTTAAGTGTCACTAGACCGACTTTGCCTTGCGGCATCTCCTGACTTAAACTCAAGACAACTCAATCATAACATGCAACTTATATGCCGACAATATAAGACTCGACGCCACATCTCGTGCCGAAGCACGTCGCCTACGTTGCAACCAAATCTTAGGCCCAACATTTTATGTTCCAACTATACTCACACATTCAGCTCAATTTTCTTGATATACTACACTCAATACTCGACTCAATCCAAAGGCATATATGCGGATCGCTGCCCATGCCGACTCATCTATATGAACTAGTCACTAGCGTCCAACGCTATAATGGACTCCTTTTGAGCTTTTGATTAGACGGACGCTCCTTGCCAGCGTGAGTAGCTAGCTCCGCTGTAAGTCCCCGCTAACCCGTGCGGTCATCCAGCATAGCTACGAATGTCTCTATCGCAACGGTTCCCATAGGCCGCCTGGGTCGCCGTTCGAGAAACAGATTTATTTTACCTTGTACAAGTTGTCCAATGACCATGCAAGACTCGACTCAAACTGACGTCTCACAAGTCAAACTACTTCTAGTGTTACTATCTCTTTCAGGGCTAAGTTTAACGCTTCTCACATCTAAGACTTTGCCTCGACGACCCAGTCGCGAGCATTCTACTTTCTTGCCTCAACGACCCAGTCGTGAGCATTCTACTTTCTTGCCTCAACGACCCAGTCATGAGCATTCTACTTTCTTACCTCAACGATCCAGTCGTGAGCATTCTTTTTTCTTGCCCTATCATTTCACTCAACTCAAGAACAACTATTGAGACACTTTCCAAACTCAATGAATTAACCGTGGCCCGTGCCTTAAAATACTAAGTCCGTGCCATCGTGTCTTAAACCAACTTGAAACTCTATGTGACACCACTAACCAAGTCATACTCTATATGACGGGCTTTACGATCGTGAGACTATGTGGTTATACCCAGCCGTAGAACTCATAGGGCCGTGCCTGCTACTACTCCTGGTAGCTTAACGTAACTTGCCTAACTTACTTTGTAACAACTTGACGAACAAAGGCTGCGTCAAGCTTTGCGCCGTGGGAACGTGCCATGCACGCGTTCGACTATTAACAACCAAGTTATTTGGGGTGCCTAGACTTATGCCACAAGTTGTGTAATACAACTTAACCCGTCGGCGAGCAGAGGCTATGCCACGCCTTGAACGAAGAGACCGTGCATGCTTTATGAAGCATTTATGCGGGCGACGCCTATGAATTTGGCTAACTGTTAGCTTGTGGCGGAGACCAACTTTTTCTTCTCCCAAGCCACGGGACGAAGGACCGAGTGTCATTTTCAAAGCACGCCGTGCACCAACTCTAAGACGACCGTTGGACCTTTTCATATTCTAACTCAATTCGACCCGTCGGGATTATTTCCTTTAGCTATGTGGATTCGTCTCTTTTATTATCATGCCTACTTGTGCAAGTTGAAAACATACGATTTATTATGTGAAGGCTAAGATGAGGCAAGTTCACCGAAACTAACCCACCTGAGCGAGCGGTCGTCTAGACCGAGTGATGTCTTCGAGCAGCCGTTGTAAGGCTAAGTCCGAACGCCGTCGACGTTTCTATTCCTTCGATTGACCGAACGCGATGGGGTACTACATCATACACCACTCAGAAAAAGTTTCGTCCTCGAAACTAACTGAGTACTTTTTTCGACTTATAACTTGATTCAACATTCAAGGACTCTCGCACATCTACCCTTGCATTTCTTAAATCCGAGCCACGCTCGTGCTACCCATAATCTTTTCTTCCAAACTTACGATCTCAAAATCCTCGACACTTTCCCGTACCTCAAGTCTCACTTGAATTCAACGTATCACTTAGTTGGATCATGCACACATTCCAGGCGTCCCCGAAATACATACATTTCAACCAAGCCTTGTGATAGTGAATCCAATTCCACCTATCGATCCATTCACTCAATCCTGAAAATCAATCCTACCGATGCTAACTCTCACAACATGGACATCTCGCCTAGCCGCTAGGTAATCTCTTTAGGCTAAAGTCAATTGTCAGTATTGGAATAACAGTTCCCAAACAACGATATCAATACTGACCCCATCCTAAGGTCAAACCAAGTTGACAGTACAGGGTTTCCTACCCAAGCTCGTATCACTCTGATTTCTAAACATCGAGCATCGATTCCCTACACACATTCTAACATTTCGTTGTACGGGGTCCGAGTCGTTCAGCAAAGCCATCCTATTGTAAGTTTATTCAACCAAATCTTCGATACATCAGTATCGTTCGTTCAACAAGCCATTTCACATAGTCTATTTCCTCGAACACGTTCGACATAATCTGCCTATCAATCTTTTCAAGTCAAATATGCTACGACACAATTCATCGCTAAGCCATAATTCACATTTTATACTCCCTAAGTCATCTATCCTAATTCACGAAATCGATCACAAGGTCATCTGACTTAACAATACGTTGCGCCCCGATCTCACGCGAGTCAGATTATCCACGTTGGGAATGAATTACCATGCACGCTCCCGTGGGATAATTATCCTCATCAGGACGTAACTCTTGTTCGAGTCTAGACTAATTCATTCTCGATGCGCGGATTGGACCTACTCAATCCTAAAGTTTATTTCATTCATCATTCGCAAGTCCTAACATCTTCAAATTTTCCTTCACATCAAACCGACAAGTCGAGACAATCAAAGTTGCCACATCCTGATTTTTCAAGTTTGATCATTTTTGCGACATGAATCACCATATCAGCGCTCACGCGAAACGATCGCCCCAAATCCGACGCAACGTATGTGCGAGGCTAGAGTTGCACTCGCGCAAGACAAGATCGTCAACGTTGTGGCTATCAACGTAACCATCTAGACACGATCATTTTCATCCAACATTTATCTCAATCAAAATCCTAAGTATAACATCCAACTGAACAATAACACTTGTACGATCGTCATTCGCCGAGTCAGAGTACCCCCGAATTATCACATATCGATCTTTGATATGCCTCAATACCATCGACAATATGCGTAACCTGATGATCTTCCTTTGTAACCAATTTTGAGTCATGCGAATGATGTCATCGTTCGACTGGATAATCTCCTCGACATTCAATTCAAGTTCGATCATTATCCTTCGAATCATTCACAACATCAAATTCCTTAAACCCAAATTCGCATATTGTTCATCCGTCTATCTTAATTCATCGACCAACGTATTTTCTCAATTCACATCATTCCTTGCTAACTCAATTATCGAGCAACATTCATTCTAATCCTCAAAGTTATTTTCAAACATTTGAATCAAACTTTTCATGCATGCATCTTTTTGTCATGCTAACTTTTTTTTATACGATCCACCTATCAATTTCTTTTATCAAGTCATCCGTTCGCTATACCCTAACTTTCTCTCGATTTGATTTCACCTACTCAATCATTCTCGTATTTCATACTTCGTACAATCCTCAATCCCATGCACATTCCGTATGCGTCAATTTCTAAGTTGTTCGAATCGACTCATCAAAATCTTCAAGACTATATTTTGCTCAATCATATTCAATATAAGGCTTTGCATCCACGCGACGCTTGCTGATAGACTCATCGACACCCCACATCCTCAATCGATCAATCAACATTCCTGAGACTATCGCATACACCACTCAGGAATGAAGTCATTCAACAAATCCTCAAATCTATCTTTCGAATCAAAATCGACTTCTTCGAATCCCGTCCGAACCATTTTTCAATTTCTAAACACGCTCACCTATATCGCATCGACGTTATCGTTGTTCGATAGCACCCCTATCGATAGTCATCTCACTTTACTCAATCGAGTTCAACTCATTCTAGCTCGAAACATTACGAATCCCGTACTCGACTTTTCTAAGGTCGACACAATCCTTGGTGTATATGCCCAGCCCGACTTAGCCAACCGTGCTTACGTAAACTATCTTTTTGTTTTATCAAAAATTATTCTCCTATATTTTGCAAAATAGATAGACTTATTGCATAGACATCCCGTGGGACAATTGAGAGAGAGCGCACCAACGATATCAACTTTACGGAAGCAATACTTCAGAGTTTGCAAAAACAACGGAGTCAAAAAATTCAATCGATAGTCCAAGGACGTAAAGCCGTGCTCTGATACCATTATGTTACGCCCCGCTCCCGTAGGTACGATCGTCCTCGCTAAGCCGTCATGCCGCACAAGCCTAGATTGTGCTCGTACACGGCGGGTTCTATAATGGCCGATTTCAGCGGCTGCGATGAGGTCGTCGCACAAAAGTCCCAAGTAGAGACATTGAAACATGCAGCAGAAATTTAGATCAAACACATGTTATTCAAAAGAAGCTCTTTATTGATATTGAAGCAAAGGTTACAATTGGGCGCAAGGCCAAGATTATAAGTCTCTCAAGCTCACTCATCTCACATTATAAGTCACTCAGCTCTCTCTCATCTCTCAAATACGAGTCTTGAACCAGCGGATGCTTTAGAAGGTGACGTCCATACATTATGTCTCGTATACGTCTTGACTCCATGCAGTCGCACGTTTCGAATCGCCAAGGAACTCCGTGCCTCGACGAATCCAAGAGAGCTCCACGCCACGAGCTTCTACCTGCACCTGCACATAAAAACTATGTGGGTGTCAGTACTCAACTGTACTGGTGGAATGAGCTCCTCGCCCACCCATACAAAACCAACACGTTTGATTTACTTTATGCAACATAGCCCCTTTACGATTGTCTTTCTACTCTTACCTTAGGATCAGTTTTAGGACAGCCATCTTGGCCTATTTTGTGCCTCAATACCATCCCGTGCTTGCAACAACAACATTAGCGCATACCTTGCCTCTAGACCCTTCTCGTGCCAACAATGTTAACCTATCAAGTCGTGTTTGCCTTTCGGCCCAAAATTAGAGACGCAACTACACGATAGACTCCTTTTTCATGTGACCGTGCTACAAAACCCATATCGAGACTGTGCCTCGTATTTCAGTAAGACTAAACCATATCGCCGCTGTAGAAGTATGGAAAAGAATAAAGAAAGATCCATGCGGCTAGAAAGCACCATGCGGCTTAGAGAGTTCATGCGGTTCAAGTATCCATGCGGCTCGAGCGTCTATACGGCTCAAACAAGCTCTATACGGCTCAAAGAGGAGCCACGTGGCCTACAAATAGCTCTTCCGTTTGTCCTTTACTGCATTAAATACTTTGATGGCTGACAGCTCTGACAAGGTGACAGTTCTGATACAAAGATATCATTATGACTCCCTCATAATGATGGACGCCTTGGGAAGCGAATAAAATCTCTGACACGTTCCCCCGAGAGTCAGAAACTGTCATACGGCCTTGACACATGGACAGCCCCATGCGGCCCAAGCGGAGGCTCCCCCATGCGGCTCACGAAGACTAGCCCCATGCGGCTCACGAAGACTAGCTCCATGCGGCTCATGAAGACTAGCCCCATGCGGCTCACGAAGACTAGCTCCATGCGGCTCACGAAGACCATCCCCATGCGGCTCACGAGGACTATCTCCACGCGGTTCACTCATGCGGTCATCCACACTCATGCGGCTCAAATCATTACCATGCGGTCCAAATAGTCAGGGGGCCACTCTCAGGCAGCCTTGACACGTGGCCAGCCTTATGCGGCCCAATAAGAAGTAACTTTTCTGTGGCTCAGATTTCTGCTATGGCTTGCGGTTACGAGACGTGGCATGATAGCAGGGCACGTGGCATCAGATTGATCGAAATCCCTCAACAAATCCTAATAAAATATTGGGATCAAATCAGATCATTGGCAAATAAGCAAATTAATGACACGTGTCGAGGAATCCGAGGTTGGCATGACAAATCAGGAGGATTTATGTCAATCAGCATTAATTACCCATAAAAGATTTGATGCAATCACATTTATTGCTCAAATCTCGATGAACGGCCCAGATCTAGTGATCCTTAGCCGACGACTTTCAAGAATGGGCAATCATTGTAAACCCTAATGAGGCCCCCACTCTTATAAATAGCAGGCTACCATTCCTTTACGAAGATATATGGAGACACATGAGAGACATACACAGAGATAGAGAGAGATATACAGAGAGAGACATAGAGAGCCAGAGAGCCTGAAAAGAGAGCATTTCTTCATCAACGCCCAGCAGTTCTTCTAAAGAGCCAAGGCTGTACCCGATCGTCCAAGGAGTAAGGCAGAGCTGCCGTCGCTTTCCCGAACCTCTACCGTCACCCTCCAGAATCTAAACTAAACAATTGTACTTAGATTGCTGTACCTAGGTTTTTGTCCCTAGGCTTTCTTTGTACAAGCGAGTTTGTATTGTGAAGTAAAAGTCCAGTCCTTCGATAATTGTTCTGTTCTTTTATATTTCATGGCAAACACGATGGTGACTCTGCTGGGGACTAACTTCTCCATGGCTGAGGAGTTGGTGACGCAATCGGATGCAGCCAAACTTGGTTCTACGCAACAGAAGATGGTTGTCCTCTTCGACCAACAGGCGTTTGAAGAAATGCTCTCTGAAGGAAGTGCTGGCCCGGTCCAGAAGCGAACCCGCACAAAGAAAGCTCGCTGCGAGTGGAGGCCAAAATCATTTGCTCCTCCACAAGCTCTGGACGGGGTACTCTCTGCTACCCAAGATGGCGAATGCGACTCTCATATGGCTCCACTTCGAGCCGTAGAGGACTCTACTGTCCCCAAGTCCGACAGAGGAAAGCACTACGATGCTGGACTTGCAGGGACAAATAGTGGTTCTATGTGCCCCAAAAAGAAGCCGAACGCTCATATGGCCAAGTCTGCCAACCACATGCAGGATGCTCATGCGGCTGAATCTGCCAGCCGCATGAAGAATGTCTATGCGGCCAGATCATCCGGCCGCATGAAGAAAACTTATACGGCTGAGACTCCCAGCCGCATGAAGAAAGTCTATGCGGCTACGCCTGTCAGCCGCATGAAGATTATTGATGACAACCGTATGACGCCTACTCCACGCGGCTCTGTCTTCGACCGACTCTCCTATGGTCCTGATCTCTTGTGCTCCCAAGAAGATATGTCTGACTCTCTCCAGCACCACTTAGACTCTTTCTACTATGTGCCCTCATGCACTAGAGCAAAGAAGTCTAGGGCAGTGCGAGCTTGGCAAGCTTGATCCGCTGATCCGACCTCTGACCATCCGAGCATCCCGCATACTGTTATGCGGGCCTCAGATGGGATGTTGTACAGAACCACTCGAGTCCAGCCCCCGGCGGCGAACGGACAAAGAGGTTTCCAAAAGTCTCCAAAAATCTAGGGAGCAAACATGGTCGATCCAGACCTGTCTGACTTGCGTGAGGCCATCCTCTACAAACGCAAAAAAAGAGAAGATGCATCGGGGTGCAAAAAGCCCTCCCACGGACGTCACTGCACCCAAGTCATCGTCAACTGCTGTTGCAATAATACGACGGTATGAGAAGACCGGCAGTCCCTCTTTCAAAGACTGCAACATCCGTCTTCAGAAGACGAGGCACTTCCCGTCGTCTCCTGCAACTCTGCGCAGAAAGTCCCCGCCGATGGGAGAGGGAAGAAGACAAATGTTCCCAGCCCGAAGATTTCAACCACTTTGACCAAAAGACTGTCGTCTAAGCGGGTGCCCACCACCGGAGTTTTCTAAGGTACTCGTTCTAAGACAAAATCTGCTACAGTGGGAGATTCGTCGTCCACACCACTGGAGGTTGTTGGGACTGGGGGTAGCACTCCTCCGAACCTCCACGACAATCCGATGTTCCAAGAAGACGAGCCGGGGGAAACAACACTCCCATCAGATGCAGCAAACCCTGACGTCCCCGAGGACGTCCACAACTCCCAAGATAAGACGAACTCGGAAACTGGGGGTACTATTCCTTCTGAGTCCGAAACAGAGGAAGACTTTCCCACATACCCCGATGATTTCTCATTACAGGGGTATGACTTGGAAGACACCTTCTCTACTGTGCCATCCATCTCTTCTTATGTAAGGACGGTATTCATGACGGACAGTAATCAAGGTGGTTCCAGTGATCGCCAACGCATCGACACTCTCGAGGCCATACTGCTTTCCTTGGTCAAGTCTGTAGACGAGATCAAAGCGACCCTTCTAACTCTGCAAGGAGGGATGCCTGGCCATACAAGTGCGGGTCCTGCGGTCAATGCGGACTCGAATTCAGTAGCATCGAACCCGGGCAATAATCCTCCTGAAGTAACGGCCCCCATCGCCGTGGATGAGGCCCGCGAAGCGAGGAGAGAGGTCCAGGAGCTCCGAGCCATGTTTCACGCTCGAGAAAATTCTCAAGATCTCAGAATACGGCAACCGTACCCTGCTGCATAGAGGGATGTCCCCTTCCCACCAAGATATAAGCCGTTCAATATCAATCCTTATGATGGTAAGACCTCCGCAAGTCGGTACATCACTTACTTCGATGTCACTACCGACCATCTGCCCCATGATGATGCCATCCTCACACGATTATTCATCGGGGCATTGGAAGAAGTCACCTTCGACTGGTATCGCAACCTGCCAGACAACTGCATCCACTCCTTCGCCGGCTTCAAGCGCATGTTCTTGGAGAGATTCTACGAGGTAGGGATGGACGTCACGATGTCCACCCTCATGGACGTCGTTCAAGGGGAGAATGTCACGACCCGCACCCTAGCGTTAGGGCACGAGACATGGGTACGTCCAGCCTACACCGCAGTGTCGGCGGTAGAACGCTGTTCTAGGTCATAGTCACATCTAAAACAATATGCTATACTCTCCAGACAGAGGACAAACACATAAGGAAACTATCTCAATCACAACTCTAAAGATAAATAACAACACGATGAAATAGATAAGATAATCCACAAGAGAGAGAACCAGGAGTGATAGTAAAACAGTTCTATTAAACAACACAAGATTTCAAATACAACTCTAAGACAAACAATAAAGAAAATGAACAAACTCTAGGAAAATACTCCAAGCTCTGCCAGTATCCTCTAGGCTAACTGTGAACTCCAAGTACCTATAAAATTTTATCAACGGGTCCAATCAGGACAGGAACGAGCATATATCTCTCACAACAGTTCATATCAGGAATGGACATATAAAGCAAGCTATAGAAAACTATACATGAATCGTTGTAAAGAGAAATCAACAAGAGAGGAGATATAATTGAGATATAATATGATAAGTAAAGAATATAACCTTCTACGTAAATCAGAGCATGAATTGGTTATGTAAACAGCTTGGGTTGTACATGGATACAGCTATGGAATGTACATGGATAACTACTCGGGATAATGATCACATAACCAACTACACTCTCCCTGCCCCCAACCAATACACAAGGATCGAAGCATGTTATGTTATTGCACATGGATAATAACTACTGTATACATGGAGCTCATATGGTCATGAGTGTACATGAATAACGCATGAGTGCACATGGATAAAGGTGAATACATGGAGTACATGATGACCATGATAAAGTACATGAACATGACATACTCGATGTATCCGAGGGGATAACATCGCATGAAAAGATCCAGAGGGTACCGATCCGTGCGAACGTCGTGTCAGCATCAAGTATACTAGTCTATAACAAGAGTACATATCCAAAGAAGCATGAAAAGATCAGAGAATGTACTCACCTGGTAATCCAAGCCGCTGATAAATGTAGATGTCCAACTGGAGTCACAGTGTCCTATTTAGAACAATCACAAGTCACAAAAGAGTCTAACATGAAATAAGAGTAATCTACAGTGCATTCTAGATAGTTCTAGGTTCTTCTAGGTCAACGTCTAATCAACAAGTCCACTAGGTCAACTAAAGTCAAATTAGAGTCAAACTAAAGTCAACTAGTCAAGTTCTAATTCAATCCGGGTCAAACTAAGCCAATGGTTTGACCTATAGTTGACTTTTGGTTAATATAGTCAACCTGGTCAAAGGGGATCAACTCTAGTCTCTATGTATTAAACTATGAGGTTGTACTAATTCCGAATTACGGACAAGTAAAATAAAATAAAATAAGAATAAATAACTAATGGTGACACATAGAGAACCATCCACAAGCATTGTCGGATGATAAAACAAATATCACCAACGTGTCCAGAAGTATCAAATCAGCTAGGATTGCCTTTTCTTAAGTCTAATTCTGGACACAGGGACAAAACGATAATTTCGAGCGAAAACGATGTCCGCCGTTGGACCCGCTTTGCACCGAAAAGCGTGCCAGAGTCAACTGTCTCTAAAGTCATCAAACTATATGTCTACAGATCTGGTTTTCTGATACGAACCCAACCGTATGTCCAAAGTTGGATTCCGGCGGGCCGTGCATAAAATTGCCCGTTGAGTGGGACCGTGGGGTCCGCAAAATGACGTACAATTCGACTGTCTCAGATTTGGACCAAACTTGGCATGCAGGACCAGAAAAATGATACGGTCCTGTTGGCATAATTTTTGTCTCGATTTGACGAGCGTGCACAAAGTAATTGAAGAATTTACAAAGTGCACGATACGGTGAATTTCGACGGATACGCATCAAATTCGTCGCGCACAAGCGACCAATTTGAATTCCGTCAAAGCCGACACGACCGCGAAACCGTTACGCAGCTTTCGATGCTTTTGGTTCGCGACCACTTCGTCCGGATTGGCGTGACGCACGTCATGTGGAACAATTTTCTAATTTTTAAAACAGGTTTTTGGAAAATTTTGGGATTCGATTTCTCGATGCTCAGTCGATGATTTCCAAATCCACAAAAAGGGTGATGAAGACCTATATGTTGTCTAAAAGTCTCTTCAAATAGATTTTCTAATATGGCATTAGATCGATCAGAATCGATCTACAAACAGGGAGGGTTGGACTGCACTAGTGCTCTGTTTTTGGACAGATTTTTCGGGTTTTTGGGTTCGATTTTTCTTCGATTCTGGATCGTTTTACTAAAAATAATTGGAGGGGTCTAAAGACCTATATGTTGTGCTTCTATAGAAGCAATTGGTTCGAAATTCGATGAAAGTACTAGGAAGAATTTTACCTGTGAAGTCGACCCTTCGCAGCTACTGCTGCTGCTCTGCTTGAGTTGCACGCGCACGCGCGACCATTCCAGCCGGCGGCGGCCGCCCCCCGGCGGCGCGGGTGGCCAGGGTGGTGCGCCAGGTCAGGCTGGGGGTGGTGGCGGTGAAGGTGCTTAGGGTTTCGAGGGTTTTCGTTTCGTTTTTGATCGTTATATAAGCTCTGTAAACCGTCGGGTTGGGAGGAATTTCCCACTGTTCGGGCTGTTGAGGAGTTCGGTCGTGGGGCCTGGGGTCCAATTGTTGGGCCGGGCTCTGCTAACATTTGGGCTGGCTGGGCTGGAGGATTGGGCTAGGAACTGTAGCCTGGGCTGGGATTACCTCCTTTAACAACCAACATATATATATATTTAGTTATATACACATATACACATATTTATACATTTATATATATTTATATATATACATACACCCGTAGAACCATATATATATATATATATATATATATATACGTATACGTACACACATAAATAATATCTATTTACATTTATATATATAAAATATATATATATATATATATATATATATATATATATATATATATATATATATATATATATATATATATATATATGGATTGATAAATATATATATATGTATTGATAAATATATATATATATATATATATATATATATATATATATATATATATATATATATATATATATATATATATATATATATATACACATTCACAACTTATATATATATTTATCAATACATATATATATATTTATCAATCCATATATATATATATATATATATATATATATATATATATATATATATATATATATATATATATATATATTTTTAATAAACCTCCCTTCTTTATTGAACTATCATCAAAATCAGCTAACACAGTTCTGGAGTCATTCACTCCTATTACAAAAAGTTCAAATAAAACTAGTAACATCAGTCATCATAGGGGCATAGAGCATGCGTGCACTTCACCATTGCCTTCTTGATTTGCCTTTTAATTTCAAATATCAGCTGTTCATTCCTATATCCATAGTCTTCATATCTTCTTTTATTCCTATTTTTCCACAATACCCATATAATAGCTCCTGCCATAATGTTCTTCACATGTTTGTTTCTTCTCGACCATATTTGCTTCAATCTTCGATCAACAGGATGCACTCTAGTGTTTATCTTAAGAGATTTCATAAAATGATCCCAAATCTCATTAGCCAATGTTCCAGTAGATAACACATGATTCATAGTCTCCACTTCAGGATTTATGCAACAATGACAAGCGGAGGCGAGATGGAAGCCAAGTTTCTGCACAATATCATCAGTAGGAATTCTTTGCCATAAAACTCTCTATAAAAGTATCGACAATTTCACAGGAATGCAGGATCCCCATATATGTTTATAAATCCTGTCAGTATCATAATGAATTCTCATACAGTCCCAAGCCGAAGTAAGCGAGAAAATACCTGCTCGACCCGGACTCCATATATAATTTTGAAACCCCTCATTGTCATTTTCAGAAATAATATGTTGATCTCCCAAATCTCTTCCCCTGATAAGACGCTTCCAAATATGTGAAGCATGTTGCGGAATAATAGCTTGAGAAGGATGAACTGTAGAAAAATATTTGGCTTGCATAAATTCAACCCATAATGATTTAGATGTTCTTAGCTTCCACCAAAGTTTAACTGTAAGAGCATTCATGATATCTTGCAATCTCCGAAGCCCAAGCCCTCCTTCATCCCTTGTAGTTGTGACTTTAGACCAACAAACCCATGATCTCTTATCATGACCATTTGAAGAACCCCAGAGAAAGCTTTGAAACATGTCTTCAATTCTTTTAATCACACTCGCAGGTGGATTACAGGCTGCCAATGTATAGACTGGAATTGAAGTGAGGACAGAATTTAATAAAATTAATCTCCCCCCCATCGAGAGAGATTTGTGATACAATCCCTTAATCTTGTTTCTAATTTTAGTCACCAACTCATCAAACATAGAAGCATTTCTATTGCCCGCCATCATAGGAGCTCCAAGATAATTCATAGGAAGATTACAAACTTTGAATCCATAAGCAGCTTTAATCTCTTCCAATCTATCATCTAAAATATTTTGAGAGAGGTATATACCTGATTTCTCCAGATTCACTTTTTGGCCCGAGACCTCCTCATATTGATGTACTACCTTCATCATTCTTTGGATTGATCTTTTCTCTCCACTAGAAAATAGCAACACATCATCTGCATACGCAAGGTGTGTAATAACAGGGCAGCCACTTGGAGAATAATAGGGAATGAATGATGATTGTTGCCTTAGCTCATTTAATTTGGAACTAAATCCTTCAGCAGCTAAGACAAACAGAAGAGGTGATATTGGATCACCCTGTCTCAAACCACATAAACTTTTGAAGAATCCCGAAGCATTGCCATTAATCAAAGTAGAGAACCATACATTGTCTAACAAATGGAGAATCATGTTCATCCACTCATTGCAGAATCCCATTTGTCTTAGCACCTTCAAGAGATATCCCCAGTTGACTCTATCATACGCCTTCAAGAGATAATACCTTCAAGAGATATCCCCATATATATATATATATATATATATATATATATATATATATATATATATATATAAAATATATATATATATATATATATACTTATATTTATTTATCCACACATTCTTATATGTACTTATATATTACATATTTATATATATATAAATACACTTATACACTTATACACACACACATATATATATATATATATATATATATATATATATATATATATATATATATATATATATATATATATATACATATATATATATATATATATATATATATATTATTCATATATTTATATATACATACATTTATATATGAATAAACAAATACACTTATATATATATATGTAATTATATTTATATATACACACATACACTAATATATATATATATATATATACATATATATATATATATATATATATATATATATATATATATATATACCTATAACAATATATCAATATTAATATATAACATACCAATATTTAATATACATATTTTACCTGTAACAATATTTAGCAAATAACTGCCAATTCCTAAAAATATATACGAAGATAAAAGTCTTTACCAAACATGTCTACAAGGCCGTATTTGGTCCCATTACATCCCTATAAAGGCTTGGATTCGGTTCGGGTCCAGTTCGGGCTAAGTTGGTACAATCGGGTCATCCAAAATCAATATATTTAATTAATAAATAAATAGTTCATCGGTGGGGATTAAGTCGCAACTTAATCTGGTTTTCCTAGTTAGGACACTCATATGGCTTTGCATTCCCTTACCAGGGCTAATACACTAGTCAAAGCATGCCACTGCACTACCCGTACCATGATTCCTAATCGTCTTGTACTTCAAAACTCTACAATGGCTAAAGTCATCTACCGTAATAATTAACTAATAATTATTTATAAAAATCACAATTTAATTTAAATAAATAATAAAAAAAATAACTCGACAATTTTCGGGAAGGGAGGCTACAAATCTACCCACCTTAAAAGTAATTTCGTCTTCGAAATTTAGGTCGGTCGTACTCCTTCTAGGTCAACACCCAACAATCAATGTCTCTAAGAAAATTTTTTAATCATACAATTAGGAAGAATAACATATGCAGGATCATGGTCAAATCATAGGAGTTGAATGTCTCACCTAGGTGTATAAGTCATACTAGATCAAGCCAGTCATCGGGTATAAATCATATAAACAGTCTAGGGAGTCCAATTGGAAAGATAAGGGAACGCCAATCATCAAGGCCATAGGGCAGTCTACCAACCTTTATGAAATTGGTAACTATCAAAGAACATAACTAGTAACTAACTCTGAAGGGTTACTAATTCCAAATATAATCAAGAAAATCAAAGTTTAAATCACGACTTGTCAATAGCACAAAAAAATCCAAGCACACTATATATATATAAGAAAATTTTAGTCCCAATACGATCTAAGTTGATCAATCAGGATGAATCAATGTTTGGGCAAGATAGAGAACGAGGTCATTGAAGTCTGAGCACGAGTATCCAAGATTTGAAATCTATGTCACAATTGGTTTAATTCAATTGAATAAGATCCCAATATATTTGATGATAAGAAGGATGACCAAGTCAACTGGTCGGTCAAAGGAATTAGAATTTAAAGGATGATGCAAGGATATAGAATTGAATCAATTTCCTCCTTTGGATAGGAAAACTATATGTGATACCTCGGGTCTGTCTAATAAGTATAGTGTCTTGTCTTTCTGAAATATGTGAAAGGCAGATAATAAAGAGTTCACAGGCGATGTTATTGAGTACAATACGTGGCTCATAGCCGACAAAATAGTTCAAAGAGGAATTGTCAAGGCTGTCGCGGATGAGACTCTAGGGCAAGTTTAACTATGTCTCCATCCACGTAGAATAATATATGAAAAGCGAACCAAAGTGCAATAGGTTGATCAGACCATCTTGCACCGGTTCTGATTAGACAATGTGTTAGTGGGTGTCGACCCCCAATAATACATGTCATGATTAAGCTCGAAAAGAAGATAAGCTTGCAAAACTGGTTCTAAATTAGCAACATAAGGTAGTCAAAATATAAGTAAGGATAATGATGAAAGAAGTTAAATAGTCTAAGTGAACTTATCAATGTGGTTCACAATGACTAGGATTTGCTGGGTAGTGAGACATTCTACCCACCTTAAAAGAGTTAAACTAATAGGGTGATGGAACAATGGGTCAAGCCATCAAGATAAAGTACAAAGTTGAGCATTTAAAGAATCAAGCAGAACACCAACACATGTCGGGTCAAAAGAAGTGAGTCAAGTTGGATTTCTGATTGAAATCGAAAATAGTTGGTATTATGGTATAGATCATAGTTAGTCATTTCGTCTCGAAAGTCATATCAAAAGGATAGTATACAAGGAGATGAGTTTAATGGGACACGATATGCCCACATGAAGATAGACTTGTCTGGGCCTTGTATACAATTTGTTGGAGGGTAACAACTAGTATTACACTCCGAATATCAAAATCATGGTAAGAAATGTCAAGGATCCCAAAATAGAAAATGGAAGTTCCAGAGGTGATAATTAATGCACAAAGTAAAGGAGATCAAGTTGAAGCACGAAATAAAATCAGTTACAGAATAAATAATTTAGGGATACAGTTCTAGAGAGAGAATACTGTTAAGGAACGATCAAATCATTATTCAAATATTACGAACGGTTAGAGAGTCACAATAAAAGATCTAGATTTGAGGAAAGTCAAGTATCATCTGCTTCTGAAACCCTGATGTTCACCTGATCATAATTGCCAATCGTATCTTTACCTTACTAGTCTCCCTATGATAATTCAATCCTCATATGTTTACCATCCAGATTTTACAACCTTCCGTTATCTAAATCCTTACCATGATTATCATAGGCAGGATTCTAAATTTTTAAAACATTTCTCATGAAGTATGCCCCTTCTTATTAAGAATCAATACTATTCATTTTAAATCAATTTCCATATTTCTTCACATTGTTCCAATTTAGATCCGAAACCTCTAACTCAAGTTTATGAGATCTTTAAACTGTTTAAATTGTTTTCTCGTATCATTCAATTCTTAAAACCTCTAGGCCTTACAAACTTATTTTCCATCATAAAATCAACCTTCATATTTTCTTCGACATACACCCATGAATATTATTCTCCTAATTTTTTTAAAAAATTTTACAACAATGTCCAAATTTTCATAGCCTTGTGTCCTCTCTATCCCTAGTCATTTCCTTGCAATATTTTGTTCAATTTCATATCTTTATTGAATACAATTAAATTATTTTTTTTCCATTACTAACCTTCTTTAAAGCCTTAGGGTAAAACTGCCCGAGAATCAATAACCAAAATTTTGAAGTTCTCAAACTAAGTTGACCTTGAATATCCTTATCAGTTTTGAAATACACTTACGAGTTATTCATACCAAGTTTTCTCTAAGTGTGGTTTGTTTCCAGACTGGTAGTATACATCTCTTTGATTTCATCCTAGACCTTTACCACATATCATTCTCAAGTTTCCATGTTAACATCCAACCTTTTGGATTCCTACAAAATTATCACACGATAACCAGTTCAATCATTTCCGAGCTACATGATTTACGACACTTCCTCAACCTTTTCCATGAAAATACGAAGACTCAAGGGTTAAAAAGTATGTAGGTACGACAGAGTTTAAGAAAATAGGAATACAAGAAATAATGGTAAGGAAGGAATAATGAAGATCTGCTCAAAAGAGATGAACCAATCAAGATCAAATTCAAGAGGAAAAGGAATTCAAATCGAAATTCGTAATGAGATTCTCAAGGGTCGTCCCTGGAATCTCTCAAATAATCTAAAGTGTGATTGAGTATCTCTAATTCTAACACCTTATTTCTTATACTCTATAGCAGGCTCGTAGCAGTACAACTAAGTCGTCGCGCTACTACGAAATTGCACAAATGCGAATCTCGACCTGCATGGGCCACCACTAAAAACGTGTCATAACCCGCACCCTAGCGTTAGGGCACGAGACGTCGGTACGTCCAGCCTATGCCGCAGTATCAGCGGTAGAACGCTGTTCTAGGTCATAGTCATATCTAAAATAATATGCTATACTCTCCAGACGGAGGACAAACACATAAGGGTACTATCTCAATCACAACTCTAAAGATAGATAACAGCACGATGAAATAGATAAGATAATCCACAAGAGAGAAAACCATGAGTGATAGTAAAACAGTTCTATTAAACAACACAAGATTTCAAATACAACTCCAAGACAAACAATAAAGAAAATGAACAAACTCTAGAAAAATACTCCAAGCTCTACCAGTGTCCTCTAGGATAACTGTGAACTCCAAGTACCTGTAAAATTTTATCAACGGGTCCAATCAGGACAGGAACGAGCACATATCTCTCACAACAGTTCATATCAGGAATGGACATATAAAGCAAGCTATAGAAAACTATCCATGAATCGCTATAAAGAGAAATCAACAAGAGAGGAGATATAACTGAGATATAATATGATAAGTAAAGAATATAACCTTCTACGTGAATCAGAGCATGAATTGGTTATGTAAACAGCTTGGGTTGCACATGGATACAACTATAGAATGCACATGGATAACTACTGGGGATAATGATCACATAACCAACTACACTCTCCCTGCCCCCAACCAATACACAAGGATCGAAGCATGTTATGTTATTGCACATGGATAACAACTACTGTATACATGGAGCTCATATGGTCGTGAGTGTACATGAATAACACATGAGTGCACATGGATAAAGGTGAATACATGGAGTACATGATGACCATGATAAAGTACATGAACATGACATACTCGATGTATCCGAGGGGATAACATTGCATGAAAAGATCCAGAGGGTACCGATCCGTGTGAACGTCGTGTCAGCATCAAGTATACTAGTCTATAACAAGAGTACATATCCAAAGAAGCATGAAAAGATCAGAGAATGTACTCGCCTGGTAATCCAAGCCGCTGATAAATGTAGATGTCCAACTGGAGTCACAGTGTCCTATTTAAAGCAATCACAAGTCAAAAAAGAGTCTAACATGAAATAAGAGTAATCTACAGTGCATTCTAGATAGTTCTAGGTCCTTCTAGGTCAAAGTCTAATCAACAAGTCCACTAGGTCAACTAAAGCCAAATTAGAGTCAAACTAAAGTCAACTATTCAAGTTCTAATTCAATCCGGGTCAAACTAAGCCAATGGTTTGACCTATAGTTGACTTTTGGTTAATATAGTCAACCTGGTCAAAGGAGATCAACTCTAGTCTCTAAGTATTAAACTATGAGGTTATACTAATTCCGAATTACGGACAAGTAAAATAAAATAAAATAAGAATAAATAACTAATGGTGACACATAGAGAACCATCCACAAGCATTGTCGGATGATAAAACAAATATCACCAACGTGTCCAGAAGTATCAAATCAGCAAGGATTGCCTGTCCTTAAGTCCAATTCTGGACAAAGGGGCAAAACGGTAATTTTGGGCGAAAATGATGTCCGCCGTTGGACCCGCTTTGCACCAAAAAGCGTGCCAGAGTCAACGGTCTCTAAAGTCATGAAACTACATGTCTACAGATCCGGTTTTCTGATACGAACCCAACCGTATGTCCAAAGTTAGATTCCGGCGGGCCGTGCACAAAATCGTCCGTTGAGTGGGACCGTAGGGCCCACAAAACGACGTACGATTCGACTGTCTCAGATTTGGACCAAACTTGGCATGCAGGACCAGAAAAATGATACGGTCATGTTGGTGCAAGTTTCATCTCGATCTGACGAGCGTGCACAAAGTAATTGAAGAATTTACAAAGTGCACGATACGGTGAATTTTGACGGATACGCATCAAATTCGTCGTGCACATGCGACCAATTTGAATTCCGTCAAAGCCCACACGACTACAAAACCGTTACGTAGCTTTCGATGCTTTCGGTTCACGATCACGTCGTCCGGATTGGCGTGATGCACGTCGTGTGGAACAATTTTCTAATTTTTAAAACAGGTTTTTGGAAAACTTTGGGATTCGATTTCTCGACGCTCAGTCGATGATTTCCAAATTCGTAAAAAGGGTGATGAAGACCTATATGTTGTCTAAAAGTCTCTTCAAATAGATTTCCTAATATGGCATTAGATCGATCAGAATCGATCTACAAACCGGGAGGGTTGGACTGCACTAGTGCTCTATTTTTGGACAGATTTTTCGGGTTTTTGGGTTCAATTTTTCTTCGATTCTGGATCATTTTACTACAAACTAATTGGAGGGGTCTAAAGACCTATATGTTGTGCTTCTATCGAAGTAATTGGTTCGAAATTCGATGGAAGTACTAGGTAGAATTTTACCTGTGAAGTCGACCCTTCGCAGCTACTGCTGCTGCTCTACTTGAGTTGCACGCGCGCGTGCGACCATTCCGGCCGGCGGCGGCCGCCCCCCGACGGTGCGGGTGGCCAGGGTGGTATGCCAGGTCGGGCTGGGGGTGGTGGCGGTGAAGGTGCTTAGGGTTTCGAGGGTTTTCGTTTCGTTTCTGATCGTTATATAAGCTCTGTAAACCATCGAGTTGGTAGGAATTTCCCACTGTTCGGGCTGTTGAGGAGTTCGGTAGTGGGGCCTAGGGTCTAATTGTTGGGCCGGGCTCTGCTAACATTTGGGCTGGCTGCGCTGGAGGATTGGGCTAGGAACTGTAGCCTGGGCTGGGATTCTCTCCTTTAACAACCAACATATATATATATATATATTTAGTTATATACACATATACACATATTTATAAATTTATGTATATTTATATTATATATATATATATATATTTTTTTATATTATATATATATATATATATATATATATATATATATATATATATATATATATATATATATATATATTTTATATATATATATATATATATATATATATATATATATATATATATATATATATATATATATATATATATATATATATATATATATATATATAAAATATATATATATATATATATATATAAATATATATATATATATATATATATATATATATATATATATATATATATATATATATAAATATATATATATATATATAAAAAAAATATATATATATATATATAAATATATACTTATATATATATATATATACTTATATATTACATATTTATATATATATAAATACACTTATACACGTATACATATATATATATATATTATTATTCATATATTTATATATACATACATTTATATATGAATACACAAATACACTTATATATATATGTAATTATATATATATATATATATATATATATATATATATATATATATATACACACATACACTAATATATATATAATATATATATATATATATATATATATATATATATATATATATATATATATATATATATTAATATTTTATATATATATATATATATATATATATATATATATATATATATATATATATACTTACAAATACATATATATATACTTACAAATATATATATATATATATATATATATATATATATATAAAATATATATATATATATATATATATATATATATATATATATATATACTTACAAATATATATATATATATATATATATATATATATATATATATATATATATATATATATATATATATATATATATATATACTTATATATATATATATAAAAGAAAAAAAAATATACTTATATATATATATATATATATATATATATATATATATATATATATATATATATACTTACAAATACACCCATATTTAATATACATATT
The DNA here is from genome assembly GCA_029216955.1 of Iris pallida. Classification (NCBI taxonomy): domain Eukaryota; kingdom Viridiplantae; phylum Streptophyta; class Magnoliopsida; order Asparagales; family Iridaceae; genus Iris; species Iris pallida. The sequence continues at coordinate 9,236,658 of JANAVB010027994.1, forward strand.
TTACCTATAACAATATATCAATATTAATATATAACATACCAATATTTAATATACATATTTTACCTGTAACAATATTTAGCAAATAACTGCCAATTCCTAAAAATATATACGAAGATAAAAGTCTTTACCAAGCATGTCTACAAGGCCGTATTTGGTCCCATTACATCCCTATAAAGGCTTGGATTCGGTTCGGGCCCAGTTCGGGCTAAGTTGGTACAACCGGGTCATCCAAAATCAATATATTTAATTAATAAATAAATAGTTCATCGGTGGGGATTAAGTCGCAACTTAATCTGGTTTTCCTAGTTAGGACACTCATATGGCTTTGTATTCCCTTATCAGGGCTAATACACTAGTCAAAGTATGCCACTGCACTACCCGTGCCATGATTCCTAATCGTCTTGTACTTCAAAACTCTACAATGGCGAAAGTCATCTACCGTAATAATTAACTAATAATTATTTATAAAAATCACAATTTAATTCAAATATGTAATAATAAAAAAATAACTCGACAATTTTTGGGAAGGGAGGCTACAGAGAAAGAGCTGACAAGGAACTACATTGAGCGGTTTCGCCAAACCGCAATGAAGCTGCCGTCTGAAAATTCGGATTCCTCTTTGATTGAAATCTGCCAAAGGAGATTGCTCCCAACAATCAGTCTCAGGATGGGCAAAAGTCAATTCAAGGATTGGAAGAAGTTTATCATCAGTGCCACAAGCGCCGAAGAACGATTAAAGAAGGCTCGTCAATTGGGATTGCACATCTCGGACGAAGAGAACAAGGACAAGCGTCCTAACACCAACAACGATAATGGGGGTAGCCCCTCCAACAATCGGGACAGCAGGGGTAAGCAGGCTATGGTGGCCGATACAGCCCAGAAACCCGAGTCAAAACCGGCAGACAAACAATAGCCGCAGATCACATACTCCTTCGAAGACGGTCACGTCAAGCCCATCTTGGACATGCTCATACAAGAAGACAGAATTTAGCTTCCTCCTCCAAGACGAAAACCCCGGCCGGCAGATATGGAGAACCCAAAGTATTGCCATTTCCACCGCTACATCCACCATGCCACACACGACTGCTACCAACTAAAACGGTACATCCAAAATCTCATCGATTCGAACGCTCTAGCCATTGACTTCGAAGAGGTAACTGTGGCAGCCAATATGCTGTCAGTTCAATTTGGCAGCTTCCCTCCAATGGAAACTCAAGACGGTGTGGTCCCCATCCCCGTGGCGACAATGGAGATTGCTAATCTTCCACCTCCCAGAGATCAGGCTGCTGGTCTAGTGCCCCTCACCACATCACGAGGGGAGGTCATGTGGATCCATCCAGACTTGGTATCGGAAGTGACTCGGCCCACATAATCTTCCATCTGCAAGAAGAAGAGTGGAAAAGTCAGGTCCTGTCGTACAATCTCGACAGATATCGAAGAAGCTACAGCCGTCGTTACGCAGTCTGGGGCAGAATCCCAACCCGTGGCTGATAACTCAGCTGAAGATCATCATCCCTCTACAACTGATGCTCCGGGATCGGCTCAGCCTCCGATGACCGACAAACCTAGGTCGAAGGAGACTCGCTTTGACAAATCCCTCCGAAAGGAGGCACCGCAGGGGCTGGAGAAGCCCTACAACATTGACATCTTGGCGCAATTGGCCAACATACCGGCTAAGTTGTCATTATACGAGCTTTTGAGAGTCTCAAAGGATGTTCACGCGGCTTTGAGCGATGCACTCCAAAATGCCGACGCGTACCTGGTTCATGTCAACCTCACAGGAGAGAATCCGCATACAGATCTCCAAGATAGCGCTTGCACAGGAGCGATGCCCAACATTGTCTTCACTCCGCAGGACATGCTCATCAAAACCAACCTGTACGATCTCCCGCTACACTACACTGGATACATCGACGACGTTGTTTACCATGAAATATTAAAGAACAGAACAATTATCGGAGGACTGGACTTTTACTTCACAATACAAACTCGCTTGTACAAAGAAAGCCTAGAGACAAAAATCTAGGTACATCAATCTAAGTACAATTGTTTATTTTAGATTCTGTGGGGGTGACAATAGAGGCTCGGGAAAGCGACGGCCACTCTGCCTTACTCCTTGGACAATCAGGTGCAGCCTTTTGGCTCTGTGGAAGAACTGCTTGGCGTTGATGAAGAAATGCTCTATCTTCAGGCTCTCTGGCTCTCTATGCCTCTATGTGCGTCTGTCTCTTTCTGCATATATCTCTCTATCTGTCCGTGTGTGTCCTTGTAAGGGAATGGCATCCTGCTATTTATAAGAGTGGGGGGCCTCATTAGGGTTTATATTGATTGCCCATTCTTGAAAGTCGGCGGCTAAGGATCATTAAATCTGGGCCGTTCATCGAGATTTGAGCAATAAATGTGATTGCATCAAATCTTCTGTGGGTAATTAATGCTGATTGACATAAATCCTCCTGATTTGTCATGCCAACCTCGGATTTCTCGACACGTGTCATCAATTTGCTTATTTGCAAATGATCTGATTTGATCCCAATATTTCATTGGTATTTGTTGAGAGATTTCGATCAATCTGATGCCACGTGCCCCGCTATTATGCCACGTGTCGAGCCATAGCAGAGATCTGTGCTGCAGGGAGGTTACTCCTTATCGAGCCGCATAAGACTGGCCACGTATCCAGGCTGCTTGAGAGTGGCCCCCCAGAACATTTGGACCGCATGGTATAATTTGAGCCGCATGAATATGGATGACCGCATGAGTGAACCGCATGGAGATAGTCCTCGTAAGCCGTATAGGGATGGTCTTCGTGAGACGCATGGAGCTAGTCTTCGTGAGCCGCATGGGGATGGTCTTCGTGAGCCGCATGGAGCTAGTCTTCGTGAGCCGCATGGGAGAGCCTCCGCTTGGGCCGCATGGGGGAGTCTCTGCTTGGGCCGCATACAACTGTCCACGTGTCAAGGCCGCATGACAGTTTCTGACTCTCGGGGGATCGTGTCAGAGATTTTCTTCGCTTTCCAAGGAGCCCGTCATTATGAGGGAGTCATAATAATATCTTTCTGTCAGAACTGTCACCTTGTCAGAGCTGTCAGCCGTCAAGGCATTTAATGCAAAATGAGAGAGCTATTTGTAGGCCACGTGGCTACTCTTTGAGCCGTATAGGACTTGTTGGAGCCGCATAGACGCTCGAACCGCATGAATATTTGAGCCGCATGAACTCTCTGAGCTGCGTGAACTCTCTGAGCCGCAGGGGGCTCTCTGGCCGCATGGATCTTTCTATATTCTTTTCCATGCTTCTACAAGACCCCCTTCAAAGTTTTCAATTTACAAAATTGAAATACTTTGAATAAGAAGCATGGCCATGTATAAATTCTTTTGGCCGCAGATGATGTCCTGGCCGCATAGATTTCTCAGCCGCATGGATGTTTAGACCTCATGGATGGCTCGGCCGCATGGATGTTTCGGCCGCATTGAGTCCATCAGCCGCAGGGACTTTCGGGCCGCATAGCTCCTTGCCACGTGTGCGCGTCATTAATTACCTCAAATTCGTTTTAGTGCTGCCTTTAGGGGAGATCCCAAGGGTCGGCTCATTAAATCTTTAGATTTTATGCCCTGGGTGAATCTCCTTTATGAGAGAGGGGGTAAAATCCGAGGAGTAGGTTTTGTCTTTTCCGAGGCGGTTATCAATCTACGTGTTCCACCGTCTCTTGTCCTCCTATAAATAAGAGGGGTTTGAGAGAGAAAACTTCTTTACTTTCTTCTTCACTTCAAAATTTCCCTACTCCATTGTCATCTTCTTCTTTAATTGCCAATGGCTTCCAAGAAGACCGTTGCGGCTAAGGGCAAGAAGGCGGCATCTTCGTCGAAGAAGACTGCCTCTACTTCAACCGCGGCCGTTCCTCCGTTGGCCGTCGTGCCCGCAGCTCACCCTAACGTCCATCCTCCCATTGCTGGTAAGGACTTTATGTGGTTTTGAAGAACCCTAACTGCTATGGCTACGTCGCATGCTTTATGCACGCACCTTTAATTTTATGTGAGTCGCATGTTCGTCCTATGGTCGAGCCGCGAGCCGCATAAGAATAGCCACTGTGGCCGCATACGCGCTTTGCCAACAAAGCCGCATAAGCTACACTGAGCCCCATAGATTCGCACACATATGTCTTTTACGTGGTCCGTACGAACTTATCCGATACCTGCGGGCCTTATGAAAGTACCGCCGCATGACCCTTCATTAAGTGGAGCCGCATGAATGTTCTGCTGAGCTTGAGCCGCATGAGGCTTCCGTAAGTTGGAGCCGCACAAGCGTTCCCCTGACCCGCATGAGGCTTCAGTGAGCTGGAGCCGCATAAGTGTTCTCCTGAGCCGCATGAGGCTTTGTTAAGTTGGAGCCACATGAGCTCGAAAGCACCCATTAGTTCCTTTTTGTCCATCCTTTTAACTTATCTTTTTCTGTCTTCTTCTTAGTGAATTTGCCGGTTAATGCTGCTGGAGAGCTCCTGGTAAGCAGCGCCCAAGCTGCTCTGGGCTATAGGTACGACCATATAGTCCAATACATGGCTGACCAGTTTCCGAGTGACGAGCCCCCAGCGAGATCGAATGCCCTCAAGAATCAACCTTTCTATTTTCTTAATGCTATGATAAAAACGGGGAAATTAGAAGAGGAATACTTGAAGCCCGTATTCTTCTTTGGAGACGCCTCGACTGTGAAGAACAGTCAGATTCTGGAGGTGTCAGAGAACTGGAGTTTTGTTTCTAACGGGATGGCGATCTGCATTCCCCAGATGGAGCGTCACTTTCCTTTATCCTGGTTCAATATGCTCCCACTGGACCGGAAGATGGAAGATTCTTTAACTCCTACCCGAAGTGGGATGTTCGTGGGAGACATCCATTATAACAACAGCCTGAAGTCGGTGTGTGCGGGCAAGGTGCACACCAGCTGTTCTGTAATGGGGTTGGCCCCGGGTACGTTCTTGAATGTGTCGGGTCCCAATTTCATATTTTCTACAGCCGACACTTTTATGAACCAACTTGCTCGGAAGGGATCCTATCCCATTGGTCGGTTGATGCTTCCCAGCTGGATACATTCGATTCCCTCATGGACCAATCCGTCTACGTAGATTTTGCAAAAGTATGAGGCCTTTCTGTGCGAGATTGGTCTTTACCATGCTATTCGGGGTACCAGCCATGGCTTGTCTATAAACGAGAGATTGTTTATATCTCTGCTGGAGATGTATAATCGTCGTACGGGGACTTTCTATACGCCCGTAGGGGAAATGGGGCTTGCGCTCCACGAAATGCATGCGATCTCCAAGCTTCCTTGGGGGAACGAAGCTTTTGAGGCGTATACTCCCACGAACGAGGAGTTCGAAGAGCTGAAAAGGCGGTATCCAGGCTTCGTGGTTCTTTATCAAGAGATATTGTGCCATTATAGCACATGTCATCAAATAGCCAAAAAGGAGAACAGCTCGGAAGGGAATGCCCCTCATACCAAGGACTGGGTGCGCTATCTCTTCACGACGGATGCCTCAGGTCAAGTTACTCCTTGCCGTCCTCAAACCCGGGAGGCGGTGAAAGCCTTAGTGTCGTCAGCTAAGAGGGTGGCCACCTCTAGTGACAGATTCGGGAGTCAGACCGACTCTTTCGTTTATTTTTATCAGGACACCCAAGAGTTATCGGAGAAGGCACTCCTGGCAGGATTCTTAATAATATGGCTGCGAAACTGTGTAGTCTCGGGCGGAGCAGGTTCCATCGAGAGGATCAGTCGTAATTTCAGTCTTTCGGCTGTGAAGTTAGTTTTGCGAGTCCGGCTAGCTCTCCTCCAGTCCATGGTGTGCAGCATACACCGTAGCCTTCGTACTTTCACATCCAAGGTTATTGCTCGTAATGTGATGAAAGATTTTGAACGGACCGAGTTGCCCTATCATTATTTAATGGGATGGCTGTTGATGCATTATCCATCTTTGATGAGACCTGGCTCTGAAGACGGCGTCACTGATGACGACGCTTTTATCTTCCGCTATCGTAATGAGTCTTAGGAATTCGAGACCATGCATGCTTGCCGGATGGCACTGGCGAGGGCAAACATGTAAAACATTTTCGCATCTGTCCCTCTTTTTACTGATGAGGAAGTAGCGGCTGTCCATCTTGACGGTATTGGGCCCCTTCAACTTTTGGATGGCCAGATGCTTCTGTGGCTGCGAAATATTCGCTCCGCTCATCTGGTGTATCGCAACCGTAACACTGTCTTTCTGGAACCCTATCTGCCTAGCAGGTTCGCCCGATAATTTGGGTATAGTCAGCTTTTTCTAGACAGCCCTAGCTCTTGTTTGGGCTTTGAAGGTAGCCTTCTAGACGGTATCCGTGCCTGGCATTACTATGACACATTCTATACCCGTACCGTTTTCTCAGTTCCCGCTATCAAGGAGTCAGTAGATATCATGTATATGGCGGCTCTGTACCACGTCATGGCGAACAAGCCCTCCGTCGGTTTTAACCTATGTACCAGTTTCATCGTTGGTACCGGCCTAGATGAGGGTTCCCAGGGGGCCAAGACAAGGAAGAGGAAGAACAGAGTCGAGGTGTCGAATTCGGACTCCGATGCTGCAGATGACGAAGGCGACGAGCCTGATGGAGATGACCCTTCCTTTCCGGCGGTAGATATAGGGGCGGATCAGCCGCCTGTTTTGCCAGATGAGACAGTGGTTGATCAGCCATCCGTTGCACCCGATCTTGTATGAAAGCGTAGCAAGAAATTTCTCCTATCGGCGACATTCCTCGCTCTCGGAAACTGGCTGCGACCAGACACCGTGGGCTAACTATAAAGGAAAGAGGCGAAGAAATTGACCCCGCATCAGAGGTAAATAAGTTACTACAGGTCCTTCCTTTCTTCTAGCTTTGATTTTAATCATCTTCTTTCCCTCTTGTAGGCATCAGGGAAAGAGGACTCTCGAATAGCCGAGATCGTGACTCGGGATGACGGGGGCTCCAGTAAGACAGCCCCTGAAATTGTTAAATTCCATCCAGATTATGCTGATCAGGTTGTCTCTCTCTCTCTGAGGTGGCTGGGTCAGAGGAGCTGGCCAAATTTAATTTGGAGATCGCGAGTGAGGAGACCCTGCCAGCTGCGAACAAGCTGCAGCCTCGATGCTCCTCTCCCGGTATGATAAGCCGAATCTTAACTTGCGAGGAGGCCTATCTACTCTATGATCACATCCTTCGGGTCACGTCGATTGATCATTGTCATGGACATGCAGGTCCTGCCCCTCCCGTGCCGAGGATGGACCTTGTTGAGACAAACTCTGTCGAAGGGGCACTGGCGGAGAGGGGCGTACCTCTTCCCCCTCTGGTTCGTCTTGATGGTTCTCTTGCGGGCTCGAGTTCGGCAAGTCCGGTAATGGGACAATTGGGGCAGGGGATGATGGTCCTCGTGTCTTCCTCTGCTCGGGCGGCCCAGAGAGTCGACCTCTCCGCCCTGCCAAGCGTCTAGGCTCTTCGGGTGGCAGAGGAAGAGTTAGCCGCTATCCGTGCATCGTTCTGCTCAGAAGTCGCCCCCCTGGTGGCAAGTTCTAGCTCCACTCCTTCGATGCTGCCGGCCACGCTCCCTCTGACGCCGTCCTCTACAGAGGTCTTGGACGAATCGTTACAGGACGTGGTCGACAGCTTTCATCGTCACTTGAAAAGGAGGATAGAAGCTACTGTGGACAGAGGGACCTCTTTCATTTTGGCCCGACAATGCGCCCAGGGTCAAATCGATATCCTTAAGGCCCTTCCAGGTGGGGTAGGGGTGGCTGCACTTCTGGAATCAAAATTACTGGAGACTGATCAACTGGTGGCCCAGCTTCAGGTATTGCGACAGGTTGATCTGTCTGCTGTTATTGATCAGGAGCGCGGCTCCCTCACAGCTACTATAGAGAAGGCGAAGGCAGCTCAGGATAAAACTAGGCCAACCAAACTGAAGGATCTCCGCACTTTGTCTGATCGATATTATGAATTGAGCCATGAGAGTGAAGACGTTTAGGCTCGGGAAGCAACTGCCTCTCGCGGGATTGCTGACACGCGGGAGCAGATCCTTGAGCTTCAGAGGAAGTTAACTTTCTTTGAGTCTGAGCTCGAGGCTGCTCGGATCGATAGAGGGTTAATTATCCTGGAAGCTGACAAAGTCAATCGAGCTTCGGCTGACTTGGAAGTGGCTCTGAAGAAGTTTGATGACAACTGTCGGGCACTCATGGACCTGGATAATGGGGAGCGGTTGTCTCAGGAGGCTGAGCGCCGAGCTAGACAGAGGCTTGAGGGGGGTACTGCCTTGGTGAGAAACCGCCTTTTGGAGTTGTGTAACGCCTTTTTTTCTTTTTCTTTGAGAGGGACGTGGTCCCAAAACATGTAATGCTTTTTCGTCTTTTAAATAAAAGTACTTTCCATTCTACCCTGCATTTGTATTGCTTGTTGTGCCTGTGGTATTGTGGTGATGTTTGCCCCGTATGGGGGACTTGTTTGTGGACTTGTTATCCCTGGCATACCTTGGTTTTAGGTACAGATAACAAGTTTAATTGGGGATACCTAGAACAGTTCCACGGCGAGGTGGTCGTAGGTGTTCGGGGTATCGGAAGATAGAATGCCATGAAGCAGCTGGGCTCCCGGGGTATGATGAGGATGGTGGGCCTGTACTAAGAGATTTAGCATAGGACATTTGTGGGCCTATTATCCTTGGCGTACCATGACTTAGGATATGGATAATAGGATGAAGGGAAACCAACATACTTACTCAGAGGTGATGAGGACATGGCAAGTATGAGGGTTTTACCGTGGAGTCTTCCTACTCAGATGTAATGGGGACAAGGCAGGAGTGGACTCAACGGAGGATATTTGTGGTCAACAAAGGACATTTATGGGCCTATTACCCTTGGCGTACCCTGGTTCAGGGTACGAATAATAAGACGAGAGAGGACCAACATAGTTACTCAGAGGTAATGAGGACATGGTAGGTACGGAGGTTTTATCGTGGAGTCTTCCTACTCAGAGGTAATGAGGACATGGAAGTTCTATGTAAAGGGGTGATTTATTTTTTGCGGAAGTGAAATGAGTCAGAGGTACTAATAAGGACATGGCCGTTTTGGAAATTTGTGGATCGGTTACCCTTCTTGTGCACTGGAAGTGCGGGTAGTGGATCATGAGGGAGGATCTCTTCCAGGAAGAAAGTTCAGAGGTATGATCATACATGACTTACTATCTGAAAGAGCGATCGGAATGTGAGTTCAGAGCCACCTGCGGGTACATGACTCGATAATCTGGAATTTGGAAATGTGAGTTCAGCAGCACCAGCGGGTACATGACTCGATAATCTGGAATGTTGTGGATGTGAGTTCAGCGGCACCAGCGGGTACATAACTCGATAATCTGGAGTATTGTGGGTGTGAGTTCAGCGGCACCAGTGGGTACATGACTCGATAATCTGGAATATTGTGGATGTGAGTTCAGCGGCACCAGCGGGTACATGACTCAATAATCTAGAATGTGTCGTTTAGACATAGTATTTCTTCAGGAACTTGTCGTTGACGGGCAACATAAGCAAGTCTCCATTTTTCTTTGCAAGGCGGTAAGCACCGTTGGAGAATACAGCCTTAATGATAAAGCGACAACCATAGGCATTCACCAAGCTTCTCGTTCCAGTCGCATTTGTTGGATGATTCGAACTTCTTGAGTAACTTGATGATGATTTTGTTGAATGCTTCTGCTAACCCATTCGCTGCTGGATTGTATGGCGTCAAAGCAATATTCTGGATGCGGTGCTTGTCGCAGAACCGATAGAAGGCGTAGCTTGCAAACTGCGCACCATTGTCGTGGATGATCCTCCGGGGTAGTCCAAAGCGATAGATGACGTGATGCTTAAGGAAGCTGATCACGTTTGAAGTCTTTACTTCTGCAAGCGGGACAGCTTCCGCCCATTTGGAGAAGTAATCTGTGATTGCGAGTATGAAGCGATGTCCTCGGGAGGAAGGTGGAGTGATTGGACCGATGATATCCATTCCCCATGCTTCGAATGGCCCAGACGCTACTGTCGGATGTAGAAACTTGGATGGTTGGTGGATGAAGTCCGCGTGGACTTGGCAAGCTTTACACTTTCTAGCATAGTCTATCGCATCTGCTACCATCATGGACCAGTAGTAGCCCATTCGACTAAGACGGTCTTACAATTTAGGGTCAGACTGATGGGCCCCGCAGACACCGTCATAAGCTTCTCGTACGGCTTCTTTGGCTTCTGCTTTTGACAAACACCGAAGCAATAATCCATCATAGGATCGGTGATACAGCATTTTCGTCTCTGTATCGTAGAAGAATCTGAGAGAACGTCGTCTGATGGAGGTGGCATCCTTTGGGTTCTCGGGCAGGATATCGTAGGCGACGAAGTCAATGAACGGTTGTCTCCAATCTGGGACATCGTCGATCGTCTGGACGGAGTAACTTGCTACGAATTGAACGTTGTTCTTGGAACAGACCAGTTCGTGGCCTATCACATCTACTGATTGATGAGTATGATTTGGCACTGCTAGGGAAGCGGCCAGGCCTGCTAAGGCATCGGCTTCAATATTTCGGAGTCTGGGAACATGCTCGATGAAGAACCCCTCAAACGACGAGATGATGTCGATTGCTATTTGGTGATAGGGGATCATTGTTTCACTTAACAAAATGCCTGGAAGTCGGATTTTGAAATAAAACGAGAAAAAGTACAAGAAGTACAAATTTGATTCTGGGAAGTATTGCTATGGAAGTTTGATCTGTAAATGATCACTTTGTTCCTTGGACCATACGATGATGATGAAGATCACTGCTAGAAGATGAACAATTGGAAGAACTAAGTCACCAGAAAGGTATCGATACACTTGGGCACTGATGGCGAGGCCGAATGCATTCCTGCTTTGCTTCACTCTATTCTGGAAGAAAAGTTGAAAAAGAATGCTCCAGAAAATCAAAGTCTCTGGTGTAAAACCCCTAAATTTCTACTGATTTTTTTAACTTTTAATTTTGGTACTGATTTAAAATTTGGTATTGTACGCCGCGTAGTCGTATTATACGTCGCGTACGAAATTTATTTTCTTGCTCGTCGAGTGCGAATATGTGCGAACGTACATATTTTTTTTAAAAAAAATATTTTTTATTTTATAGTTCAAATAATATATATAATAATTGTTGTATTTGTATTTTGCTTAAAGTTGTCTATTGAGATGACCAAAATCTTATTACTTTATTTATTTATTATCTTGTGGAAGTTTAGAAAACTATTTTATATTCCTTGTATATGAGGTACATTAAATTAAATTTATATATTTTTATTTTCGAAATTATTAAATATAAATATTTTATTATTCGAAAAGATATTTAAAAATATTTATTATTTTCGAAATTAATATTATTGGTATTTTAGAAAAATATTTAAAAATCATTGTGGCATTTAAATCTTGATTTAGATTTATGGATTTATTTAAATAGTTAAGTATTGGCAATTTGATTTATCCCATGTGATTTTTTAAACTAAAATTTAATTTTTGCATTTGAATTTGGATTGATAATTGATTTAATTTAAATTTTCTAATGGGGATTTAAACAATCTCAATCTTTATCCTAATGGGAATTCCCACATCCTATAAATAGGCAGGTACTCCTCCATAAATTCTATCCCCCACAAAATTCTCCACAAATCTACGTGAATCGTGTCTGTGTCCACCATCCCATCCACTAATTCTCTTCTTCTACAGATACATTATTTTTGTCCCGTCCGACAAACTCGGACGTCCATCCATGTCGTGTCGGACAAACCCCGACACGACCCAACCCTAAATTCTAGCCTTGTTTAGTCCCCGTTGCTTCTATCCCCGTCGACTCCCTACTACCGCCACCACATCGACAACATCACTGCCAACAACATTGCCGCCATCACAACCTCACCACAGTCCATCACCACCACCGCCGCGGCAGCCACCATCACCACCAGACACGCAGAAGGAATAAAGGGCGGAGAAACCATACCTAATCTCCGCCGCGCCATGCTGTGGCCACCACCGAAATACCCGAGCCCGGCGCCCAGAGCCGTGCACGCCACCGCACGCAGGACGCAGTTGCCGCCGTTGAAACCTCCGCCACCGTGCTTCGCTCCCAGCCGCCTCACCCGCGGTCTCCAGCCGAGTCACCGTCGGCCTCCTCTTCAACTCGCCGCGTCCCAGCGTTCCCCGCCGCCGGCCTCCGGCTAGCCACCGCGCCGCACCACACCCGTGCTTCCAGACCGGAGCGCCGCCTGAGCATTGCAGCGCTCCGCCGTAGTTCTCGCGCGCCGCCTCGATTTTGGCAGCGTCGGCGACCCACCAGCTGCTCCGACCGGCGACCGTGCCAGATCTCGTAGGCGGCCCGACCCAACTCCCCCGAGCGCCCGGTGACTCCTCCACCGTGACCCAGCTTCCGCCGCGGATCTGCCCGCGCGTCGACCGCGCTGACCGCCCAAAACCCCTTTCGAGCGCCGCCGAGATTTGCGCCATCCGACTGCCGACACATCGCCGGCCTCTGCCCGGAGCGCGCCGCCCGGAAACCCCATCGCCGCCGCTTCCTCAACCGCCATCCACCTACAGGTGAGCTCACCCCCTGTTCTCCTCGCTCTCTCTCTCTCTCTCTCTAACTAAAATCTTGGGGGAAGAGGCTGAATGATTTTTTTAGGTATATTTATTATCATTATTATTATCATTATTATTATTAATTATTTTTATATTTAGTTTCATTACTGTTATTACTATTATATTATTATTATCCATATTATCATTATTATTATAATTATTATTATTATCATCATTGTTAGTATTAATTTCTTACTTATAGTATTACTATTTATTATACTATAGCTATTTAAAGTATAATTTATTTTGAAACCCTTATAATAATATTTTAACTAATAGAAGGGTAGTTCAAAATTATAAATGATTTTTAGTATTTTCAAATATTTGTATAAATTGTTTTACTATTAAAATACAAATCCTAATTTTGGTAAAATCTATAGTTTTAGCCTAAATTGATTTTACATTTCGAATATTTGTCAAAAATTATTTTTCTAGTAAATATGGTTTCAAGTATCATACGTATTTTCCAAAATTAATATATGTATCTATCTCCACAAATTCTCCTCGATTATCCCCTTGATCACGGCTACTCACACGTTTCTATTTTCTCACGAATTTAGGCCATGTTCGCATGGACCTCGGCTATTGGACAGAACATGACATCTCGAACATCGCACCACCGAACGGCACACCAGGCAAGACACCTTGCCTTTACTGTTTAAATTTTATGCTCAATATCATGCATGTTTAGTTGTTTCTTTTTTTAAAATTATATGTAAATACAAATTACTATATTTTATGCAAATGGCTTAGAGTTAAGGGACTACCGTCAATTTAGTGTGTCTCATTGACTTGTCACGATTGTACACGAGTTGTGTGTGAGAGTTGTGAGTACCATGTAGTGGTCACTTGCGTGTTGGCTGATCACCCGTACGCATGCGTAGGAATAACTGTCAATAGAGGCATGTTAGAAGACTTGACAGTTATCTATTATAACTCGTGTTGTGGAAACGACATGTGTTTGTGTGTCATGGTTACGACACACGTATAGTATCATTGGGGGGAGGGGACAACTACTAGCGTAGGGGCTACTTTTATTACACACATTTGGGAGATAGTGTCTCGGATGAGCGCTACGTGTTACCCGGCCGATAGTGTCTCGGATGAGCGCTACTTGTTGGCCACTCTTTATTACTTGCTTGTGACAGCCCCTGCGTAGAACGTTGTCCTCTAAATTTGAAATCCACATAGAATGGTTAGGAACCTTTACTCATGCATACTTTTCTGTTGAGCTATTTATTCAGTTTATTGGCATGATATTATGTGTCTTGTTACGTCCCTCTGAGGACCTGGTTTTTCCCCAGGTGTGTATTTTCGTGATTTCTTGCAGGTGCTCTAGCTAAGGCCATTCCTTCCCTCGTGATGATTGCTCTTGGACTCGCCACTTGCTCTCGCTTGCTAAATTCATTCCTTGTATATTTCTTCATATTTAATTTGGTTGGTAGTGGACTTTGTCTCCGCCCAACTATTTTGTACATGACAAACTCAAAGTTGCTTTATATCATTATTTATCTTTGTGGATGAGATTTAGTGTCTTGGCTTTCTACATTTACAGCTTATGTATATATACGAGTCGTATATTTACTCGTATGTATACAGCTGGCATGATACGTATCTAGTCCCAAATGTGTTTGGGACTGGGGCGTTACATGTTTTTGTGGTGGCCCATGCAGGTCAGTTTATCATTTCGGTTACTTTACCGTACCGATGTGAGCCTGCAACATAGGATTAGAGTCTAGAATCTCATCCATCCACTTGACATCCTTTCTTGACTTCAATTTTTGAACTTTCGTTTGACCTCCTTGAATTGCATCTTGCTTGACTCCTTCTACTGTAAATTTCTTAGTTTCGTGTTTAGTAAGATGACTACACTAGTAAATGCCCATAGGTTAAACCCATGGCTAGATAGATTGCATTGACAATTAATATCCATTGAGGTCTTATTTGTGTATAAAACCATTTATGTTTCCTAGAAATTTGATCTTAAGGATTAGTTTATTTCAAGTTGGGTAGTAGTGTATTACCGCCTCCAAAGAGTAATTGGAAATTTTGCTATTACATGGTGGTATACACAAGAGAATAGCTAGATCAAGAAAACAAAATTTTGATTAATGAATTTTTGGAAATTGTGAAATAGTCTATGATTTATTGGGATATGAAACCAATTTGAGAAACACCATTAAATCATAATTTACGGTTAAGTTCAAGTTTGGATTGTAAAAGCTTACCTCAAAATTTATTAAAGAGTTTTTATAAGTTGTGATTTTGTAAACGACTAGAGAATGTGGAGGGTTATGATTTACGGTTTATTAGAGAGCTTGAGGTTTTAAATTGATTCTACGATTTACAAATTTTTAATTTTGAGCTTGAAGAGATAACGGTAAAAATTTTGTTTGAGATATTTTTAGAAAATATGAAATCGATTGTGAAGGAAAAGTTTAAATATTAAAATTTGCTCATATGATCTATGATCTATAAAGTTATTTAGATTTTGAATTTAAAGCCTTGATTATGGATATTTAAATTTTGGAAAAAAAAATAGAGAGGTTATTATTCAAGTTGCGATATACAAGCGTTGTTTCGAGATTTACTAGAGATTTAAAAATTTTGATTAAAATTGACAGTTTAAGATAATTGAAATTTTGGCGAATTATCTTGGAAATTTTATTGAGAAATTTCGAGGAACTTGAAATTTTAGATTAGATCATATATTGGTGAAGGACCAAGAAACAAGTGGGATCACCCTAGCGAGATAGAAGTGTTCCACATTAGATTGCCATGCCACATACGACTATGATATGGCATATACACAAGTATAGTTAGTCATCGACCAAACCGATGAACATATCTTTTGACTTACTCGACCTTCCCTCAATTCTAGATCTTTTGTCATGACCACCTAATCATTTGAAACTTGTGCAATGATTAGATTGTTCCTTGATCATACACCATCTAAGTGGCTATCATATCCCTAGGAACTGTACTCCTAATTTATTTTACCTTGATTGTTAGAATCTAAGTTATCTTTATTTCATGCTTTAGCTTAGTCATTTATTTGGTTAGTTAATCATTATCTCATTGAACTCCCACTTTCTATTTTAAATTCTTTTGTGTCCTTTACCGTGACTTGGGTATTTGGAGCACAACACTAGACTTTTCCTTCCCATAAATTTCACAAACAAGACCTACACGAGTCCACCTTCATGTAAGTGTATCACGTGCCACTAAAACACGTCTCCTTGTACTCTAATTTCATATTGCGACTTTCGGGCCAAAAAGACTAGACTCTAATCCCTACCGTGAAACCAATATACTTTTTTTTAAACTATAGATGAGACTCGACCTCGACTCCATTCTTTCGACCCGATATACGATTTTGTTCTACCTAAATTCCTTACATACTTAAATCTTGATTGCTGGACCTATCACACCATTAGTTTAATTCTTGTAAGTTGAGTAGAATATCTCATGACCCAACCAACAATTGTGGACCATATTGATAGGTTCACTTGGACCATAGAATTCAGTAGACCCTAACTTATCTAGTCAACCAAGCCGATTCCATAGGCCCAAATTTCGGGCGGAACTTAGATTTTATAAGATCTTGGACTAATTGATTTCTTCCATCATTACCCTTTACTTATTATTTTATCTACCTATGATGCTGAAATAGCTTAGCTTTGCAAGCTTATTCTTTATCAAAGCTTGATCATGACATATGTTTAATGTGGGCGCCCACTAATACATTGTCTAATCAGAACTAACGTATTATGGTCTGATCAACCATAGTGCACTTGGTTCGCTTTTTGTATATTGTTCAACGTGGATGGAGACGTAGTTAACTTGCCCCTAGAGTCCCATCCGCGACTGCCTTGAAAAATTCATTTTTGAAATTATTCGGTCGCCTTTGAATCACGTATTCGTATTCGATAACGCCTCATTCGAACTCTATATTGCTTTCACCTTCACCTATTTTAGAAGGACGAAGGCGTTATACTAGAACCTCCTCTAGCCTTCCTATCGATTATGACCATACCGTATTATTTTTCTACGACTTAGATCACGATTCCTTACGACATGATTTTGTCGAAACATTGCCATTGTTTATTCCCATCGATACCCCCTTGTATCTTCTCACCCCCTACAAATTCCTAATTTCGAGGACGAAATTCTTTTAAGTTGGGTAGGATGTAAAACCCCTAAATTTCTACTGATTTTTTTAACTTTTAATTTTGGTACTGATTTAAAATTTGGTATTGTACGCCGCGTAGTCGTATTATACGTCGCGTACGAAATTTATTTTCTTGCTCGTCGAGTGCGAATATGTGCGAACGTACATATTTTTTTTAAAAAAAATATTTTTTATTTTATAGTTCAAATAATATATATAATAATTGTTGTATTTGTATTTTGCTTAAAGTTGTCTATTGAGATGACCAAAATCTTATTACTTTATTTATTTATTATCTTGTGGAAGTTTAGAAAACTATTTTATATTCCTTGTATATGAGGTACATTAAATTAAATTTATATATTTTTATTTTCGAAATTATTAAATATAAATATTTTATTATTCGAAAAGATATTTAAAAATATTTATTATTTTCGAAATTAATATTATTGGTATTTTAGAAAAATATTTAAAAATCATTGTGGCATTTAAATCTTGATTTAGATTTATGGATTTATTTAAATAGTTAAGTATTGGCAATTTGATTTATCCCATGTGATTTTTTAAACTAAAATTTAATTTTTGCATTTGAATTTGGATTGATAATTGATTTAATTTAAATTTTCTAATGGGGATTTAAACAATCTCAATCTTTATCCTAATGGGAATTCCCACATCCTATAAATAGGCAGGTACTCCTCCATAAATTCTATCCCCCACAAAATTCTCCACAAATCTACGTGAATCGTGTCTGTGTCCACCATCCCATCCACTAATTCTCTTCTTCTACAGATACATTATTTTTGTCCCGTCCGACAAACTCGGACGTCCATCCATGTCGTGTCGGACAAACCCCGACACGACCCAACCCTAAATTCTAGCCTTGTTTAGTCCCCGTTGCTTCTATCCCCGTCGACTCCCTACTACCGCCACCACATCGACAACATCACTGCCAACAACATTGCCGCCATCACAACCTCACCACAGTCCATCACCACCACCGCCGCGGCAGCCACCATCACCACCAGACACGCAGAAGGAATAAAGGGCGGAGAAACCATACCTAATCTCCGCCGCGCCATGCTGTGGCCACCACCGAAATACCCGAGCCCGGCGCCCAGAGCCGTGCACGCCACCGCACGCAGGACGCAGTTGCCGCCGTTGAAACCTCCGCCACCGTGCTTCGCTCCCAGCCGCCTCACCCGCGGTCTCCAGCCGAGTCACCGTCGGCCTCCTCTTCAACTCGCCGCGTCCCAGCGTTCCCCGCCGCCGGCCTCCGGCTAGCCACCGCGCCGCACCACACCCGTGCTTCCAGACCGGAGCGCCGCCTGAGCATTGCAGCGCTCCGCCGTAGTTCTCGCGCGCCGCCTCGATTTTGGCAGCGTCGGCGACCCACCAGCTGCTCCGACCGGCGACCGTGCCAGATCTCGTAGGCGGCCCGACCCAACTCCCCCGAGCGCCCGGTGACTCCTCCACCGTGACCCAGCTTCCGCCGCGGATCTGCCCGCGCGTCGACCGCGCTGACCGCCCAAAACCCCTTTCGAGCGCCGCCGAGATTTGCGCCATCCGACTGCCGACACATCGCCGGCCTCTGCCCGGAGCGCGCCGCCCGGAAACCCCATCGCCGCCGCTTCCTCAACCGCCATCCACCTACAGGTGAGCTCACCCCCTGTTCTCCTCGCTCTCTCTCTCTCTCTCTAACTAAAATCTTGGGGGAAGAGGCTGAATGATTTTTTTAGGTATATTTATTATCATTATTATTATCATTATTATTATTAATTATTTTTATATTTAGTTTCATTACTGTTATTACTATTATATTATTATTATCCATATTATCATTATTATTATAATTATTATTATTATCATCATTGTTAGTATTAATTTCTTACTTATAGTATTACTATTTATTATACTATAGCTATTTAAAGTATAATTTATTTTGAAACCCTTATAATAATATTTTAACTAATAGAAGGGTAGTTCAAAATTATAAATGATTTTTAGTATTTTCAAATATTTGTATAAATTGTTTTACTATTAAAATACAAATCCTAATTTTGGTAAAATCTATAGTTTTAGCCTAAATTGATTTTACATTTCGAATATTTGTCAAAAATTATTTTTCTAGTAAATATGGTTTCAAGTATCATACGTATTTTCCAAAATTAATATATGTATCTATCTCCACAAATTCTCCTCGATTATCCCCTTGATCACGGCTACTCACACGTTTCTATTTTCTCACGAATTTAGGCCATGTTCGCATGGACCTCGGCTATTGGACAGAACATGACATCTCGAACATCGCACCACCGAACGGCACACCAGGCAAGACACCTTGCCTTTACTGTTTAAATTTTATGCTCAATATCATGCATGTTTAGTTGTTTCTTTTTTTTAAAATTATATGTAAATACAAATTACTATATTTTATGCAAATGGCTTAGAGTTAAGGGACTACCGTCAATTTAGTGTGTCTCATTGACTTGTCACGATTGTACACGAGTTGTGTGTGAGAGTTGTGAGTACCATGTAGTGGTCACTTGCGTGTTGGCTGATCACCCGTACGCATGCGTAGGAATAACTGTCAATAGAGGCATGTTAGAAGACTTGACAGTTATCTATTATAACTCGTGTTGTGGAAACGACATGTGTTTGTGTGTCATGGTTACGACACACGTATAGTATCATTGGGGGGAGGGGACAACTACTAGCGTAGGGGCTACTTTTATTACACACATTTGGGAGATAGTGTCTCGGATGAGCGCTACGTGTTACCCGGCCGATAGTGTCTCGGATGAGCGCTACTTGTTGGCCACTCTTTATTACTTGCTTGTGACAGCCCCTGCGTAGAACGTTGTCCTCTAAATTTGAAATCCACATAGAATGGTTAGGAACCTTTACTCATGCATACTTTTCTGTTGAGCTATTTATTCAGTTTATTGGCATGATATTATGTGTCTTGTTACGTCCCTCTGAGGACCTGGTTTTTCCCCAGGTGTGTATTTTCGTGATTTCTTGCAGGTGCTCTAGCTAAGGCCATTCCTTCCCTCGTGATGATTGCTCTTGGACTCGCCACTTGCTCTCGCTTGCTAAATTCATTCCTTGTATATTTCTTCATATTTAATTTGGTTGGTAGTGGACTTTGTCTCCGCCCAACTATTTTGTACATGACAAACTCAAAGTTGCTTTATATCATTATTTATCTTTGTGGATGAGATTTAGTGTCTTGGCTTTCTACATTTACAGCTTATGTATATATACGAGTCGTATATTTACTCGTATGTATACAGCTGGCATGATACGTATCTAGTCCCAAATGTGTTTGGGACTGGGGCGTTACATCTGGGCTCGGATCTCTATGTATTCTCTTCTTTTTCTCTGTCCTCCTTTTACATAAGAAAAATCAGTCTATTTATAGACTTGGTTTCTTGTGCGTAAAAACTCAGCAAAAGTTCCGTCTTTACGCTGACAACTGCCACCCATGACCAAAGTCATTCTCAGCATACGTTGACACGTGTCCCATCATTTCAATAAGAATAGGATGCATGTACACACGTTCTTCAAGATGTGTGGCATGAAAGCCATTTAGGCAAACCACGTTCCAAATTGATCAGAAAGAATAGGGCATAAAAATAGCCCCAATGTACTCTGAGCATAAAGCAGTAGACTAGGCGTAAAATAGCCCTGACATAGACTTCCTGCGTAAAGTGGTTGTTAAATAACCTTGAGCGTAAAAGTAGCTCAAATAGACTTTACGCACACGTCAACTGTTGAGCGTAAAAGCTCGTATAGTCTTCATGCGTAAAAGAAGCCATAGTGTGAGCGTAAAGTAGCTCAGTCCACATACTAAACGACAAATGGGCCTTTGTGTAAAACAAATCCCTTTGATTTCTGTGATATATGCCATCATTAAATCTCCATTTCAGGCTTTGCATCAAATGCAAGACTTGACAGCTTTGTCCAGCGTAAAAGTGGCTTAGGCGTAAAATCCTTAGCTCTGACCCAGGCGTAAAATGATTAGCCTACTTTGGGCATAAAGTGATTAGCCACTCCTTGGCGTAAAGTGGATCGATTTGAATGGAATGATCCTTTGACTCATTCTTATGAAGCACTTTTTACGCTCCTACAGGACACCCTTCAAAGTTTTCAAATATCTTCAAAATTTGAAACACTTTGAACAGAAGCGTAAAAGTTGAGATTTGACCAGTCAGCGTAAAATTTGGGATACGCAATCGTCATCCATGTAAAAGCGGGGATATCCAACAGTCGGCGTAATTTTCAAGAAAATAGTGTCGGTCAATACTTAACCGTCACAATGAATTTCTTTCTCGAAACTTTCGAATGCTTCCTCATCTTCCCGAGTTTGCATTAATAAGGAGCAATTTTCCATAAGGAATATGAAGAGTTGATTTGATTTGTATAAATAAGAATAATTTCTTCATTCTTGCCATTCATCCTCGTATTGTCATGGCGCCAAAGAACGAGATTACCAACAAAGAGGCTTCGAGCTCCAGGCTCGATCTTGAGCGAGCACGCAACCTTTTAGAGTGCTTTGGACTGACTCCAGCAGTCTTTAGTCGCATCGATGGCGGTCCTTTAACTGCGTATGAGGGAGCAGGAGATACAGAGGCATTTCTTAATCTGATGCGTCACTCCGGGATTCGCAATATGCACGAGTTAGGTGCCTCCCTTCGTCAGCCCAACGAAGGAGAGGAAAAATAATGTTTTATGTATTGCGACTCTTTTATATGTAGGGGTCCACTTTCCCTATTTTATAAATAAAAGTTTGATGTTGATCTCATCTGTTGATGCACAGAATTGTTTAAACACTTCTTTTGACTGCTTCTATGGTTGTTAATTCCCAAGAAACAAACCGACACGTGGCGTCTGTCTTGTGGTTATGAGAGCCTTTCAATAGGATCGTTTCCCAAAATAGACTCCCAACAGTTTCTTCAGTCTTTATAAATAGCCGAGAATATTTCATATATTCTCATTCTCATTCCTCTGAAGAAAACTTTTTACAATGTCGTTCTCCAACAAATGATAATGGCGATGCTTTCCAATGGCGTTCCTTTGTACGCCCAATCACTAAACATAGATTCATCCACTATTAGAGCCAAACCATTTGACCTAAGTGGTAAGTCTGATCGTAAGCAATTATCTGCCTTTGAACTTTCTGTTGAAAACAGCTGCTCATGGGCGTAAATTCTTGACGGGCATAAAAAACCTAGCTGAATAGTGGTACACCTGAAGCACTGACGTAAAAGCCTTGCTGAACAGTGGTACACCTGAAGCAATGGCATAATAGCCTTGCTGAATAGTGGTATACCTGAGACACTGGCGTAAAAGCCTTGCTGTCTGTTGAAGATAAAACAAGACGCATAAGCATCTGTTTTTTTTTACGGTACTTCTGTTTAAAACACTTCTTCTTTGTTTTTTTCTGCAGAAGTTTGGCTGAAGAGCTTTTCCAGAATCGGTATTGGCGATTTTGACGCTGTGAGGAGCGTTCTTCTGACATCAACATCAGGGAGCTCATCCGCTTTTGACGCGCAAATCAGACAACTCAGAACTCTTCGTGGGATAGAAGGGTCTTCCTCTGTTGGTAGGAAGAGCCTTTATACACGGAGAGTTGGATGGTGGA
The DNA here is from genome assembly GCA_029216955.1 of Iris pallida. Classification (NCBI taxonomy): domain Eukaryota; kingdom Viridiplantae; phylum Streptophyta; class Magnoliopsida; order Asparagales; family Iridaceae; genus Iris; species Iris pallida. The sequence goes on from JANAVB010027994.1 coordinate 9,259,126, forward strand.
GTCAACTCTAACCCAAGAAATTGGGTAGTAGAGTTCCTTTCACGGTAGAACTAGGAATCGTATCCAAATGCTGGATACATTCCTATCTCCTTTGAGAGGCCGCCACTTCTCCACCAGTTGTATTGGCAGCAACACGTCTTCGGACTGCCATACTCTGGGATTCTCCTCTCGTCTGAGAGAGAAGACCAGAGTTTAATCCTTCTATTTTGGTCGCCATTGAGGCTCAGACAGTAAGGAATTGACACCAACAATGAATCCGATGAAGAAGATCCAAAGAAGAAATAGATCTCGATTAGGTCATCGTTGTTGTATAGAATGGAAAATCCAAGATTGTAATAGATTTCCATTATGATTTGTAAGAAAGTCTAAGAAATGTAATAGACTTTTATGATAAAATGAGAATGGAAATGACAAGTCTTCTATGCTCAATGATTTGTATCTATCCAAAAGTAGTATAGACATGATAGATAATAAATTCTTGTTTTCTGTTTAGAGTATACAATACTATCAGAGGTATTATGGACATGACAGAATGTAAGAACTCAAAGAAAATAGTAGATTAATATCTATGCAGAGGTCAAATGGATTTGATAGATAAGAAAAGCAAGCAGATTTAATATTTATTTAGAGATTTATAAGAACGTGATAAATAATAAATCCAGTTTTCTATACCAACGGATAAGATAGAAGATCAAAATTTCTTTCCGAAAAGACGTGAGTAATCAGCTTAACCAAACATTGGCAGCTGGGGATTAAGAGGACAGATGTCATTAAGGATATATGTCCATATTAACGGATGAATGAACCAACATAACTTCTCGAGAAAAGAAAATATTGATTCAATTTCAAAATGGATGAACCTGATAAAATGAACGGACAGACCTTTTCGGGAATGAAAGGTTGTTTTCAAAGACCAGTTCATCAACAGATCTCTCCTATTAAATAAGTGAGAAATCCTTATAACTTTTCATTCTTATTTCCACTCCTCTATTGGAAATGTCTTCCAAGGATATGCAGCAAAAGAATGAAGTCTCTGAGAAAGTTGAGAACATTATTGAGACGTGTCCTGTTGAGCCAATTGTGACAAGCCTAATCGAAGTAAGAGAGAACTCTTCTGCGCCCAAGCCATCACAAGACATCCTTGCTTTCTTAGTAGAGCCAGGGAAAACTCCTGAAGAAGAAGCGCTGAGGATGGCTGCCTGCAAGTTTTTCATGAGTTCTGGCAACGATGCCTTCGAAGCATTGGCTGACTATGTATTCAATAAGGAAGGCGAAGGCAGTGGCCCTCGTCCTTAATCTTTCGTCTTGAACAAAAATAATAATAAAAGGAACTTTATTTTCATTATCATTTTTCTTTATACATAGTACTTCCTAAGAAATTTGTCATTGATTGGCATCATGAGTAGATCTCCATTAGGCTTTGATAACTGATAGGCGCCATTAGAAAATACGGTCTCAATTATATAAGGGCCTTCCCATTTCGCTTGGAATTTCCCTTTGCATTTGTGGGTCATAATCATCGGTCTTCGTACGGCTAATACTAACTCACCAATCTTGAATACCCTCTCTTTAACTTTACGATTGAAAGTTCGAGATATACGGGCTTGATATAGTTCAATATGCTGTTGTACTTGAAGACGCTTCTCGTCCAATCCTTCAAGTTCTTGGAGTCGTAAGCGATCATTGTTCTTTATAGTTAGCTTATTAGCAATAGCTATTCGAAGAGATGGAATCTGGATTTCCAAGGAAAGAACAGCCTCACATCCATAAACCAATGAAAATGGTGCAAAACCAGTAGGAGTCCGGACTGTTGTTTGATAAGCCCATAAACATTCTCCAAGTTTCTCATTCCAATAACGTTTATTAGAAGAGACAAACTTTTTAAGAAGTTTAATGATAGTCTTATTGAAGGCTTCGGCTAGACCATTAGCAGCTGGATTGTAAGCCGTAGAAGCCAAATTTTGAATTTGATTCTTATCACAGAACCGATAAAATGCCTGACTGGCAAATTGTGGACCATTGTCATGAATTATCCGTCGAGGAATACCAAAACGATAAATGACATGATGTTTGATGAAGTTGATCACATTAGATGTTTTCACTTCAGCAAAGGGGATTGCTTCTGCCCACTTAAAAAAATAATCGATTATAGCTAATATGAACCGATGTCCTTTAACAGAAGGAGGGTTAATAGGACCAATGACATCCATACCCCAAGCTTCGAAGGGCCAAGAAGCTGCTGTAGGATGTAGAAATTCAGAAGGTTGGTGAATAAAATCGGCATGAATCTGACATGCTTTACACCTTCTGGCGTAATCCACAACATCTGCTATCATAGAAGGCCAATAGTATCCCATCCTTCGAATGCGATCCTGTAATTTCGGACCTGGTTGATGAGCACCACAGACACCATCATGAGCCTCACGGAGTATCAGTTTAGCTTCACTTTCTGAGAGACATCGCAGCAAGAGTCCATCATATGAGCGACGATATAACATATGTAAAGATGAATCATAATAGAATCGAAATGATCGTCTTTTAATTGATGCAGCTTCTTTTGGATCTTCAGGTAAAATCCCATGAACCGCATAATCAATAAATGAAGTTCTCCAATCCCTTTGCTGAGAGCTTGATTCTGTAGTATAACTCTGTTCAATGCACAAATTATTCTTGACACAGAACAAATCTCGGTCCAACAAAGTAATTATATTCTGCCTTCGGATTGGAACAACCAAATCTGCAGCTAGGCTAGCAAGAGTATCAGCCTCCACATTATGAGAATGTGGTACGAATTCAATGAAAAATCCTTTAAATGAAAGGACCAACTCGACTACCACTTGATGATAAGGGATGAGATCAGGGTTTCTGACTTCATAAGTCCCTCTAACTTGATTAACGATTAGTTGAGAATCTCCATAAGCTTCTAGGAACTCAATATCCAATTGTTTTGCTACTTGGAGACCAATTAATAGAGCATTATATTATGCTACATTGTTGGAGCATGGTTCATTGAGAGAATAGGCACGGTATATGACCATTTTGTCAGGAGAGACCAAGACGATTCCTACCCTAGAGACAATATTACCTTTAGGTCCAACCCGTGATGCTCCGTCAAAATATAATTGCCAAATGTCATTTTTCAAAGTCATATTGCAATCTAGAACTTCATCTGGAATGTCCTCATATAATTTTGATGTTTCCGGTATAGGATAAGCAGCTAAGAAATCAGCTAATGCTTGACCCTTCACTGATTTTTGAGGTATATAAACCATGTCATAAGGGGTGAGCAGCATCGCCCAGGTAGCTAACCTAGAGTTAAGAATGCTTGGCTTTCTCATCAATACCCGAATGGGGTTTATTCTAGAGATGACATGGATAGTCTGTCCTGTCATATAATGTCTTATCTTTTGGACAGCAAAAACCAAGGCCAGACATTCCTTTTCTACAGGAGTATACCTGTGTTCTGCTCCGATCATCATTCGGCTAAGATAATAAATCGCTTGTTCATGCCCCATATTACTTTTTTGTGCAAGAAGAGTACCAAGTGAATGATCCAAAGCTCGAACATATAGCAAAAATGGTCTTCCTATCACTGGAGGTACTAGAATAGGTAGATTTGTAAGGTATTGCTTGATGTCATTGAAGGCTTTCTGACATACTTCATCCCAAACAAATGATACACCCTTCTTTAATAGACGGGAAAAAGGTTGACATCTTCCAGAGAGATTAGATATGAATCTTCTGATATAAGCAATGCGACCTTGGAAGCCACGGAGTTCTTTTACATTGCGTGGAGGACGCATTTCAAGAATTGCTTTAACCTTATCAGGATCAACATGGATACCCTGAGAAGTAATGACAAATCCTAAAAACTTGCCACTGGAAACCCCTAAGAAAGACTTAGTAGGGTTCATTTTCAATTGATGTTGACGCATCAATTCAAATATTGTCTTCAAGTCTTGAATATGATCATCTTTTGACTGACTCTTAACAGCAATGTCATCTACATAACATTCTACTGTCTTCTGTAGATGTTCTTGAAAGATGTTGCTCATGGCCCATTGGTATGTGGAACCGGCATTTTTAAGACCAAACGGCATCACCGTATAGCAGTAAACCCCAAGGGGTGTACGAAAAGTGGTATGCTTCTCATCTTCTGGATGCATCTTAATTTGATTATATCCTGAGAATCCATCCATGAAAGACATGCGTTCAAAACCACATGTATTGTCTATCATGACATCAGTAATTGGAAGTAGAAATTCGTCTTTTGGATAAGCTGCATTAAGATCTCGAAACTCTATGCAAACTCGGACTTTTCCATTCTTCTTTATAACAGGAACAATGTTAGCAACCCAATCGGGGTGTTGTTCTTCACGAGCAAAACCACACGTGATCAGCTTTTTAACTTCTGCTTCAATTGCATCCATCATGTCTGGCCAAAAACACCGTTTCTGTTGTTTTACAGGCTTAGCATTAGAAAGAATATTGAGTTTATGAGTAGCAACTTTGGGATCTAAACCTGGCATATCCTCATAACTCCATGCAAAAATATTAATATATTCTTTGATTAGTTTTATCAATTCTTCCTTTTCATCTTCAGAAAGATTCTTACTGATGAATATTGGTTTGGGCGTAGTCCCATCTCCAACGTCAATCTGGACAATCTCGTCCTCTGTAGGTGGTTGTCGTTGTTCGAAACGAAGTTCCCATTGAGTTTCCATCTGTTGAGCCCAAGAATCATTCTCAAATGGCTCGGATTCATCATCAATTTGAACCATGTAAGCTAAAAATATTTGCTCAGATTCATCATAATAGTCTCCTTTAACACACGAGGAGTGAGAAATATCGGATTCAATGAATTGGACTTCTTCTGAATCTGATGATTGTGAAGAGCTAGAAGAGAATTCTTCTTGAATATCGTCATTAAACATATAGGACGGATCATATCCCAATCCATGACGAGTTTTCTGGTAAAACGGATCACCACATAATGGCAGTCGTCTACCCTTGCCTTGATTGAGACCTTGCATAGTCTTCAAATCATATCCCATATTCTGGATAATTTTGAGAGATTGTTGACTTTATATGTCAATTCAGATTCTTCTTTTATCTTTATCTCTCAAATCATCTGTCTGAGCAACAGGGATATTTCTAGCCAGGCCAAACATAATTTGGCGCTTGTTTTTCTTATCAGACGGAACCACGAAATAAGATTTCTTGTGACGTCTATAAGTCACACAAGCTTGCGATGAAGCGGCTACAGGAAGAAGATAGAAAGAAGATGTTAAAAATCTTTGAGCATAAGGTCCAACATCGACATAAGGAGGAAAAGAATTTTCCTTATTGTCAATGTATAAGGTTTCCTCTGTCTCTATGTCGTCTTTATATTGATGACTTTTATTATCAGAAGATAAAGTCATTCTTTCAATAAACTTGACAGCCATATACTCGAAAAGGAAATCTTCATTGATATCAAAAAGTACAGAATGATCAATATGTACATCATTTACAATTTGACTGCTATGCTTCGGATTAATCACTAGTGGATTATCATCCGTCTTCTGTGTAGATTTGCCAAGATTGATAATCAGAGGAGGTTCTGGATCATTCGTACGAAATGTATGCCCTTTGACTTTGATTACCAGAGGTTGAACTTGGCTTTTAACAGGAACATTTATTGATTCCTCAGATGAAGCTTGAGTTCTTCCTTTAACCTTGATCATCAAAGGTTGATTGTTGACAGATTGGGGTTGGATTCGCCCTTTGACTTTGATATTCAAAGGTTGCTCTTCTGGCGGATCTTCGTTAATGGACTGATCTTCAGCAGATGATTGATCTTCAGCCATATCTGATATCTCTTTCACATGCTCTTGTTTGTAAAGCCTTAAATCAGAAAAATAGGCTTCAACACCTTTGAAAGGATTGATATCAGCAAACTCAGTCTTCACAACCCCTTGGGGATCCACATACTTGAAGCATTAGTGGAGAGTCGAAGGCACGATGTTATGCTCATGTAACCATGGTCTTCCAAGAAGAATATTGTAGGATACGTCTGAGTTAATAACATAAAATGTTGCCATAGTTCGAAGATCACCAATCTGAATCTTCAGAAGAATCTTCCCCAGTGGTTTACTCTTTCCAGAGTTGAAACCAACTATTGTGGTACTAGTGTAAGTCAGATCACTAGTAGGAATCCTCAATGGTCTTAGCATACTTTGAAGAATTATGCTAATGGAAGACCCAGGATCAATGTAAATTCTGTCAACTTCAATGGATTCGATATACCCAGTGTAACACAAAGGCCTATCATGCTTGTTATGCTTCAACAGCATATCCTCTTGTGTGAAGGTAATGTTGGGAATTGCTTCCATCACACTATGACATTGCGGGCATGATACTGGTATATTGTCAGGAGTCTTGAGTTAAGCTAAGCAGGAATCAGCTTGTAGCAAAGCTTCACTCAAAGTTTCGCTACTTTCTCTAGAAATACGAAGCAACTCAAAAATAGATAATCTAGCCGGAGTATTAGCTAACTGGGCTAAAATATCAAATTTTTAGGGTTTCATCACCACCCCCTGACTGGAAGTAGACTTCAACGGGACATCGAAGCGTACCGCTTTCTGTTTTTCCTTTTCAACCACAGCAAGAGCAAGAGACGGTTGAGTTGATGGTGTTTCAACATTCTCAGCTACTTTAGAGAATCCCTCATAATCTTTGTGGTACTCTTTTCCAGATCTTGTACCAGCAAAAGTTTCTTCTTCAGACTCAGAAGAAGGAAGTACCATATTGCAGGATTTAATCTTCCTTTCCTTAGCCTTCTTCTTGTGAGGATTGTTATGAGAAACCTCAGAACCTAATCCAACAGTGGATTTTGATTTTGAATTTGTAAAGGAAGTCGTATCCCTTTATCATAATTCAAACCTTCTGCCTTTTGAAAATCATAACCCATCTTCTTCATGAGAAGGATAGATTGTTGACTGTACAAGTGAGTAGGCAGTGGACTTTCAACAGGTGGTTCCATAGAGGAAGAAGAAGAAATCCTTGTAACTACAGGAGAATGCAGAATAACCATCTCTGCAGCTACGGGAGGAAGAGGATTTGGGATACGAGGAAAAATCCCTGTAGGAGCCTTTTCATAAGCAGCGAAGACTTGTTGTGCCCTGTATAAGGGAACACTATTCATGGCTAGCCACTGCTGATGAGTAAGCTTGAGCTTGGCAGGAGGAGCCAAACTCGGAGGACATATATTCAATCCTCTCAGTCTATCTTCCAAAGGAATGTCGTCCCATAGATGATCCAAATCATCAGGCTCTGGAATAACATGAGAAATCATGTTACAGGTTTTGACTTTCTTACCTTTCTTGGATTTTGAAATTTTACCTTCATCTTCCATTTCAGGTATTAAGTCAGGATGTACCCACATAATCTCACCATTCTTTAATGTAAGAGGCAACAATCCTTCATTTTCCTCCCTGGCATGCGGGATATTCAAAATCTTCATCGTCGCCTTCGAAATTGGGATAATTCAATCTGGTACTTGTTGTGGAGAAAAATCTCCAAATTGAAGAGAAACCATATTGGTTGTAACCGTATGGTCATAATTGGTTAAAGCAATGGCGCCACCATTTATCAGCTCTTGGATTTTCTTCTTCAAAATATAGCAAGCACTGGTAGGATGATTAATGTATCTATGATAGATACAATATTTGGGATTATCAGTCAGGTTCACCTTATTGGGCCTCTTTGGCTCTGGAATCTGAAGTTTGCCACTCTTCACCAGATATTGGAATATCCCTGGGATATCACTTTCGTCAAAAGAGTATTCTTCTTTTGACCTGGAAGATTCCTGATTATTCGACATCGTTTTATTCTTGGAAAGATTGACCATAAGAGTGTCTTTTCCTTTCATATTACGATTGCCGGAATTATTACCAGGATTACTTTTCTTTCCTTTATCCTCAGAGGCGAAAATCATCCCATGTTCACGAGCCAACCTACCATTGATCTCGACGGAAACTGCTGCTATGATAAACGAAGCCCAATCTGTAAATTGGGAACCCGTAAAGACAGCAATGGATGGTCGTAGATTCATCTTGCATGTATCAATCAACGCTGAATCTGGCATACCAGGAGGCATCTTTAGAATAGCCTGTCGGAAACGTTCAATGAACGTCCGAGTATCTTCTTTCTCCTTTTGTTTGATTTTTATCAAAGAGGACATGTTCATGTCATACCTCCTTCATAGAAGCGGGAGAGAAATATTACCTTAAATTCATCAAAAGACGAAATAGAATTATCGGGTAAACTATGATACCAATCGTAAGCTGAACCCGTCAGGCACCCGATGAACACTCGAGTAAGAAGAGCATCATTTTTCTGCAAATGTATAGTCATAATATCAAAGTAGTTGATATACTGACTGGGAGATGATTTTCCATCGAACAAAACCATAGATTTTGGTTTAAATTTCGGTAGAAAGGGTACATCATTCCAATGAGGAGGATAGGGTTGCTTAATCCCTAATTTTTGGAGCTGATCCTTGTGCTTCAAAACTTCAAACTGTGCTTTGAGCTCACGCACTGCTTGAATGGCTTCACTGGTTTGAGGAAGCACATTTGATTGAAAAGTTGTTGGTTGTACCGTAATCCCCACCGGAGATGGTACATCTTCTGGAATGATGGGATCTGGAGATGCAAAATTTTGGTTAACAGTAGGCTCTTGGATATTCAAAGGTATATCAACCCCTTGGCTATCTTGAGTTGGTGCTGCTGCCTGAACCGGTGTTACAATTGCTGGCTGAGCAGTTTGCTGAGCCATTATTATCTGGTGCATGCTTTGCATCATGTTAAGCATGTCTTTTAATGATTGCTCAACAGCAGTGAGGCGTTGTTCTGTATTGACTGATGACGTCTCTGGTTCATCTCCAATAGCGTAGGATTCAACCTCTCTTGAAGATACAGAAGGATTAGTATAGAAGTATGAATCAACACTATCAGTTTCGGACTCAAGAGATTGAGTACCCCGAGCTTCAGAATCAGAAGTCTGCAATTGTCTTTGCCTTTTTGATCGAGTATTCTGATATACTCCTTCAAAAGAATCAAGAAGTCTGTTGAATTGTTGTTGACCTGGGGTTTGGGATGTGTTCCGTCTAGGACGTCGTCCTATGTTGGTGTGGGATGCCATGTTGACTGACACGTATGGCAACTCATCGGCTTGTTGTTGGGGTGAATTAAAATTCAATCGATCAAAAACTGACCGTCTGGAAGTCGAGCAACAACATTTGATCACAATCTGGTGACACTCACAGTGATGATTTTCTTGGGGGAGCGTCACGGGAGATTGTCTATTTTTACGCTTTTGCATTAGCAACTCACGTAAATCAGAAGGAGTAGAGGGAGTATTCTTCTTTATTATATTTGGGGTAGAGAAACGTTTAGTCCCTTGTGTATAAAGAAGATTACTGGCTGCATTCGCAGAACCAAACTGTATATTTTTACGCGTTTGGAGTTGTGTGCGTAAATCTTGAGATTTTTGAGCACAAAGGACTCCATTTTCATTGCGTGTAATTTGTAAGTTTGGTACTTTGCGTAAAGCAGAATAAAAAGGTTGTTGGTGTAGAGCTGAAGTTTTACCAACAATATTTTTACGTTGTACGCGTTTAGTTACATTCACATTAGATGTGAAAACATCGTTGCGAATTTTATCTACACTGTCAAAGACAGGAGACTTACCTTTACGCGTAGAGCGTAAAAATTGATTATCTACCGCATCACAGACGAGAGATTTCCCTTTACGCGAAGAGCGTAATTTTTGTGTGTCTACCACGTCACAGACGAGAGACTTATTCTTACACTCAGAAGTATTAGAGTCTGCCACATTACAAATGAGAGACTCATTCTTATGCCTTGAGCGTAAAACTTGGTTTTTGCCCAGTGGGCGTAAAACCTGATTATCTTCACCGTGACAGACGGGAGATAAATTGCCACACTTAGAGTACGACGCTGAAGTAAGGACTGCCTCATTATGAACGGGCGCCCCTACGACAGGAGTGGGAAGAATTCCCTTGCCCTCAGAAGCAACAGAGAGATCAGAAGCTATTTTAGATTTAGGAATCCAAATTTTTCGTACATTGCGAGATTTTTGAATATTGGAGCGGCGAGAACCACCCCCGGTTTGGAGCATTTCTTCATAAGCAGTCTGGTCGAAGTGTACAACCAGAGTCTTCTTTGTCGATCCAATCGACACATCATCGTATTGAGCAATTGCCTCCTCGTCAGAGGAGAAGGTCGTCCCCAGCAGAGTCGCCATTTTTGTTTTACTTAACAAAATGCCTGGAAGTCGGATTTTGAAATAAAACGAGAAAAAGTACAAGAAGTACAAATTTAATTCTGGGAAGTATTGCTATGGAAGTCTGATCTGTAAATGATCACTTTGTTCCTTGGACCATACGATGATGATGAAGATCACTGCTAGAAGATGAACAATTGAAAGAACTAAGTCACCAGAAAGGTATCGATGCACTTGGGCACTGATGGCGAGGCCGAATGCTTTCCTGCTTTGCTTCACTCTGTTTTGGAAGAAAAGTTGAAGAAGAATGCTCCGAAAAATCAAAGTCTCTGGACTCTGATCTTTATGTATTCTCTACTTTTTCTCTGTCCTCCTTTTATATGAGAAAAATCAGTCTATTTATAGACTTGGTTTCTTGTGCGTAAAAACTCAGCAAAAGTTCCGTCTTTACGATGATAACTGCCACCCATGACCAAAGTCATTCTCAACATACGTTGACACGTGTCCCATCATTTCAATAAGAATAGGATGCATGTACACACGTTCTTCAAGATGTGTGGCATGAAAGCCATGTAGGCAAACCACGTTCCAAATTGATCAGAAAGAATAGGGCGTAAAAATAGCCCCAATGTACTCTGAGCGTAAAGCAGTAGACTAGGCGTAAAATAGCCCTGACATAGACTTCCCGCGTAAAGTGGTTGTTAAACAACCTTGAGCGTAAAAGTAGCTCAAATAGACTTTACGCACACGTCAACTGTTGAGCGTAAAAGCTCGTTTAGTCTTCATGCGTAAAAGAAGCCATAGTGTGAGCGTAAAGTAGCTCAGTCCACATACTAAACGACAAATGGGCCTCTGTGTAAAACAAATCCCTTTGATTTCTGTGATATATGCCATCATTAAACCTCTATGTCAGGCTTTGCATTAAATGCAAGACTTGACAGCTTTGTCCAGCGTAAAAGTGGCTTGGGCGTAAAATCCTTAGCTCTGATTGGGCGTAAAATGATTAGCCTGCTTTGGGCGTAAAGTCATTAGCCACACCTTGGCGTAAAGTGGATCGATTTGAATGGAATGATCCTTATCTTTGACTCATTCTTATGAAGCACTTTTTATGCTCCTACAATCATGTCTTCGTGGTGGACTTCGTATGAGCCCCGGATCTGATTGACGATTAACTGAGAATCGACATATGCTTCAAGATATTCTACCTCCAGCTCCCTTGCAAGTTGGAGGCCAATGACCAATGCGTTGTATTCGGCCACATTGTTAGAGCAGGGTTCTGTGAGAGAGTAAGCGCGATTGATCACCAATCCGGAAGGAGAAACCAGCACCACCCCGTCTCCGACGACGATGTTGCCCTTGGGTCCAGTTCTCGAAGCACCGTCGAAGAACATCTGCCATATATCATCGTGAGAGGTTGCATGCGAGCCGGCGACCTCATCTGGGATATCTTCATATATTCTGGACGACTCCGAGCCCGGGTGGGCTGCCAAAAAGTCTACCAGGGCTTGACCTTTGACAGCCTTTTGTGGGACGAAGATCATATGATAAGGGGACAGCAATATTGCCCATGTAGCGAGGCGAGAGCTGAGTGCCCCTGGTTTAGTCATGAGGACCCTGAGAGGGTTGACTCGTGAGATCACATGTATGGTTTGTCCAGTGACATAGTACCGCGTCTTCTGAATGGCGAACACCAGGGCGAGGCATTCCTTCTCCACAGCGGTGTATCGGTGCTCTGGCCCAATCATCATTCGGCTGAGGTAATATATGGCTTTCTCATGGCCTGCATCGTTATTTTGTGCCAGTAGAGCTCCGAGGGAATGTTCTATTGCTCGTACGTAGAGCAGGGATGGTTTTCCAGCAACCGGGGCCACCAGGACTGGAGGGTTCGACAAATATTCTTTGATGCTGTCGAAGGTACGCTGACATTCTTCGTCTCATACGAATGAGACGCCTTTCTTCATGAGATGGGTGAATGATCGACATCGCCCGGAGAGGTTAGAAATGAACCTCCTGATGTAAGCTAGCCTCCCTTGAAGGCCTCTGAGTTCGCGAAGATTTTTTGGGGGACCCATCTCCATAATTGCCTTTGTCTTCTCAGGGTCTACATGAATACCCTGGGCGGTGATGATAAAACCCAAGAACTTCCCGTTGGATACGCCCAGGAAGGACTTCGTAGGGTTCATTTTCAAATTGTGCGCTCGCATCAGGTCGAATACCGTCCTCAGATCCTGCAGATGGTCTCCCTTACAGCGACTCTTGACGGCGATGTCATCAACATAGCACTCTACCGTCTTGCGCAAGTGGTCTCTGAAGATGATGCTCATGGATCTTTGATATGTGGCGCCGACATTCTTCAAACCGAAAGACATGACTGTGTAGCAGTATGTGCCAATCGGTGTTCGGAATGATGTATGCTTTTCATCGTCAGGGGACTTGATTTGGTTGTACCTCGAGAAACCATCCATGAATGACATACGTTCGAAGCCGCAGGTGTTGTCAATCATGATGTCCGTAATAGGGAGGGGGAATTCATCTTTGGGGCATGCCTCATTCAGATTGCGAAAGTCGATGCAGATTCAAATCTTCCCATTCTTCTTGAGGACGGGTACTATGTTGGCGACCCAGTCAGGATGTTGCTCCTCACGAATGAAGCCGCTGGCTATCAGTTTGTTGACTTCGGCTTCGATCGCATCCATGATGCCCGGGCGGAAGCGTCGCTGTTGTTGCTTGACTGGCTTTGCATCCGGCTGGATTTTGAGTTTATGAAGAGCAATATCGGGATTTAACCTTGACATGTCTTCATAACTCCAGGCGAACACATCAATATATTCTTTGACAAGCACCAACAGCGATTCTCGCTCTTCGTCTGTTAAGCTTTTACTGACGAAGATCGGTTTTGGAGAAGATTCGCTGCCGACATCCACTTATATGACCTCATCTTCAGTAGGAGGTTCTCTCTGTTCGAACCGCTTTTTCCATTGTGCATCCAACTGTTGGGCCCACGGCTCTAACTCAAGGATTTCAGGGATGTCTTCATCTTCTTCATAAGCGTCGACGAATGCCATGTTGACTGACAGGACTTGTCTGAATATGTCTCCGATGCTGGTATCCGAGTCAGAAGTTGGTGACCCGGTTGAATGTGAATGCCAGTCATATTCTTCATCTGAACTCTCAGGGGTCGTCGTTGGTGTAACATACCCTAATCCACATCGAGTTTTGCTATAGTAGTCCCGTGGTTTGCCAGCCGGGACCGGTGGCTTCAAAGGTAATCGTCGTCCAGTACCATAGTTCAAACCTGGCATTGTCTCCAGATCATACCCCTGCTTCTGTATGAGATATTTGGATTGGGGGCTATAAAGATACAGAGGCAGTCTTCCGGCATCTGATCCAAGGTCGACTTCTTCTATGGTGAAGGGATGCGGGTCGTCCTTCCGGCCGAAGATAATTGGATGGTCCCCTCCCTCAATTATGCGGTAAGCGTCTTCCACTGGAGTAAGCTGGATTGAGGTGTACACATTTGTCACCTGTGTGTGTAGGTGAGTGCCTATACCGTGTTCCATAGCATACATTGTACACAGCTTATCGAGCTCGAGGTAGTTCAAAGATTGCCCTTTAATGATGAAGTAAGGTATCTTTTCTAGGGGATTACATCATCTACGGAGGGAACATCTGTGTGGGCATCGCTCCTGTGCAAGCGCTGTCTTGGATATCTGCAGGAGGGTTCTCTCCCGTGAGGTTGACCTGAGCCAGGTATGCGTCGGCATTTTGGAGTGCATCGCTCAAAGCCGTGCGAACATCCTTTGAGAGTCTCAGAAGCTCGTATAATGACAACATGGCCGGTGTGTTGGCCAATTGTGCTAAGATGTCGAAGTTGTAGGGCTTCTCCAGCCCCTGCGGTGCCTCTTTTTGGAGGGATTTGTCAAAGCGAGTCTCCTTCGGCCTAGGCTTGTCGGTCGTTGGAGGCTGAGCCGGTCCCGGAGCGTCGGTTGTAGCGGGCTGAAGATCTTCAGCCGAGTTGTCAGCCACGGGTTGGGATTGTGCCCAGACGGAGTGACGACGGCTGTAGCTTCTTTGATATCTATCGAGATTGTGCGACAGGACCTGACTTTTCCATTCTTCTTCTTGTAAATGGAAGATGGTGTGGGCTGAGTCACTTCTGATACCAAGTCTGGATGGACCCACATGACCTCCCCTCATGATATGGTGAGAGGCACTAGACCAGCAGCCTGATCTCGGGGAGGTAGAAGATTAGCAATCTCCATTGTTGCCAGAGGGATGGGGACCACACCGTCTTGAGTTTCTGTCGAAGGAAAGCTGCCGAATTGTACTGACACCATATTGGATGCCACTGTTACCTCCTCGAAATCGATGGACAGAGCGTTCGAATCGATGAGATTTTAGATGTACCGTTTTAGTTGGTAGCAGTCGTGTGTGGCATGGTGGACGTAGCGGTGGTAATGGCAGTACTTTGGGTTCTCCATGTCTGCCGACCGAGGTTCCTGTCTTGGTGGAGGAAGCTGAATTCTATCTCCTTGTATGAGCATGTCCAAGATGGGCTTGACGTGTGAGAATGGCATCGTGTGAGAATTCTATCTCCTTGTATGAGCATCTCCAATGCCCCGATGAATAATCGTGTGAGAATGGCATCGTGTGAGAATTCTATCTCCTTGTATGAGCATCTCCAATGCCCCGATGAATAATCGTGTGAGAATGGCATCGTATGAGAATTTTATCTCCTTGTATGAGCATCTCCAATGCCCCGATGAATAATCGTGTGAGAATGGCATCGTCATGGGGCAAATGGTCGGTGGTGACCTCGAAGTAAGTGATGTACCAACTTGCGGAGGTCTTGCCATCATATGGATTAATATTGAACGGCTTATATCTTGGCGGAAAGGGGACATCCCTCCATGCAGCAGGGTACGGTTGCCGTATTCTGAGGTCTTGAGAGTTTTCTCGAGCATGAAACATGGCCCGGAGCTCCTAGACCTCTCTTCTCGCTTCGTGGGCCTCATCCACGGCGGTGGGGGCCGTTACTTCAGGAGGATTGTTGCCCGGGTTCGGTGCCGCTGAATTCGAGTCCGTATTGATAGCGGGACCCGCACTTGTCTGGCCAGGCGTCCCTCCCTGCAGAGTTGGAAGGGCCGCTTTGATCTCGTCTACAGATTTGACCAAGGCGAGCAGTATGGCCTCCAGAGTGTCGATGCATTGGTGATCACTAGAACCACCTTGGCTGCTGTCTTTCATGAACACCGTCTTTTCATGAGAAGAGATAGACGGAGCGGTGGAGGAAGCGCCCTCCGAATCATACCCCTGTAGTGAAAAGTCATCGGGGTATGTGGGAATGTTCTCCTTTGGTTTGGACTCAGAAGGAACAGTACCCCCAGCCTCCGAGTTCGCCTCGTCTTGGGAGTTGTGGACGTCCTCGGGGACGTCGGGGTTTGCTGCATCTGATGGGAGAGTTGTCACCCCCGGCTCGTCTTCTTGGAACATCGGATTGTCGTGGAGGTTCGGAGGACTGCTACCGCCATTCCCAGTAACCCCCAGTGTTGTGGACGACGAATCTCCTACTGTAGCAGATTTTATCTTAGAACGGGTGCCTTGGAAAACTCCGGTGGTGGGCACCCGCTTAGACAACAGTCTTTTGGTCAAAGTGGTTGAAACCTTCGGGCTGGGAACATTTGTCTTCTTCCCTCTCCTATCGGTAGGGACTTTCTGAGCAGAGTTGCAGGAGACGACGGGAAGTGCTTCATCTTCTGAAGACGGTTGTTGCAGTCTTTGAAAGACGGACTGCCGGTCTTCTTGTACCATCGCGTTATTGTAGCAGAAGTTGACGATGACTTGGGTGCAGTGACGTCCGTGGGAGGACTCTTTGCACTCCGATGCATCTTCTCTTTCTTTGCGTTTGTGGAGGATGGTCTCACGCAAGTCAGATGGGTCTGGATCGACCATGTTTGCTCCCTGGATTTTGGAAGACTTTTGTGAACCTCTCTGTCCGTTTACCGCCGGGGGCTGGACTCGAGTGGTTCTGTACAACTTCCCATCTGAGGCCCGCATAACAGTATGTGGGACGCTCGGATTGTCAAAGACAGGATCAGCGGACCGAGCTTGCCAAGCTCGCGCTGCCCTAGACTTCTTTGCTCTAGTGCGTAAGGGCACATAGTAGGAATAGTCTAGGTGATGCTAGAGAGAGTCAGACATATCTTCTTGGGAGCACAAGACATCAGGACCATAGGAGAGGCGATCGAAGATAGAGCCACGTGGAGTTGGCGTCATGCTGCTGTCATCAACAATCTTCATGCGGCTGACAGACGTAGCCACATAGGCTTTCTTCATGCGGCTGGAAGTCTCGGCCGCATGAGTTTTCTTCATGCGGCTGGATGATCTGGCCGCATAGACCTTCTTTATGCGGGTGGCAGATTCAGCCGCATGAGCATCCTGTATGTGGTTGACAGACTTGGCCATATGAGCGTTCGGTTTCTTCTTGGGGCACATAGAACCACTCTTTGTCCCTGCAAGTCCAGCATCGTAGTGCTTTCCTCTGCCGGACTTGGGGACAGCAGAGTCCTCTACGGCTCAAAGTGGAGCCGTATGAGAGTCGCCTTCGCCGTCTTGGGTAGCAGAGAGTACCCCGTCCAGAGCTTGTGGAGGAGCAAATGATTTTGGCCTCCACTCGCAACGAGCTTTCTTTGTGCAGGTTCGCTTTTGGATCGGTCCAGCACTTCCTTCAGAGAGCATTTCTTCAAATGACTGTTGGTCGAAGCGGACGACCATCTTCTGTTGCATGGAGCCAAGTTTGGCTGCATCCGATTGCGTCACCAACTCCTCAGTCGTGGAGAAGTTTGTCCCCAACAGAGTCGCCATTGTGTTTGCCATAAAATATAAAAGAACAGAACAATTATCGGAGGACTGAACTTTTACTTTATAATACAAACTCGCTTGTACAAAGAAAGTCTAGGGACGAAAACCTAGGTACAGCAATCTAAGTACAATTTTTTATTTTAGATTCTGGGGGGTGACGATAGAGGCTCGGAAAAGCGACGGCCGCTCTGCCTTACTCCTTGGACGATCGGGTGCAGCCTTTTGGCTCTGTGGAAGAACTGCTTGGCGTTGATGAAGAAATGCTCTCTCTTCAGGCTCTCTGGCTCTCTATGCCTCTATGTGCGTCTGTCTCTATCTGCATATATCTTTCTATCTGTCCGTGTGTGTCCTTGCAAGGGAATGGCACCCTGCTATTTATAAGAGTGGGGGGCCTCATTAGGGTTTACATTGATTGCCCATTCTTGAAAGTCGGCGGCTAAGGATCATTAAATCTGGGTCGTTCATCGAGATTTGAGCAATAAATATGATTGCATCAAATCTTCTGTGGATAATTAATGCTGATTGACATAAATCCTCCTGATTTGTCATGCCAACCTCGGATTTTTCGATACGTGTCATCAATTTGCTTATTTGCAAATGATCTGATTTGATCCCAATATTTCATTGGGATTTGTTGAGAGATTTCAATCAATCTGATGCCATATGCCCCGCTATCATGCCACTTGTCGAGCCATAGCAGAAATCTGTGCTGCATGGAGGTTACTCCTCATCGAGCCGCAAAAGACTGGCCACGTGTCCAGGTTGCTTGAGAGTGGCCCCCCAGAACATTTGGACCGCATGGTATGATTTGAGCCGCATGAGTGTGGATGACCGCATGAGTGAACCGCTTAGAGATAGTCCTCGTAAGCCGCATAGGGATGGTCTTCGTGAGCCGCATGGAGCTAGTCTTCGTGAGCCACATGGGGATGGTCTTTGTGAGCCGCATGGAGCTAGTCTTCGTGAGCCGCACGGGAAGCCTCTACTTGGGCCGCATGGGGGAGTCTCTGCTTGGGCCGCATACAACTGTCCACGTGTCAAGGCCGCATAACAGTTTCTGACTCTCGGAGGATCGTGTCAGAGATTTTCTTCGCTTTCCAAGGAGCCCGTCATTATGAGGGAGTCATAATGATATCTTTATGTCAGTACTGTCACCTTGTCAGAGCTGTCAGCCGTCAAAGCATTTAATGCAAAACGAGAGAGCTATTTGTAGGCCACGTGGCTCCTCTTTGAGCCGCATAGGACTTGTTTGAGCCGCATAGACGCTCGAGCCGCATGAATATTTGAGCCGCATGAACTCTCTGAGCCGCAGGGGCTCTCTGGCCGCATGGATCTTTCTTTATTCTTTTCCATGCTTCTACAGACGTAAAGGTAGATCGGATGCACATTGATCCTGGCTCTTCCATAAGCATTATCCCGAAGGGTCTGTTATATCATCTCCGCATCCCTATGCATCACCTGACGCCTACAAATACCGCCATCAGCGGTTTCAATTAGGGCATGAGCTACCCAATTGGGAAGATTCGTCTGAACTGTCAAATTGGCGATCTCCAGTCGGAAGTCACCTGTTACGTAATAGATGCAGACACTTATTACAACATCCTCCTGGGGCGCCCCTGGATACACGATTATATGATCGTGCCTTCCACGCTACACCAGTGCTTCAAGTATGTCGACAAACACGGCTTCGTGAGGACAGAATTTGCTGATATCGATCCCTTCAAAGGGGTTAAATCCTACTACTCAGACTCCTGCCTGTACGAGAAGTCGAAGAGGCACCTTGGTGAAGGAAATGGGCAAACTCGTACCGAGACGGCCACAGGATCAGAAGTACCTCTGACGATCCACCTCCAAGCTCGCAAACCTGGCAAGTCTGCACCCCTTACCGCCACTCTGCGTAAGGACGTAATCAGCCTCTCGGCACAAGAAGAGCAAATGACCCTCAACGGAGCCACTGATAATCAGGCTGCCAAGAGTCAGCCAGCCACAAAAGCTCAATCCCTCCGACAAACCAATGACGATACGCCTTCCCAAGAAGGGTCGTCACCTCGATACAAGGCCGAAAACTTCTAGCGAACCAACCACTCCCCGCCCAGCATCGAGCACCAGACTGGGGGTTGCTAGTCTGCCAACAACTCCACGCTCTGCTCCACCTGCTGAACCCGTGACGATCAAGCTGCCCAG
This sequence comes from Iris pallida, assembly GCA_029216955.1. NCBI lineage: Eukaryota > Viridiplantae > Streptophyta > Magnoliopsida > Asparagales > Iridaceae > Iris > Iris pallida. The sequence goes on from JANAVB010027994.1 coordinate 9,278,458, forward strand.
GCCGTCCTCTCAGTTTTTATTTATACAGGGGGTAACCGAAGAGGAACCGAAGCTAGCCAAGTATGTGGCTACCCACACTGATGTTCCCTCCGCAGATGATGTAATCCCACTAGAAAAGATACCTTACTTCATCAATAAAGGGCTATCTTTGAACTACCTCGAGCTTAATAAGCTTTGTACAATGTATGCTATGGAACACGATATAGGCACTCACCTACACACACAGGTGACAAATGTGTACACCACAATCCAGCTTACTCCAGTGGAAGATGCTTACCGCATAATCGAGGGAGGGGAACATCCAATCATCTTCGGCCGGAAGGACGATCCGCGGTCCTTCACCGTAGAAGAAGTCGACCTTGAATCAGATGCCGGGAGACTGCCTCTGTATCTTTATAGCCCCCAATCCGAATATCTCATACAAAAACAGGGGTATGATTTGGAGACTACGCCAGGCTTGAACTACGGCACCGGGCGACGATTACCTTTGAAGCCATCGGTCCCGGCTGGCAAACCACGGGACTACTATAGCAAAACTCGATATGGATTAGGGTATGTAACACCCACGACGACCCCTGAGAGTTCAGATGAAGAATGTGACTGGCATTCACATTCAACCGGGTCACCAACTTCCGACTCCGATACCAGCATCGGAGATGTATTCAGACAAGTCCTGTCTTGCTCTTCACAAACTCAACATTCGGCCGGATGCAAAGCCAGTCAAGCAACAATAACAACGCTTTCGCCCGGGCATCATAGATACGATCGAGGCCAAAGTCAACAAATTAATATCCAGCGGCTTCATTCGTGAGGAACAACACCCGGATTGGGTCGCCAATATAGTACCCGTCCTCAAGAAGAATGGGAAGATTCGAATCTGCATCGACTTCCGCAATCTGAACGAGGCATGCCCCAAAGATGAATTCCCCCTCCCTATCACAGACATCATGATCGACAACACATACGGCTTCGAACGTATGTCATTCATGGACGGCTTCTCGGGGTACAACCAAATCAAGATGTCTCCTGAAGACGAAAAGCATACATCATTCCGAACACCGATTGGCACATACTGCTACACAGTCATGCTGTTCAATTTGAAGAATACCGGCGCTACATATCAAAGAGCCATGATTATCATCTTCAGAGACCACTTAAGCAAGACGGTGGAGTGCTATGTTGATGACATCGCCGTCAAGAATCGCTGTAAGGAAGACCATCTGCAGGATCTGAGGACGGTATTCGACCTGATGCGAGCGCACAATTTGAAAATAAACCCTATAAAGTTCTTCCTGGGCGTATCCAGCGGGAAGTTCTTGGGCTTCATCATCACCGCCCAGGGTATCCATGTAGACCCTGAGAAGACAAAGGCAATCATGGTGATGGGTCCCCCGAGAAATCTTTGCGAACTCAGAGGCCTTCAAGGGAGGCTAGCTTACATCAGGAGGTTCATTTCTAACCTCTCCGGGCGATGTCGACCATTTACCCATCTCATGAAGAAATGCGTCTCATTCGTATAGGACGAAGAATGTCAGCGGGCCTTCGACAGCATCAAAGAATATTTGTCGAACCCTCCAGTCCTGGTAGCCCCGGTTGCTGGAAAACTATTCTTGCTCTACGTACGAGCAATAAAACATTTCCTCGGGGCTCTGCTGGCACAAAACAACGATGCAGGCCATGAGCAAGCCATATATTACCTCAGCCGAATGATGATTGGGCCAGAGCACCGATACACCGCTGTGGAGAAGGAATATCTTGCCCTGGTGTTTGCCATTCAAAAGACGCGACACTATGTCACTGGACAAACCATACATGTGATCTCACGAGTCAACCCTCTCAGGGTCCTCATGACTAAACCAGGGGCACTCAGCTCTCGCCTCGCTACATGGGAAATATTACTGTCCCCTTATCATATGATCTTCGTTCCGCAAAAGGCTGTCAAAGGTCAAGCCCTGGCAGACTTTTTGGCAGCCCACCCGGGCTCGGAGTCGTCCAGAATATATGAAGAAATCCCAGATGAGGTTGCCGACTCGCATGCAACCTCTCAAGATGATATATGGCGAATGTTCTTCGACGGCGCTTCGAGGACCGAACCTAAAGGCAACATCATCGTCGGAGTGGGGGTGGTGCTGGTCTCCCCTTCCAGATTGGTGATTAACCGCGCTTACTCTCTCACAGAGCCCTGCTCTAACAATGTGGCCGAGTACAATGCTTTTGTCATTGGCCTCCAACTTGCAAAAGAGCTGGGGGTAGAATATCTTGAAGCATACGGCGATTCTCAGTTAATCGTCAATCAGATCCAGGGCTCATACGAAGTCCGCCACGAAGACATGATCCCCTATCACCAAATAGCGATCGACATTATCTCATCGTTCGAGGGGTTCTTCATCGAGCACATTCTCAGACTCCAAAATATCGAAGCCGATGCCTTAGCCGGCCTGGCCGCTTCCCTAGCAGTGCCAAATCATACTCATCAATCAGTAGATGTGATAGGCCACGAACTGGTCTGCCCCAAGAACAACGTTCAATTCGTGGCAAGTTACTCCGCCCAGACGATCGACGATGTCCCAGATTGGAGACAACCATTCATTGACTTCGTCATCTACGATATCCTGCCCGAGAACCCAAAGGAAGCCACCTCCATCAGACATCGTTCTCTCAGATTCTTCTACGATACAGAGACAAAAATGCTGTATCGCCGATCCTATGATGGATTATTGCTTCGATGTTTATCAAACGCAGAAGCCAAAGAAGCTGTACGAGAAGCTCATGACGGTGTCTGCAGGGCCCATCAGCCTGTCCCTAAATTGTAAGACCGTCTTCGCCGAATGGGCTATTACTGGCCCACGATGGTAGCAGATGCGATAGACTATGCGAGAAAGCGCAAAGCCTGCCAAGTCCACGCGAACTTCATTCACTAACCATCCGAATTTCTACATCCGACAGTGGCGTCCTGGCCATTCGAAGCATGGGGGATGGATATTATTGGTCCAATCACTCCACCTTCCTCCCGAGGACATCGCTTCATACTCGCAATCACAGATTACTTCTCCAAATGGGCGAAAGTTGTCCCTCTTACAGAAGTCAAAACTTCAAACGTGATCAGCTTCCTCAAGCATCACGTCATCTATCGCTTTGGACTGCCCCGAAGGATCATCCACGATAATGGTCCGTAGTTTGCAAGCCACGCCTTCTATCGGTTTTACGACAAGCACCGCATCCAGAATATTGCTTCGACGCCATATAATCCAGTAGCAAATGGGTTGGCAGAAGCATTCAACAAAACCATCATCAAATTACTCAAGAAGTTCGTATCGTCCAACAAACGCGACTGGAACGAGAAGCTTGGTGAATGCTTATGGGCGTACCGTACCACAGTCTGAACGGCCACAGGGAACACACCATTCTCTCTGGTGTACGGAAGTGAGGCAGTTCTTCCATTGGAGACTCAAATACCCTCACTCCGCGTCGCCCTCACTTATCAATTGACGACGGATGATAACTACCGTCGCCAACTACAAGAGTTAGAGGCCTTAGATGAAAAGCGCCTCCTGGCTCAGCAAAGGATCGAGCTATACCAAGCACGCATCTCTAGAGCCTTCAACAAGAAGGTCAAAATTAGAACATTCCAAGTGGGCGATCTCGTTCTAGCAGTCCGGAGGCCGATGGTCATGACTCACAAGACCGCCAGTAAATTCCAGCCAAAATGGGAAGGTCCATTTATCATTGAGGTTGTATTCTCCAACGGTGCTTACCGCCTCGCAAAGCAAAATGGAGACTTGCTCATGTTGCCCGTCAAATGCAAGTTCCTCAAAAAATATTATGTCTAAACGACACATTCCAGATTATCGAGTCATGTACCCGCTGGTACCGTTGAACTCACTCTTACAACATTTCAGATCACCCGCTGGTGCCGCTGAACTCACACCCACAATATTCCAGATCATCGAGTCATGTACCCGCTGGTGCCGCTGAACTCACATCCACAATATTCCAGATTATCGAGTCATGTACCCACTGGTGCCGCTGAACTCACTTTCACAATATTCCAAATTATCGAGTCATGTACCCGCATGTGCCTCTGAACTCACATTCCAGTCACTCTTTCAGATAGTAAGTCATGTATGACCATACCTCTGAACTTTCTTCCTGGAAGAGATCCTCCCTCATGATCCACTACCCGCACTCCCAGTGCACAAAAAGGGTAACAGATCCACAAATTGCCTAAACGGCCATGTCCTCATTACCTCTGAGTCGTTTCACTTCCGCCAAAAACAAATCACCCCTTTACATAGAACTTCCATGTCCTCATTACCTCTGAGTCGTTCTATGTACCCTCCTTTATTGAGCCCACTCCTGCCATGTCCTCATTACCTTTGAGTGGGAAGGCTCCGTTGAAGAAACCTTCATGCTTGCCATGTCCTCATTACCTCTGAGTAAGTATGATAATTCCCTTTCGACTTATTATCTGTACCCACAACCGGAGTACGCCGAGGATAATAGGTCCACAAATATTCTCCGCTGAGTCCACTCCTGCCATGTCCTCATTACCTCTGAGTAGAAAGAATCCACGGTAAAACCTCCGTACTTACCATGTCCTCGTTACCTCTGAGTAAGTATGTTGGTCCTCTCTCGTCTTATTATCCGTACCCTGAACCAGGGTGTCACGACCCGTACCCTAGAGTAAGGGCACGAGACATGGGTACGTCCAGCCTACGCCGCAGTGTCGGCAGTAGAACGCTGTCCTAAGTCTCATGCATCTAACAGTATAAGGCTAAGCAGTTTATACTCCCCGAATGGGGGTGACATAGCAGAATGTAAACATGAAATCCACAAAGAAATACATCAGATAGAAGTCTAAGTGTCTAAGATACACAAACCCAGAAAATATCTCAAAATTCAAATACAGTAATCCATAAAGTAAATACAACTCAAGACAACTAAAATAACTATCTATACAACCTCTACTGTGTCTCCTCTAGGCTAGCAGGCAACCTCCAAGCTTTCTGTAAAATTTATCAACATGTCCAGTCAGGACAGGAACGAGTACAATTCATCAAGAAATTCCAAGTAAATGACAGAGAACTATAAAGCAGTTATAGACAGTTTTATTGATGAACATGTAGTTGTATACAGGTGATGGTATAGAGAAATAGTTAAGATACAAGGAAAGTAAGGTAAGTAAAATAAGAGAAGAATCATAGCAATAAGGACTGTAAATAGAAACTAGCTGAACTAGAGCAACATGATATAAGTCCATAATGTAATGTAAACAAGTGCAAACCCAAGTAAATCCAGACAACATGAATCTGATACCAGGTGATTCCAGTACAAGATGAGTCAAGTATAAGATGATTCCAGTCATAGTGATCAATGATTCCAGGGTGAGTCCAGCCTATACTCTAACAGTGTGTTTTAAAATACCGAGGTCGACATGTAAACGGCTGTAGGTAATATGGCACATCACACACCTGGCCAGGTGTGAGATGGCTATCATTCCAGTAGATTCTAGTTGGGAGATTCCAGATTGGGGTATGTCTACATGTCTTACTCAAATATTTCCCCTTCCAGCAGTACAAGTGAATCCAGGATACGACACGAGAATCGAGATAAGTCCAGCCAAAATATGATGATTCCAGAAATAGATTCCAGAATGATTCCAGTGATTCCAGTAATAGAGGCCAGATAAGTTTGGTATGTGTGTCGCATACATGAATCAAGAAATATCCATACGTGTTGTAACAGAGAATCACATAAAACTAACTATAACTGAAGTACAGTAATTGACAATTAAATGAGAGAACTATCAGAGAATGTACTCGCCTGATAACCTGAACAGCTGATAGGTATAGAGGTCCAAACTGAAGCCATATAGTCCTATTTAGAGCAACATAGGTCAAGATGTATACGAGAGATGATAAATAAAATGTACAATGCATCTGCATGCTGTCTAGGTCAAACTAGACTAAAGTCAACACTTGGTCAACTCTAGTCAACCACACTAGACAAATTAGGTCAACTAGGTTAAGTCCTAGCCCAACAAGTCTAACAAGTCTCACTAGGCCTAACCATGCCTAGGCTAGCACTCACACAATCACAAGACAATGTGAACCACAACAATGCATAATATAAAATAGATAATATATATAAATACATACCTTCATACATACATGCATATCCACATTACATACATATTTATTTATATAGGCATATGTTACATCATGTATATTTACATAGTTACATAGATATATACATTCATGCACATTTACATACATATCTATTTACATACATATCTCTAACCATTATAAAACTGAATTTAAATATCTATTTAAACTATTATCATACATATATACACATAGGGTGTCCTAATTTGGGATCTATCAAGTAGGACACAAGACACATATCTAAATCCTCAAGAGAGCTCCAAATGGCCTCAAATTTGAATCTAAACGCCAAGGGTAATAGGCCCACAAATGTCCTATGTTGACCATAAATATCCTCCGTTGAGTCCACTCCTGCCATGTCCTCATTACCTCTGAGTAGGAATACTCCACGGTAAAACCCTCATACTTGCCATGTCCTCATTACCTCTGAGTAAGTGTGTTGGTTCCCCTCCATCCTATTATCCGTATCCTAAGTCAGGGTACGCAAAGGATAATAGGCCCACGAATGTCCTTCACTAAATCTCTTAGTACAGGCCCACCATTCCTCATCATGCCCCGGGAGCCCAGCTGCTCCATGGCATTCTATCTCCCGATACCCCGAACACCCACGACCATCTTACCGTAGAACTGTTCTAGGTGTCCCCAATCAAACTTGTTATCTGTACCTAAAACCAAGGTATACCAGGAGTAACTGGTCCACAAACAAGTCCCCCATGCGGGGCGCACATCACCACAATACCACAGGCACAACAAGCAATACAAATGAAGGGTAGAATAGAAAGTACTCTTTATTTGAAAGACGAAAAAAGTATTACATGTTTTAGGACCACGTCCCTCTCAAAGAGAAAAGAAGAGGAAAACAGAGACAAGAAAAGGCCGACTATAGTTTGGCATTACACAACTCCAAAAGGCTGTTTCTCACCAAGGTAGTCCCTCGCTCAAGCCGCTGCCTAGCTCGGCGCTCGGCCGCCTGGGACAACTGCTCCGCATCATTCAAGTACATATAAGCCTGCCAATCATTTTCCATCTTCTTCAAAGCAAGTTCCAAATTGGCAGAAGCTCTACTAAATTTGTCAGCCTCCTGAATAGCCACCCCTTTCTCAGTACGAGCAGCTTCGAGCTCGGACGCCAGGAAGGCCAGCTTTCCCTGGAGCTCGAGAATCTGCTCCCGGGTGTCAGTTACCCCGCGGGAGGTAGTCGCCTCCCGAGCCGCACAATCTTCAGTGCGACGGCTCCATTGATCGTACAACTGAGTCAGGTCCCGGCGATCCTTCAATATAGCTGGCTTGAGCGATTTCCGAGCAATCCTCACATTCTCTACTGCGATTGCAAGGAAAGTACGCTCTTGATCTATTGCCACTAATAGATCAGCTTGTCGTAGTACGCAGAACTGGGCCACGAGACGATCGGCCTCTAACAACTTAGGCTCCAGAAGCGCCGCTATTCCCGCCCCACCGGGAAGTGTTCTAAGGATATTAATTTTGCCACCAGCGCATTGACGGGCCATAGAAAAGGGAGTCCCCCTCTCCACAGCTGCCTCAATCCCCCTCTTCAGGTGGCGGTGGAAACTGTCGACCACATCCTGGGACACTTCATCCAAAACTTCTGTAGAGGACGACGTCAAAGGGAGTGTGGTAGGCAGTACCGAAGGAGTAGCCTCAGAACTGGCTGTCCCTGCCACCAGGGAAACGAATTCTGTGTGAAAAGATGCATAGATGGCAGCTAGCTCCTCTTCCGCCGCCCGAAGAGCCTGGATACTTGGTAGAGCGGAAAGGTTAACTCCCGAAACCCTATTCGTACAGGATGGCGCGGAAAGCGTCGTCCCTTGCTCCAGCTGTGCTATCACCAAGGCTTCCAAACTTGACCCAGCTGGAAGCTCCTCTGTATGGGTTGGAAAAGAGGGAGGCACACGTGCTTCCATCAGATCCCCCCCGGTAGAGTCCGCCCTGACAATGTCCATTACCGGCAATAAAGGGGTGGGACCTGCACGTCCAAAGCAATCATTAATCCATGAAGGACAGGATGATAGAGCAAATAGGCCTCCTCACAAGTTAAGAAGCTGGTTTATCTTACCAGGGGAAGAGCTCAGAGGCTGTAGCTCGTTCGAAGCTGGCATGGTCTCCCCACCCGCAGCTTCCAACTCAAGTTCAACTGGTTTCTCTGCCCCAGCTACCCCTGAAGGGGAGCCAGCCAGGTCAGTGTCATCCTGTTGGAATTCAGCTGTCTCAGGGACATGGGCAGTAGAGCCTCCGTCCCCATAGGTTGAGGTCTCAGCAAGGCGAGACTCCCCGACCGCCTCCGGAAGAACCCCAGCGGAAGTGATGGCGGTGCACATATCATGGATCAAAGTAGACAAGGCTGGATCGACTTCAGTAGTCGAGTCCCGAGGATCAGACTCCTCGGACGCCTACAAGGAGCAAAAGAAAAAAATGATTAGGCTGTAATTTAGAAAAAGAAGGAAAAGGCAGTTGAAATTCCAACACCTCAGAAATAGCGTCAACATCAATAAATAGCCTGCGACGTCTTACCGTAGCCCGCTTTGTGGAGTAGGTCCTGCCATCGTCAGTGGACAGACGCCTGCCTCATTGGCACGAAGCACCAGGCACAACAGGTGGATGATCCTCCACCTCTTCGTTCGGCACAGTAGGAGGCCGGTCCCCTACCTCCTCGCCCAAAGAATGCGACGAGTTATCGGCGGCCTGCTCGTCATCCTCTTCGTCCGCCGCAGTGGACTCCGAGTCTGGCACAGGAACCCTATTCGCCCCTCTCTTTCTCTTCCTGGAACCCTCGGGCTTTTCTGCCAGGCCGGTCCCGACAATGAAGCGGTGTTCATGTCAAAGTTTATGGGAGATTTGCTCACCGCAACGTGATAAAGAGCCGCCATGTACAGAATATCCCCTTGCGTATTAGCGTCAGTGACTGAGAAGCTAGCCCGGGTATGAACAGCATTGTAATAATGCCACGCCCGGATGCCGTCAAGGACACTACCCTCGAAGCCCAGGCAAGCACTGGGGAAGTCAAGGAATAGCTGACTATATTCGAATTAACGCGAAAACCTGCTAGGAAAATAAGGCTCCAAGTATACGTTATTTCGGTAACGATATACTAGGTGCGCGGGGCGAATGTTGCGCAGCCATAGAAGCATATTCTCAGATAAGAGCTGGGGAGGTTCAATATCATCAACGTGTACCCCCCTCACTTCTCTAGGGGTAAACTGAGGAAGTGACACAAAGAAGTCGGGCCCATCAACTCTCGCCATCGCCGTCCGACAAGCCGGCATGGTGTCATACTCCCAAGATTGATGGCGGTATCGGAAAAGAAAGGCGACATCAGCGGTGACATCATCCTCCGTCCCGAGCCTCATCAATGACCGGTAATGCATCAATAACTACCCCATAAGATAGTGGTATGGTAGCTCTATCCGCTCAAAGTCTAGCATCGTCTCGCGAGCAATGACTTTAGACGAAAAGGCATGGAGGTCGTGGTGTATGCTACACACCATAGCCGGAAGAAGGGCCAGTCTTACTTTGAAGACCAGCTTCACAGCCGGAAGAATGAAGTGGCGGCTGATCCTTTCAGTAGAACCTGTCCCTCCAGAGACTACGCAATTTCGTAGCAATACCATCAAGAACCCGGCCAAGATTGCTTTCTCGAATATCTGCCGGGTACCGTAGTGGAAATAACTGAAGGAGTCATTACGGCTCCCAAATCTATCGCGGGTGGACCTCGACCTTTTTGTATTCAACATCAGGTCCTTTACCTCCGTTGGGGTTTGAGGACCCCGAGAAGAAACCCGGCCGGAAGGACGTAATTTGAAAAGATACGCGACCCAGGCCGTAGTATGGGGGGCGTTCCCTTCTGAACTATTATTCTTCTTGATAGCAGTCTGGTGATAAATTCTATGGTGGCATAGCAGCTCCCGGTACACAGCGACGAAACTAGGAAATCGTCGATCCAGATCATCGAATTCCTCGTTCGTCGGGGTGTATACTTCAAAGGCCTCGCCTCCCCACGGCAGCTTAGAAACAGCATGCATTTCATGGAGAGCAAGCCCCAACTCTCCCCCGAGCGCGAAGAAAGTCCCCGTACGCCGGCTATACATCTCCAAAAGGGCCATGAACAGCGACTTATTAATGGGCAATCCGTAACAGGTGCCCCGGATGGCGTAGTAAAGGTCAATCTCCCGAAGGAGTTCCTCGTAGTTCCTCAGGATCCATGAGAAAAGATAGGCCCATGTGGGAATGGGGTTTATCCAATTCAGCAGCGACAACCTGCCTACAGGATAAGACCCCTTGTGAGCGAGCTGATTCAGGAAGGTATCAGCTCGGGTAAAAGTGAAGTTAGGACCAGATACATTTATAAAAGTACCAGGAATCAGCCCTATCACAGTCCGGCTGACTGACTCCCTACTTGCACATGCTGACCTAATACTCATATTATAGTAGATGTTGCCTACGAACATCCCCTGTTGGGTTGGAGTTAGAGAGCCCGCCATTTTCCTGCCCAACGGTAACATATTAAACCACGAGAGGGGAAAATGCCGCTCCATCTCGAGAACATGGATATCTACCCCGTCCACAGTGAAGTCCCAGTTCTCAGAAACGTCCAGCATTCGGGAGTTCTTTACGGATAAAGCATCCCCAAAGAGAAAAGCTGGTTTCAGATATTCTCTGTCCAGTTTCCTCGAATTCATCATAGTGCAAAGAAAATGGAAAGGCTGGTTGTTGATGGCAGCCACCCTCTCCAAAGGCTCATTAGAGGGAAGTTGATCTGTCATATATCGAATTAGATCATCAAGCCGTACACCCACGATAAACTGAGCGGAACCCACTAGAAGCTCTCCGGCCGGGTTGGTTGGAAGGTTCACTGGAAAAGGACAAAAGAAATAGGATTAAAAAATAGGTTAAAATAAAACCACTTAAAGTTTCTCAAAAAGAAGTTTCTATGAGCCTATGCGGCTCGGATCGACGAAGCCTTATGCGGCCCAATTCAGCTAGGTTTCATGCGGCACGGCTTCAATAGAGCCTATGCGGCTCGGGTCAACATAGCTTTATGCGGCCCAATTCAGTTGGGAGTTCCATGTGACACTGATTCGATAGCTTATGCGGCTCGGATTAAAACTTATGTGGTTCTATCTCGCAGAGGAGCTTATGCGGCGCGACTCAGCAAAATTCTATGCGGGCCAGTTTGTCAGAATATATGCGGTTCCGCTCAAAGGAGGTTCCATGCGGTTCAAACCCAGAAGCACTCCTGCGGCTCAAATCTTTCTCAATGCGGCTCAAACATAGGGCATGCCCTATGCGGCTCGAATATGAGAGGGTCATACAGCCCATACAATATATGCGGCTCCATCATGGTCGAGCTTGGGCGGTTCAATAAAAATGAAGGATGAAGGCTTGTGCATATGTTATGCAACAGAGCCATGGGTCCTTGGGGTTCAAAGTATTCAAATCCATTTCTTACCCTTGAAAGCAGGGCGAACGTCAGGGTGCACTTCGGGCACGATGGCCGACGAGGAAGCCGTTTTCTTACCTTTTGCAGCAGCAGAGGCGATCTTGGAAGACTTGGGGGCTATTTTCGACGGTCGGAGAAGGAAAGAAAGTGGAGACTGCAAGAATTGGAGACGAAAGAGAAAGTAAAGAAATCCCTCCCACTAAATTCGTCCCCATTTATAAACAAAAGCAGGGCGTTTCGATTCTCCTGTAAACACAAAAACCAACCCTTCAGTTATCGAGACGAGCCGCCTAAAATGAAGGCCAAACTCCTGGGATCCTCCCCCGAAAAGTAGTCTTAAAACTGACAGCAGATCAATAGCATTTAATGCAAAAGATCTTCGCACGTAGCAAGATGACGTGGCGAGAAGCTCATGCGGCCCGAAAGTCCCTGCGGCTGATTGACTCAATGCGGCCGAAACATCTATGCGGCCGAGACATCCATACGGCCGAGACATCCATGCGGCCAGGACATCATATGCGGCCAGAAGAATTTATACATGGCCATGCTTCTTATTCAAAGTATTTCAATTTTGCAAATTGAAAACTTTGAAGGGGGTCTTGTAGAAGCATGGAAAAGAATAAAGAAAGATCCATGCGGCCAGAAAGCCCTATGCTGCTCAGAGAGTTCATGCGGTTCAAGTATCCATGCGGGTCGAGCGTCTATGCAGCTCAAACAAGCTCTATGTGGCTCAAAGAGGAGCCACATGGCCTACAAATAGCTCTTTCATTTGTCCTTTACTGCATTAAATACTTTGACGGCTGACAGCTCTGACAAGGTGATAATTTTGACACAAAGATATCATTATGACCCCCTCATAATGACGGACGCCTTGGGAAGCGAAGAAAATATCTGACATGATCCCCCGAGAGTCAGAAACTGTCATGCGGCCTTGACACGTGGACAGCCCCATACGGCCCAAGCGGAGGCTCCCCCATGCGGCTCACGAAGACTAGCCCCATGCGGCTCACGAAGACCAGCCCCATGCGGCTCACGAAGACTTGCTCCATGCGGCTCACGAAGACTAGCCCCATGCGGCTCACGAAGACTAGCTCCATGCGGCTCACGAAGACCATCCCCATACGGCTCATGAGGACTATCTCCATGCGGTTCACTCATGCGGTCATCCACACTCATGCGGCTCAAATCATTACCATGCAGTCCAAATAGTCAGGGGGCCACTCTCAGGCAGCCTTGACACGTGGCCAGCCTTATGCGGCCCAATAAGGAGTAACTTTTCTGCGGCTCAGATTTCTACTGTGGCTTACGGTTACGACACGTGGCATGATAGCAGGGCACGTGGCATCAGATTGATCGAAATCCCTCAACAAATCCTAATAAAATATTGGGATCAAATCAGATCATTGGCAAACAAGCAAATTAATGACACGTGTCGAGGAATCCGAGGTTGGCATGATAAATCAGGAGGATTTATGTCAATCAGCATTAATTACACACAAAAGATTTGATGCAATCATATTTATTGCTCAAATCTCGATGAACGGCCCAGATCCAGTGATCCTTAGCCGCCGACTTTCAAGAATGGACTATCATTGTAAACCCTAATGAGGCCCCCACTCTTATAAATAGCAGGGTGCCATTCCTTTGCGAAGATATACGGAGACACCGGAGAGACATACACAGAGACAGAGAGATATATACAGAGAGAGACATAGAGAGCCAGAGAGCCTGAAAAGAGAGCATTTCTTCATCAACGCCCAGCAGTTCTTCTACAGAGCCAAGGCTGCACCTGATCATCCAAGGAGTAAGGCAGAGCTAGGGCTGCAAATGAGCCAAGCCGTTTGCGAGCTGCTCGAAGCTCGGCTCGATAAAAGCTCGTTTGAGCTCGGTTCGTTTAGTAAACAAGCTGAGCTCAAGCTTCATTTTCGAGCTCGTTTAATAAACAAGCCAAGCTCAAGTTTAGAAGTACTCGGCTCGTTTAAGCTTGCGAGCTGGCTCGTTTATGAGCTTGCGAGCTAGCTCATTTAGAAGCTCGTTTAGGAGCTTGTTAAGTTGGTTTGTTTTTTTTGTTGATCTAATTTTTTATATGTTTATATAACAAAATGGTTGTGTGCATTATATATTTATATGTCCTTAATAATTGATATTACAAAACTTTTTTAATTAAATTTTTATAAATAAATTGTAAATATTAGAAGTACTTGAATTCAAACTTAACTAGCTTAAAATCGAGCTCATTAAGCTTGAATCAAGCTTAATGAGCTTGAAATAAAGTTGAGCAAGAGCTTGATTTTGAGCTTATTGAGCTTGTTTATCAAGCTTGAATCAAGCTTGATTATCAAGCCAAGCTCGAGCTCAAACCAAGCCAAGCTCAAGCTTAATATAAAAAGCTCGAGCCAAGCTCAAGCTCTAAAATAAAAAATTTATCAAGCCCAAGCTCGAGCTCGAGCTCGATTAATTTTTGTCAAGCCAAGCTCAAGCTTACAAAAGCTTGGCTCGGCTTGGCTCGTTTGCAGCCCTAGGCAGAGCTGCCGTCGCTTTCCCGAGCCACTACCGTCACCCCCCAGAATCTAAAATAAACAATTGTACTTAGATTGTTGTACCTAGGTTTTCGTCCCTAGGCTTTCTTTGTACAAGCGAGTTTGTATTGTGAAGTAAAAGTCCAGTCCTCCGATAATTGTTCTGTTCTTTTATATTTTATGGCAAATAGCCGCCTCGTGGCCCGTGCTACTTTGATCACCAACTGACCCAATCAAGACTTGTGGGTTAAGTGTCACTCGATCGACTTTGCCTTGCGGCATCTCCTGACTTAAACTCAAGACAACTCAATCATAACATGCAACATATATGCCGACAACATAAGACTTGACGTCACATTTTGTGCCGAAGCACGTCGCCTACGTTGTAACCAAATTTTAGGCCCAACATTTTGTGTTCCAACTATACTCACACATTCAGCTCGACTTCCTTGATATACTACACTTAATACTTGACTCAATCCAAAGGCATACACGCGGATCGCCGTCCATGCCGACTCATCTATATGAACTAGTCACTAGCGCCCAGCACTATAATGGACTCCTTTTGAGCTTTTGATTAGACGGACGCTCCTTACCAGCACGAGTAGTTAGCTCCGCTGCAAGTCCCCGCTAATCCGTGCGATCATCCAGCACAGCTATGAATGTCTCTATCGCAATGGTTCCCATGGGCCGCCTAGGTCGCCGTTCGAGAAATAGATTTATTTTACCTTGTAAAAGTTGTCTAATGGCCATGCAAAACTCGACTTGAACTGACGTCTCACACAGTCAATCTACTTCTAGTGTTACCATCTCTTTTAGGGCTAAGTTTAACACATCTTACATCTGAGACCATGCCTCGACGACCCAGTCGCGAGCATTATACTTTCTTATCTCGACGACCCAGTCGCGAGCATTCTACTTTCTTGCCTCAATAACCCAGTCGTGAGCATTCTTCTTTCTTGCCCTATTATTTCACTCAACTCAAGAACAACTATTGAGACACTTTCCAAACTCAATAAATCAACCATGGCCCGTGCCTTAAAATACTAAGTTCGTGCTATCGTGTCTTAAACCAACTTGAAACTCTATGTGACACCACCGCCCAAGTCATACTCTATATGACGGGCCTTACGATAGTGAGACTATGTGGTTATACCCAGCCGTAGAACTCATAGGGTCGTGCCTGCTACTACTCCTGGTAGCTTAACGTAACTTGCCTAACTTACTTTGCAACAACTTGACGTGCAAAGGCTGCGTCAAGCTTTGCGTCGTGGGAACGTGCCATGCACGCGTTCGACTATGAACATCCAAGTTATTTGGGGTGCCTAAACTTATGCCACAAGCCGTACAATACAACTTAACCCGTCGGCGAGTAGAGGCTATGCCACGCCTTGAGCGAAAAGATCGTGCATGCTTTATGAAGCATTTATGCGGGCGACGCCTATGAATTTGGCTAACTTTTAGCTTGTGGCGGAGACCAACTTTTCCTTCTCCCAAGCCACGGGACGAAGGACCGATTGTCATTTTCAAAGCACGCCGTGCACCAACTCTAAGCCGACCGTTGGACCTTTCCATATTCTAACTCAATTCGACCCGTCGGGATTATTCCCTTTAGCTATGTGGATTCGTCTCTTTTATTATCAAGCCTACTTGTGCAAGTTGAAAGCATATGATTTATTATGTGAAGGCTAAGATGAGGCAAGTTCACCGAAACTACCATACCTGAGCGAGCGGTCGCCTCGATCGAGCGATGTCTTCGAGCAGTCGTTGTAAGACTAAGTCCGAACGCCGTCGGCGTTCCTATTCCTCCGATTGACCGAGCGGAACGGGGCACTACAGAGGAGGAGGCGGAGGCAGGTGAGGCGATCGAGGGCGGCGGAGATGGAGTTGGCGGCATCGAGGAGGGAGGCGAAGACGAGGCGAGCCAGGAAAATTAGGTATTCTTCGAAGGCCTTGGGGGAGTAGCTGTGGAGCTTCTTGGTTTAGAATTTTTCTTAAGTGCGGGAGAAGTGCGGGGGAGTGGAGGTTTTGACTTAAATTTTGGTACTTTTTTCATGACGCTCGTATGACTGAAAGACTATCAATAACGTTTATATTGGACACCGTCATAGAATGGAGTCTTGCTGAACTTTGATGACGCTTCTTTATCAGCCGTCATGAAATCCACTTATCAAGCGTCATTAATAGGTCTTTTTGTTGTAGTGTTAGCAATAATAGAGTTTAAAATATACGTACGACTATGACTGTAGTCAAAGTAGTTTAGTCACGATCAAAATCAATCAAAGTTTGAAATCATTTCGGCACGAAGGAAAATTATTTAGGCACGATTACAAAGTCAAAATCTAGGAAAATATGCGAATTGACACGATCGAAATATAATCAAAATAATCTAGTTGCGATCAAAAGTCATTTAGCATGATATATAGGCATGACCATAGAATCATAATCTAGGTATTATTATGAATCTAGTGGAAGAAATTCAAAAATAGGTTTAAAAGATTACTAGGAAAACAAATAATGATATGAAAATAAAAGATAAGTAAAATGAGAGGATAAAGACTAAATCAAAATTAACTGAATGCATGAAATTACAAACTGTGAAATCAATAGTCATATGCCAAAAAGGACGTAGTCTCTATAATATTCGAAAATCGTATGTATATACGAAGTTACTTTATCGAAAATTTATACCTCGCCAGTGTACACCTGGCTGCAGTAAACCCTTGGTTTCGTGACTCAACTATGATAAGATATCGAATATTTTATTAACTCTATCCAACATTGACATAATAACTCAAATATCAAATAGAACAATATAAACATAGTTCTAGTAATATTCGATAACACAATCATACCTGAAATTACTTCAACTTAGGGATCATGTCTCGCCAGTGCGCTGCTGGCTGCAGTGAACTCGTAGTCTTGATAATTCAGATAAATGGTGAAAGTGCACATTTGTCTTGCCATTATAAGTCAACGAATATTCTTTCAACTATATCCATAAAATTTCAAAAAACTTCTAGAAATTCAATAAGTTGATTATGATAGAAAAATGTAAGTATCTGTCCTTGAATGAAAGTATCAGTTTTGAAAATCAACGAGTGATTAGGAAAAAGGTTCAAAGACAAGAGAATAATAAATTTCTATTTCTCTATTATTCAAAGATCTAGAGGGAAAACATATATATATATATATATATATATATATATATATATATATATATATATATATATATTATATATATATAATTTCGATAGCAGTATCTCTTTCCCCCGAGCACCTCCCCCCCTCCTTCGGCCGGCCTAGGCCGGCCGCCCCTTACCCTCAGCCCCTCAGTTTCTCGTCGGCCCTCCCCGGTGGTCCCCCTCGATGTCGCCCCCTGGCCCCCAGAGTCGCGGGACTGGCTCCGTCTTTTCATCCCCGCCGCCCTCCAGTCCCGCTCTCCTCCTCCTCCTCCACCTCTGCTCTCCCCTTCGCCGCCGGCCGTTCTTCCCACCGCGCAGCCCGGAGGTCGCCTCCCCGCTTTGGCTCTTCCGGGCGACTTCCTAAGCCCCTCGCTGAGCTCGCCTGACGGCCTCCCGACTCCCTCTGTCCCTGCCGGCGGCTCCGCTGCCTCAGGCAACCTCCCGCTCCTCCACCGGGATCCCGCCCTCTCCCTCAGTTCAAACTCACCCTTCCCCTCCTCGGGAGGCGTGAGACTCATCCCTGATGGCCTCGGGCCCAACGCCCCCCATTCCCTCAGTTTCTCCGCTGATGGCACGTGCCCCGAGACTGCTGACCGCATCGAGTTTCGTGTTTCCGAGCTCCCTCCTACTGTTGTGCAGCTTATGGAGCAAGTCTCCACCCTCTTTCCGCAGCAGCTCTCATCCCTCTTTGTGCAGCAGCTTTTGGCGCTCGCCCAGGGTGGGTCCCCCCGACATGTGCAATCCAACTCCATTCCCTCCTTTGCGCGGAACAGCCCCCCTAGCGCAATCGGACCCCCCCTCGTGTTTGCCTCTTCCACTCCCACCTATCACTGCTCCCTCCATCCACCCCCCTCCTCCCCTACCCAGTGCGCCCCTCTCCCCCCCTGTGCGCGGGCCTCTACCCCCCTTTGCGCAGTCCCTCCTCAGCGCAGCTCTTCCCCAGCCCTCCCAGGTCCCCTCCCCTTCCCTCGGCATTTCCGTTGTCTCGAGCCCTCCCCCGATGATCCCCAGCTCAGGCGCATCCGTGCTCGACTCCTCACCGTCTCCTTCGTCCCTCGTGCCGCCCCTCCTGGGTGCCTCCTCTGTGGTGGAGGCTGCCGCGGCGCCCCCCTCCCTCAGTCTTCCCAGCGCAGGCGTCTCCGGCCCGAGCGGTGCACATCCATCCACCGCCCCTCCTCCCCCACCCCCTTCTGGCAGGCCTTCCCTGGCTCCCTCCTCTTCCCCCGCCCCTTGCGCAGGGGTCGTCCCCTCCCAGAGTGGCCCCTCATCCGTCCGATCTGGCGCTGCGGGTCTCTCAACTCCCGGGCCTTCTCAGCCTTCCTATGCCGCCATGCTGCGCCCGGACCTCTCCCCCTCGAAGGGTCCTATTCTTTCAGACATTCACCTGCCGGACACAGACTATTCTCCAGAGTCCCCTACTCCAGTCATCTCCTTTTCCGACGTAGAAGTGACCTCGCTGTCAGCGGCCTTCCTCCACACCTTCATTCTGAAATTCTCCTCGAGGTGCCCCAAACTTGCCAAGGTCCAGGAAGCGATAGCCAAGTGGAATCTCTCATCAGACTACCGAATGGCCCCTCTAGACCCCAGGCACATCCTCCTTCACCTATCATCGGACCGCGATCACAGGACCATGTGGTCCAAGGGCACAGCCAAAATCGAATCCCACCACACGAAGATAATCAAATGGACCCCCGAATTCAATACCAAAGAAGATTCAGCCACCGTGGCAGCGTGGGTTACCCTCCCCAACCTACCTCTCATTTGCTTTGTCCCAGCGGCGCTAAGGCGCATCGCCAACTCCTTCGGGACGTACGTGGCTACGGCGCCCGAGACTAGCAACCTCACCAAAGCCCACTACGCCAAACTCTGTGTTGAACTAGATCTCACTTCAGAACCACCGAACTTCATTACTATCGAGCTGGGCACCCACATCCACACCCAACAAATTCTCTATGACAACCACATACAGTTTTGCAACCACTGCCACTTAAGAGGCCACCTTCAGAAGTATTGCCACCGCCTTCACCCGGAGCTCAGAAAGAAGACATCTAGGAAAGATAATGACCTTCCGGAGGGAATATCTTCCAAGTCGCCCATCTTACCTCTCCCGAATTCTCACATCCGATTCGAATCCAGCCCCAACGAGCCGGCCTCCATCGACCCCCCGAGCAGAGCTCTGATCCCTTACATCCCCCAACAAATAGCGACCTCCAACCAATTCGCCATTCTCAGCTCAGAGGAGTCGAAGCCGGCCAGCACCCCCGAAGGCTCTAGCCCCTCCGAGCTCCCGCCCCCCTCACCAAACTCCTCGCAAGCAAAGAAGAGCACCGTCCCTGGCGGCGTCGAGCTTCGAGCCCCGTCCAGCGGACTGGAGGCAGAACCCATGGACTCTCCCCCAATCGACGCAATCCCACACTCCTCCAGCGGAAACCCGGTCGAAGACGCCCTAGCCCTCCTTGGTCCCGACCAAGCGAGGAGAGGTATGCAAGTCCTAGCCGCAGGAGTCCCTCTTCAGCAGCTGTTGACCGAGAGAGCTCTCGACTCCCTGGCCATTCTTCCGGAGGATCCTGTTGTGGACTCAGCTGGAAATAATAACCCACAGCATATGAAATGAAAACCATTTCTAAAGAATTAATCCACAGAACTAAATTCGAAACCAAATAATAATCACTAACCCAAAGGAAATATTAGCCAAGCATACCAACTAGAAACAATCCACAGAACTAAATTCGAAACCAAATAATAATCACTAACACAAAGGAAATATTAGCCAAGCATACCAACTAGAAACAATCCAAAAATCTAATCCGAGCCAAACTCGGAAGAAGTATCCCCTAGCGCAACTAGTAAAACCGATCCCCGTATCGGGGTCGGGACCGCGTCATCACCGACTAACTACGGGAGGGACACGAAGTTATACCTTAGTTGCTCGGCTAGAGCTCTCAGATGCAAGAAAAATAGGAAAAAGAATCTGCGTGTCTCGGACAGACTCCGAACGGTCCAGAAGCACGCGGAGGAGGTTGGAACGTTCATAGGGAACAGCACCAAAATAGCGTGCAGGAGGCATGGAGTTCGCAAGACAGGGGCAGACAGCGAGCCCAGCTCGCGGGTCAACGCTGGAAGGCACGACGGACGGGAAGTCGGCCGGCACGGGGGCAGCTAGGGCGGACGGCCGGTCACAGGGCCACGATGTCGGGGTTGGATGGGGCTACGGGACTTGGGACAGCCGCTGGGGCGGAATCGACAGGGCTCGGGGGTACGCCGAGGAGGTGCTGGCCGGACGGGCGGCCACGGGGAACGGTACGCGGACTGGGCTCGGGTCGGAGGCGGGCGCGGCCTTGGGAGCGGGCTGAGCGGGGTCGTCGGGGCGGACGTGACAGGGCGCAGCCGGAAGGCGGGCGCGCGGGCGGTCAGCCGGTCGGGGCGACCCGACGGGCACGGGACCGAACAGAAAATTAGAGGGAAAGGGGAGGGGAGTGAGAGAGAGAGAGAGTGCTGATGGTTTGTGGGAGTGATGGTGGTCGTGGGTTATATGTTTATTCTTTGAGATGGTGGGGAGTGTTTTAAGGAGAGAGGAATGAGGGATAGGTGGAAACGTGGAGAAAGAATGGATCCAGCGGTTAGGGGGGTATGGTCCTGGTCATGGGTAGTAAATAGGTTTTAATTTTTTTCTTATTAAACCAACTATATATATGTATATATATGTATAGATATAATGAGTAATGCATTTATATAATTTCAGGTTTAATAGAAAATCCAAAGATGGGCTCGGACTTGGGAACGGGTTCGGAGTCGGAACCCGGGCACGGATTTGGGACTGGGCCACAATCAAAAATCCAGTAATTAATTTTTGAAATAATTATTTTCCTGATGCGACTTAAATAATAATAATAATAATAATAAATATAATAAATATAATATTAATAATAATAGTAATAATTATAACTAAACTAAGCTGCAAACATAGGATCCAATAATTAATCTAAATTCCAGAAAGCAGGTTTCACAAGAGGCCCAAGGCCCAAACTATAATTAATATGCGTTTTATAAACATGATTTCTATGGAAAATATTTATCTTAGTAAAACAACAATACATAATAATAAGGTAACACTAATATTAATAATTAGTACACCCTTATAAATATTGTTCATATATATATATATATATATATATAACAGTAAAAAATATATATATATATATATATATAACAGTATAATACTTAATATAAACTACCAACCCTCCATTAATATGGCTGGCCCAACAGTTTAGGCCAACCCATAACCTAAATTAAACATGTATAACTAGAGTATAAATGTGATAGTTTAAAGCCCAATCCCGAGCCCACAATTTTCCTCACAACCCAAACTCATTTATACTCTTTCTTGTTGTAAAAGAGAGAATACTAAGAGAGAAAGAGGAAAGAAACACAAAGACGAGAGGAAGGGAGAACTGGTGCTCGCCCAAGTCGACGGAAGGTACTGGCCCTAAGACCAGAGCTTGGCGGAGCCGGCCTCGGCTTTGAAGCGGTCAGAGCAGTCGAGTGTCGTGCTTCGGTCGCGGAGATGGCGAAATGGTCCGCTACGATGGCGAGGAACTCCGACCGGCGCAGTTCTACGGGCGCGAACAACGCTGGCTCGCCGACGGATGGCGCACACGTGCGGGGGTGGTGTGATGGCAGAGTGCGGCACGATCTGGTGTGTGTCGTGCGATCGGTCATCGGCGCAAGGCTGGGGTCTTGGCGACTCCTAGGGA
Source organism: Iris pallida (assembly GCA_029216955.1). Lineage (NCBI taxonomy): Eukaryota > Viridiplantae > Streptophyta > Magnoliopsida > Asparagales > Iridaceae > Iris > Iris pallida. Next base: position 9,300,534 of record JANAVB010027994.1, read on the forward strand.
GGTTAGGGTTTTATTTTGAGTTTGTATATTAAATGGGGTGGCGTGTCCTATTATTTAGACACAAAGGGGATGGTTTCGTGGATCACGTCCGGTGTACCGGACACGAGGAATTTATATTTTGTGATGTATTTCAATAGACTGGAATGGATGTAGTGGACACGGACACGACGACATGGTGGTGATGGTGGTTTAATGGTGGTGGCGGTGGTGGTGGGGGTGTGTCGGTCGGTCGGGAAGAGAAAGCTCGGGGTCAGAACTCAGCGGCTGTGGTGAGTTCGAAGAAGGGGTGGGGAGCACGACGTCGGGGTATTGCCAGAGGTTGTTGCTTGGTGGTGGTAAAAACTGGTAGAGATGGTCGTGCGTCGTAGCCGAGCACAGCTGGACTGCTACGAATGTGGACGGTAGGCAGGGTTGGCCGGGGAGTTGTCATGGTGCTAGGATAATGTGTGTAGAGGAGAAGGGATGCGGGGAGGTTGATGGTATTATCGGCTTTGTGGATTTTGTTGAATTTTTTAGTTGGGGGAAAAACCAAAGGAAGAGTCTCCTTATATAGGAGTCAAAACTCCTAGTTAGATAAGATCTAAGATTTGGGTTAGATAAACCTTCTCCCTAATTTAAATCAAAATAAATATTTAAAACAAAACTAATTTAATCACTATCATATGTAAAATATACATTCGATAATATCAATTTGTTTAAATCATGTACATTGTAATCTTAATCCAATAATGGATTATACTACTAATAATTTTGAAAATATATCTAGTATTGTCAAAGTAAATTTAATAGAATTCGATACTAGCACAATTATTAAAATATATAAATTTAAATAAAAATAGTATTTCAAATTAAGATTAATTCAATCTTAGTTCCACAATCAGTAACATAAATATTTAAAATTAATGTCTTATATTTATTAAAATAATTTAAAGCATACTCGAAACTTATCAAGATAAACCAAAAATATATTTATATTAATACAAAAGTTTGTTTGAAGATAAATTGGCAATTCTTTTTATTGACCAAAACAATTAGGGTTTTCAAATCGCTTTTGCACAAATATTTTGAAAGTGAGAATATCTTTGTAATGCAAATAATGAATTTAAGAATAAATATTTTATAAATTTTATGAAGTATTTTTGAACTATAAATGTAGTTTTCGAAGCACAAAAGAAAATATTATCAAAAAATTTAAAATTATATTTTTATCAATGCAGCTTAATTCAAAATTCTTCGATAAAATCTTTTTACTGTTTCCAAAAATACTTATAATTTTAAAATCCATTTTTGAAACCAATTTCGATAAAATTAAAAAAATAATAACCAACGTCTTTCATTCCAAATATAATAAAATATTTTTATTAAAACAATTCAGTAGTCTTAAAATATTCAGTCAAAACTAGTTTTTGATAAAAGGATTAATCATAACATATCATTCACAAAGTCCCGACAAAATTTATCTTTAAACACAATAATTAAAATTTTTTTTGAAAACTCGGAAAGAGGACTTACAAATCTAGCCATCTTAGAAAATTTTCATACTCAAGGGCACGACTTGGTACGACGAATAATATAATCAAGAAAATGATACAATTAATGATCAAAACTAGATAAGCATAATCACGGACAAAACTAAAAACTTAAGGAAGGATGTGATTTGGCACGATCCTGAATATATTCAAAATGATTGGTCATGATTAAATTTTTGTTTAATGATGATCAAAGAATTCAGTTTAGCACAAGTAATTGTTTAGGCACGATCAAAATATGACCAAATTATATGATCAAGGATCTAGTCGAGGTCAAAGTCTATGCGCGCTTAATGATAGAACCAAAATAGGATTAGCTAAACAAGAAAAGTCATTAGGCACGATTAACTACTAATTGAAATTATGTAAGCGTGATCAACGATCTAAAGTTGGGCAAAGTCTAACAGGATTAAAATCACTTAGATATAAGTAGGATGCAGTTACGATCAAGGCTAATCATGAAAGTCATCCAAGCATTTGGCACGAGTATGAACATGATCAAATTAATCATGATCAAAGTTGGAATAAAATATAAGCATTAGCAATAATAGAGTTTGAAATATAGGCACGACTATGACTAAAGTCAAAATAGTTTAGTCACGATCAAAATCAATCAAAGTTTAAAATCATTTTGGCATGAAGTAAAATTATTTAAGCAAGGTTACAGAGTCAAAATCTAGGAAAGTATGCGAATTTACACGATCGAAATATAATCAAAATAGTCTAGATGCGATCAAAAGTCATTTAGCATGATCAATTAGGTAGGCATGATCATAGAATCATAATCTAGATATGTTTATGAATCTAGTGGAAGGAATTCAAAAATAGGTTTAAAAGATTACTAGGAAGACAAATAACAATATGAAAATAAAAGATAAGTAAAATGAGAGGATAAAGACTAAATCATAATTTTAAATGAATGCATGAAATTGTAAACCGTGAAATCAATAGTCATATGCCAAAAAGGACGTAGTCTCTATAATATTCGAAAATCGTATGTATATCTGGAGTCACTTTACCAAAAATTTATGCCTCGCCATTATACACCTGGCTACAGTAAACCCTTGGTTTTATGACTCAATTATGATATGATATCGAATATTTTATTAAATCTATCCAATATTGACATAATAACTCCAAGATCAAATAGGAAAATTTAGACACAGTTTTAGTAATATTTAAAAACCCATTCATACATGAAATTACTTCAACTTAATGGTTATGCCTCGCCAGTACGCTGCTGGATGCAGTAAACTCACAGTCTTGATAATTCAGATAAATGGTGACAGTGCGCTTCTGTCTTTCCATTGTAAGTCAATGAATATTCTTTCAACTATATCCATAAAATTTTAAGGAACTTCTAGAAATTCAACAAGTTGATTACGATGGAAAAATGTAATTATCTGTCCTTGAATGAAAGTATAAGTTTTGAAAAACAATAATTGATTAGGAAAAAGGGTCGAAGACAAGAGAATAATAAATTTATAATTCTCTAGTATATATATATATATATATTGGAAAAATTAGAATTTTATTGAAGAAATAGGCGCAAAATGCCGAAGCCTATACAAGTAAGCGCGCTAACGCGACAGGAGGACAGAAAGCGAAAAGTGCGATACGCGCACACAAAAGGGAGGGGAGGGCGGCCTAAGCCAGGGCCTCCCAGAACGAGTTGGAGAGGTGAGAGCAGCGCCTCCTCACTTTGAAGCATTGTCTGATGATCTCTCTGTACAGTTGAGGAGGGGGGAGTTGGCGTCCTTCATATCAGAATTTGTTCCTATTTTTTCAAAAAACCCAAATGCCGGCGGCTGCTACGATCTGATGTCCGTGGGATCTGCTCCAGAAGTCCAGGAGATTGTAGAAGCCCCCGGTCGTTTGACCCATACTAAGACTATGATAAAGCTTGGACCATGTGTCTGCAGCCAGCTCCCCCAAAAGAAGGACGTGCTCAGCAGATTCCGTCTTGTGCTTCTCGCAACAGTGGCATCTGGAAGCGAGGCTGAATCCCAATGATCCATTAATGTCGTCCGTCGAAATCTTACGTCGGAGAGAACGCCAGATGAGGATGGACCATTTGATGGAAATGCATGCCTGCCAAAATTTGGCATTGACGATATTAGGCACCCCGCTGCCTCTGGCAACAATTCTGGCGGAAGCCAAAGTGAATGTCCCACTCGGGTTAGGGGACCATCTCCAAGAGTCAGCCGTGTCGATAATCCCCAGATTCGCAGCAAGAAGACTGGTAGCCGCACGTTGGCCAAGACAATCTCTGACCTTCCTCCAATTCTATCGAAAACTGCCCTCCCATAGATCTCTAATGACGCACCCCTGCGGAGTAAGAATGTTGGGATGAATGGTATCTTCTCCTAACCACCGCTCCAGATAGGCCGGGGATCGACCGTCACCCAATTGGAGACGAATAAGAGGTTCAGCAGTGATGCGACCCGAGTTATGCGACGCCACGATGACGATGATCTGTTGTTAGTGCTAGCCTCCGACAGATGGGAGAATCTAGAATACCTAGCTCTCATGAATTTCGTCCATAAGGAGGTCTCGGTGCGCAACTTCTACCATAACTTGAAGGAGCATGCGTCCACGATATGGGTAAATCTGCAGAAGCCTAGACCACCTTTCCTAGTCGGTTTGGCCATCGTCTCCCAGCCGGCCCAGTGATGTTTGTCTTTGTCGTCGCTATGCCCCCAAAAGAACTTAGCGAAGAGGGATTCTAAAGAGTGGAGCACCTTCATGGGGGGGAGGGGAGCAGACGGCCAGAGTGTATATTGGAATGGACGATAGCACGTGTTTGATGAGGATCGTTTTGCCTCCTGGGGATAGGGTTACGTTGTGCCATCCTGCAATGAGTTTGCGGATCTTGTCGGCTAGGTGGTCGTATATACCGGAGTTGGCTTTACCGTACACCAGCGGGCATCCGAGGTAAAGGAAGGGGGGTAGGCCGTACTGAAGGAGGTCATGTTGGCGAGCAGGGTAGAGCGAGTTCTGTCAGCTTTGTGATCAGTATAGATGACGCTCTTGTTGTTATTGACACGCTGACCGGAGCAGTCGGTTTATCTGTCGATCGTACTCAAGATGACCTCGATCGATCCGCTATCTCCAGAGGAGAAGATGAGGATATCTTCAGCGTATGCTAGGTGAGTGATAAGTGGGCATCCGGTGGTGGTGTGGAAGTGGTTAAAACCGGCCATGCTGGGTATGCTATTAAGGCTTCCGCTGAGGGCTTTGGCCGCGATTATGAAAGTGGTGGAAGAGAGCGGATCCCCCTGTCTGACCCCGCGGATGGAACGAAAGAATCCCGCTGCCTGGCCATTGATGACGGTGGAGAACCACGCATTGTTGATGGATCTCAAGACGATGTCAATCCATGGTTCGGAGAAGCCGAAGGCCCTGAATACCCAGATCATGAACTGCCAATCAAGACGGTCGTAAGCTTTTTCCATGTCGAGTTTGATGGCCACATTCCCCTCCCCCCTCGATGGAAACTTCATGCACGTGATCATTTATTGTGCAAGAAGGATGTTGTCTGTTATATTACGGCCTTTCGTAAACCCGCTTTGCTCTTCAGAAATGAACTTGGAGAAGGTGCAGAGGCTGATCGGACGGAAATCTATAAAGGTTTATGGATTGTCTTTCTTGGGGATAAGGATGATGTTGGCACAGGAAATCGACTTAGGGTATCTGACCCCTTGAAGAAAGGCAATAGTGGCTTCGACTAAATCCATCTTAATGATGTCCCAACAAGCTCTGAAGAAGACGCCGTTGAACCCGTCCGGCCCCGGGGCACTGTGCTCATTAATGGACCAGACCGCAGCTTTGACCTCCTCCTTAGAAGAGATGGCCAGCAGGGTCTCGTTGTCATTATCGCTAATGAGGGAAGGGATAACCGACAATAGCGTCGCGTCTTTAGCGACCCGCTCTTTGGTGAATAGGCTGGAGTAGAAGTTCACGGCCGTGGCCTAAATTCTGGCCTGGTCATCGACCAGGTTGCCATTGTTGTCAAGGATCCGGTGTAATTTTAATTTGTTCCTGCGTCCATTTACGCACGCATGAAAGAATTTGGAATTTCGGTCACCATCGGTGTCCCAGGTCAATCTTGCTTTTTTGCTTCCAGAATTCATTCTCCACTCTCAGCCTAGATTTAAGAAGGGCTCTGGCGAGGTTAAGCTGTGCCTAGATTTATATATATATATATATATATATATATATATATATATATATATATATATATATATATATATATATATATATATATATATATATATATATGTCTTGAATATCAACAAAACTAACTCAGAATAAATGTTTGGATAATTGGATTACGTTAGGCTCAAACTCGATAGATGGAGATAAAATATTGACTCTTAGAGAAATAATTTACCATGGCTAATGGAAACTAAATAAGTAATACAGATCGTACGATATGATGACATTAGAGAAAATAAAATTGCACAAATGATCAGATTAGGAATTAAGTCTTAGAAAGTCCTAATTTATCAAGGAATAGTCTACGCACCTTTGGTCCTACCTTCCTACACAATAGTGTATCCTTCCATAAAAGTTATTTAATAGGGTTAGAATTCAATAAATCCTTGGCTAAATCACATAGCCTATTTATCAACCTTAACTAGCCAACTGTCAAGTTGAATATGAGACTTTCTAGTCCTAGTTATTCTCCTAAAACAAAATCAATCATAATTATGAAAGAGCACTTCCTAGTCGCAGGCTCGCAGTAGTACGACTAATACAGTACTACCACGAGTTCGTATAATTTACAAAGACTGGCCTGCATGGGCTACCAAAAAAACTTGTCACGACCCGCACCCGCTTTTCGGGATGCGAGTGCGTGCGCAAGTCCAGCCTATGCTACGGTATTGGTGGTAGTAAGCTATCTAGCCCAAAATAACAACTGCTAATAAAATATATCTTTATTGCTCATTCACAACAACTAAATTATTTACAATATTTAAAGATTACATTTGAGTGAAATACAAGGTCTCACAAAATAGAAAAAACTAACTCAACTATCTACTAGACTTCTAGGATTTTTGCCTTCAATTACACCCGTATCTCCCCAAAGCTAAAAATAGTCGTGACTAACCTGAAAAATTGATTTTCAGCCAGGAATGGAACGAGTACATTCTAAAAGCAGTTCCAATAATTGATAAAATCTATAAAACAGTAACTAATACTAAAATACATGATGGGTTGATAAACAAAGAATTATGGTATAAAACATGTAAGTAAAAGCAGGAGAGTATGACAATAAAGACAAGATAATAATATGAACAATAATAAACAACCGAAGCAGAAACCAAACTATATAGCAAGACTGTTTCTAACTACTGAGTTGAAATACCTCTTTCAATATGTGAATGGCTAAGGGGTAAATCCAACTAACCACACATGTCGTGTGCGGCGGCTATCATTTACATTTAGACCAATGGAATATTTCTGGGTAGTTCACATGTCTATTAAGATATTTTCCTGCCCGATTAGTACTCATGGATTCAAACAGGTCACAAATACAGTAATATGTTAGTCACGAAAATAACATGTAAAGAATCCATAACGACTATATCGTGTAACCATCTTGACGAGAATCAAACAGACAATTAATGTAAAATACTACTAAATACATGAATCATAAAAGTTATCAAATTTGAAAACTATTAGAAAATGTACTCACCAAGGATCCTTTGTTGGTGAAATCGATAATCCCGTTGAGTCCATGATAGTCTGATTAGCCTAGGGCCGATATGACGAAGTCAAAATCACAAGAAATAAGAACATATGACTAATCATGAACAAAATCAATCTAATCTAAAATTTAAGAAGAAAAATTCTAAATAAGGAAATTGGTATATTTAATTAGAAAACTATTTATAACTTGTTAGAGATTATATATGATAATTAAAAATGATAAAAATAATTTAGACAGATACGCTTGAAAATCTAGTAAATTATTTTAAGTAAAATCCTTAGTAAGAAGATATATGTTCAAATACATATAATACTTATAAACTATTTAGAAAAATAGTTTTGATATTTGAAAACTATTGATTCAAATATTTAAATAACTATTTTGGAAACTATAGAGAAATCATATTTAAGTCAAAACTATAATTTAACTAGATAGAAAATATAATAATATTATTAAGCTCAAGAAACTATATCTAAAATACCAAAAATACTATAGTAATATTTTAGTTCAAAATATATAGTTTTAATTAAACAAAAAAATACTTACAATATATCTTTTTTAAATCAATAAATAATAAGTAAGAAATTATACCAATAATAATACTATTGATAATAATAACCATATTTGAATACAATAAAAATATATTAATATAATTCTACTAATAAATAATAATATTTAATATACAAGTAGAAGCAATAGTAATGATAATTATAATAATAATGATGAGTTCACTAAAATAATAACATCAATAAATACGTACATATGTATGTTGTTCTCTCGAAATAAAGTAATAATATACTTTAGAGTTTATAACCCAATAATAATAATAAATAATAATAACAATATTAGATAACAAAATAACTACAATAACACTAATAAATAATAACTTGTTAACTATTATTTATAGAGGCCCAAGGCCCAAACTATAATTAATATGGGTTTTATAAACATGATTTTTATAGAAAATATTTATCTTTATAAAAAAAACAATAATACTATATATATATATATATATATATATATATATATATATATATATATATATATATATATATATATATATATTTAGGAAACCCGAAACTTTATTGAAGTAATAGGCGCAAAAAGCCGAAGCCTATACAAGTAAGCGCGCTCTCGCGGCAAAAAGGGGAAACAAAGAAGAAAGCGCGAAACGCGCACAACAAAAGGGGCAGAATGGAGCAACGCCGACAGGAAGGACGCGAGCAATCCTAGGCAGAACAACTTCCAGAAGTCGCGGGATAACCTGAGGACGTCCTAAATAAGGGCTGCCCAGAACGAGTTGGAGACGTGAGAACAGCGCCTCCTGGCTTTGATGCTTTGTCTGATGACCTCTCTGAATAGCTGTGCGGGTGGGATTTGGCGGCCTTCGTATCTGAATTTGTTTCTGTTCTTCCAAAGAACCCAAATATTGGCGGCTGCTACGATCTGATGGCCGTAGGAGCGGCTCAAGTTGGCAAGGAGATCGTAGAGGCCCCCGGTCGGGTGAACCAGACTCAGTCTATTTTGAAGCTTGGACCAAATGCCTTCCGCCAGCTCCCCCGAAAGAAAGATGTGCTCTGCTGATTCCGAGGTGTGTGTTCTTTGCAGCAGTGGCAACGGGAGGCGAGACTGAATCCCATAGTTCTGATGAGATCGTCAGTTGGAAGCTTGCGACGGAGTGCTCGCCAGATAAGGATTGACCATTTTATAGGAATGCAGGTCTGCCAAAACTTGGCGTGCACGGTGTCCGGCACCCTGCTGCCTCTGGCCACGATTCTGGCGGACGCCAAAATGAATGTTTCGCTCGGGTTGGGGGACCATCTCTAAGTGTCGCTAGTGTCAGTAACCTGCAGATCAGCAGCAAGAAGACAGGTAGCCGCTGGTAGGCCTAGCCAATCTCTGACCTTCCTCCAGTTCCATCCGGAGCTGCCCTCCCATAGATCTCTAATAGCGCACCCCTGCAGAGTCAGAATGTTGGGGCGGATGGTGTCTTCTCCAAGCCACCGCTCCAAACAGGCCGAAGAGTGACCGTCCCCCAACTGGAGATGGATCAGGGGTTCCGCTGTGATGCGGCCCCGAATAATTCGATGCCACGATGCCGAGGATCTGTTGTTAGTGGCCGCCTCTGACAGATGGGAGAATTTGGAGTACCTAGCTCTCATGAATTTCGTCCATAGCGAGGTCTCGGTGCGCAACTTCCACCACAACTTCATGGAGCAGGCGTCCACGATGTGGACAAGTTTACTAAAACCCAGACCTCCTTCTTCTGTGGGTTTGGCCATATATATATATATATATATATATATATATATATATATATATATCCTCAAATTTTCAACTGGCTGTCCTAAACTCCCTAGGGTGCAGGAGACGATAGCCAGTTGGAGACTCTCAGCGGAATACCAGGTGGCCCCCCTAGACCCCAAACATATTCTCCTTCACCTATCATCCGATTTAGACCATAGAACAGTTTGGTCCAAAGGCACTTGCAGGATTGATTCCCATCAGATGAAGATCATCACGTGGTCAACAGGCTTCAGCACCAAAGAAGACTCAGCGAAGGACGCCGCCTGGGTCACCCTGCCTAATCTGCCCCTCATTTGCTTCGTCCCAACGGCTCTCAGGCGTATTGCCAACTCCTTCGACACGTATGTGGCCTCAGCCCCTGAGATCAGTAATCTCACCAAGGCTCACTACGCCAAAATCTACGTAGAGCTCGACCTCACATTCGATCCACTCAATTTTATCACAATCGAGCTGGGCAACCAGACCCATACCCAACAAATCCTCTACGACAACCACATTATGTTCTGTAACCATTGCCATTTAAGAGGACATCTTCAAAAATATTGCCACCATCTTCACCCAGAACTAAAGAAGAAACCTCCCCGGAATGACAGTGTGCCAACCGTGGGGAGGAGACCCATGCCACCCATCCTACCACGCCCAAACTCGCACACTCATTTCGGCTCAAGTGATAGCACTACTGATAGGATCGAACCCCCCCAGCAAAGCATTGATCCCCTTCAACACCCAAGCTCTCACTCTCTCTCCAACCGATTCGATGCTCTTGAGTCGGAGGACGCGGAACCCCCACTGGAGACAGCCCCCTTCCTAGCCGACCGCACGCTCACCCAGATTCACCCAAATCCGGATAACGTAGAACTGTACACCGACATCACCGACGCAGATCAACAACTCACCATCGAAGACTCTGTGGTGGATGCTCTAGCAATTCTAGGGCCAGACCAAGTTCGGAGAGGACTACAGGTCCAAGCTGTGAGTTACCCTCTCCAGTAAACTATTCTTCAGATTAGGAGCACCAGCGACTCCAAAATGATCCCCACAGAGAATCCTATCCTGGACTCCGTCGGGGAATCAGTCAGCCAGCCTCCGGACTCTCAGGAGCAACCAGGCAACGATCACCCTACCTTGACCGAGGTACGACTACCATCCACGAGCGGGACCTATGCCAACCAAGGATCCACTGAAACTACAACCATCCAAACCAATTTCGCTGCGAAGCGGAACAAAAAAACCCTCCACCAAGGTCTTAATGCTTAACATTCTATCCTGGAATGTCCGCGGTCTGGCGAACAAACCCACACTAAGGAGAATAACTAGTCTTCAGAAAATCCACAAAATCGACATCCTCATTATTCTTGAACCTAAAATTCTCTCCAAAAGATTAAAATCTATCCAACTGCAGCTGGGCCTTCTATCTTCCATAGCAGGTAGACACGACATTTGGATCCTCTGTACGAAAGACGTCAAATTCATAGTTATCGAGGACTTCCGGCAGGCCCTCTCCTGTTGGTTTGATCATCCCAGACTTCCAAAGCGTGACATCCTATCTGCAGTCCATGGCAGCTACGATATTGCGGAGAGGAAACATCTATGGAATGACCTCCTCGATATCCTTCACCACCACACCAACTCTCCTTGGCTTTGTATTGGGGACTTTAATGCGATCACCTGCAGCGCTGAGAAAACCGGAGGCCGCCTCCCTCCCTTCCCGGCCATGCAAGACTTCAACAACTTCATCTTCAATGCCCACTTAGCTTTCTTCCAGTTCACTGGCAATGCATTCACCTGGTGCAACATGTAGGATGGAGACCGCCGACAATACTCCAGACTGGACAGGGATCTCACGAACGCCTTCTAGCACGAAATGGGGATCACTACCAACCTGTCCTATCTCAACTCCACTGAATCCGACCACTCTCCACTGCTGGTTGAAATTAAAAATAACACTCATTCATCCAAAAATATATTCCAATTCCTCGACTTTTGGACCAAACACCCCCAATTTCTGGGGATCGTTGCGGAAGCGTAGAATCGGGAAGAATCCCCCAACCCCCTAGTCCGGATGAGCAACAAGCTTAAGGCGACAAGGAAAGTCTTGTCCATTTGGAGCAAACTTGCCTACGGGGACATTTTTCAAGCCGTTCGGGTCGCAGAGGATGACGTCACCCGAGCCGAAGCCATGGTCGTCACGGATCGCTCCTTTGTGGTGAGAAGAGCCCTCAACCTCACCAAGGCTATGCTTAAATTCAGGATCATAGTAGAGACTGATTTTTGGAAGTATAAAGCGAGGCTGAAATAGGACAGCGATAGGGACAAAAACTCGAAGTACTTTTATGCCTGCGTTAACGGTCGCAGATAGAAGCTTTCGATTCACCGAACAGCTGATGGCAACGGGAACATCATTACCGACCAAAAGAGTATCCAAGCGGCTGCCACGAATTTCTATTCCAAACTATTCTCCAAAGAGATGGTTCACAAAGATAGACCATTCCTAGACAAATCCCCCTCCTCATTAACGATACCGACAACTCCCAGTTGGAACTATCCACCCACAGGCTAGGAAGTTAAAGATGCTGCGTGGGCTCTGAACGAGCACAGTACGCCAGGTTCCGACAGTTTTTTGGGGGCATTCTTTCGCACATGCTAGGATATCATCAAGCAGGACATCACCGAAGCGGCTATCGCCTTCTTCGAAGGTGCCATATACACCAAAGCCATCTCTAGTACCAATCTGATCCTTATTCCAAAAAAAGATAACCCGGAATCCTTTCACGACTTTCGCCCTATCAGCCTTTGTAACTTCATCAACAAGATCATATCCAAGGTCATTGCGACCAGAATGGCAGGAATTCTCCCCAAGATTATTTCGGAGGAGCAAAGCGGGTTTGTTCGTGGAAGGAACATCCAGGACAATATTATGCTGGCCCAATAGTTAATCACCTACTTGAAATTTCTAGTTAGAGGGGGCAATATCGCTGTCAAAATCGACATGGAGAAAGCTTATGATAGACTGGATTGGCAATTCATGATCTGGGTTTTCAGAGCTTTCGGATTCTCGGAAACTTGGACCAACATCATATGGAGATCCATTAGCAACTCCTGGTTCTCTACGGTCATCAATGGCCAAGCAGGAGGGTTCTTCCAATCCTATCGCGGGATCAGACAGGGCGACCCTCTATCCTCCATTGTCTTCATCATAGCAGCCGACGCCCTGAGTGGGCACCTTAACAACATGGTCAATACCCCTAACTTTCAGCACTACCACACATCCAACGGGTGCCCCATCATCACCCATCTGGCCTTCACAGATGATTTACTCATATTCTCATCCGGGAATGAAGGAGCGATGGCAGTGGTTCACAACACCCTATAGAGGTACTCTATATGCTCCGGCCAGAAGATCAACCACTCAGAGCATTATCTATGCCCACCACAACACCAATAGAGAGGACACCATCAATCTCTCCAACTTAACATCTTTTTTCGTTGCCCATCCTCCGTTCAACTATCTTGGCTGCCCTCTTGTGTACGGGAGATCCAACGCTAGCATATTCGAGGACTTGACCACGAGAATCAGAAAGAAACTTGAAGGGTGGCATAATGTCTGTAATGCCCCAGTCCCAAAATATGTAGGACTAGAAACGTAGACATGCCAGCCGTATATTAAATATACGTAAGCTGTAAAATACAGTAGAACCATAACTAATCTCATCCACACAAAAATAAATAAATAAAAGATATCATATAAAGATAATGAGTTGTCTTGATACAATATGTTGGGCGGAGATAAATCTACTACCAACAAGTAAAGGAAAAATACATGAGAAAAGAAATAATTTTGGCGAGCGAAGCGAAGACGATCCAAGTGCAATCATCCTCGAAGAAATAGCAATGATCACGACTAAAGCTAGAACACCTGCGAAAGACAAGAGCACACACCTGGCAAGATAACCGGGTCCTCAGAGGGACGTAACAAGACACATAATATCATGCCATATAAACTGAATAAATATTGCTCAAGTAAATAAGAGATTGTATGCAATAAGGTATCTAACCGTACTATAGTGAATATGCAATAAAGAACAAACCTTTGACGCATGGTCCGGATCAGGAATATCAGGAATCAGGACCGTATCTCCTACTGAAGATAACCGGCAATCAGGACCGTACCTCCCACTAGAGATAACCGGCTAACAGGACCGTACCTCCCATTGGAGATAACCGATAATCAGGACAGAGCATATATAACCCATACATTAAGAAACTGTTCTTCCTACCCAATACCTATTATGTTGTATCCACAACATAACACCTCTATTAACCGCTAAGTCAAACTAGCATGCAACCTCTATTAGCGGTTATTCCTATCGCACGGCTTGTACGTACTGGTGGCCAGCCAATCACGTACGTCGATGTTCTATATGCGACACACAACTTCGTGGCACAACGTGTCAAGGCCAATGAATGCAACACACAAGGTGGTCCCTTAAATCTAGGTTTAATGTGTAAGAAAACTAATACATAGCAGGAAATATAAATGAACAGAAAGTTCTAACACTTTATGCCATGTATCACAGTTTATTTTGCATAAAAAAAATAATGAATAATGCATAAAATATGAGCTAAATAAATAAACAGCAAATGGCAAGGTGTCTTGCCTGGTAGGATGCCTGGTGTACTGCAATGATCGAGGTGGCACGAACTGCGACTTTGGTGCAACAACTACACAAGGGGACCTCTGTTGGCGGTACGGATGGTTCCATTGGGTCCAGAAGGGTCAAATTAGTTAGGTTCGACATAAGGTATGCTTGAAATGGGTGAGGGAATAGGAAGGATGGGATTGGTCTCGGACAGAAGGATAATTAAAGGAGTTCGATAAATAATATATATGATTTCAGGAAATATATCTACAATATTTGGAAACTAGATTTTATTAGTAAAATAACTTTTAGGAAGAATACATTGAGATATCGAAATCATTTGGGCTAAACTCTAAGTTTAAATAATATTTTTACCTAAATCTATATTTTTAAACATATTTTTAGATAATACAAAAATAATTATTTAAGGCAAACCTAGTTTGAGTCAAAACATCATCGAAATTGCGGGTCAAAATAAATACTTGGAAAGGACTAGAAACTTTATATATATATATATATATATATATATATATATATATATATATATATATATATATATATATATATATATATATATATATATATATATCACTTTATTTATTATATATACATCTTTATATATAAATATATAAAGATGTATATATAAATATACATCTTTATTTATTTTATATATATATATATATATATATATATATATAAATATATATATATATATATATATATATATATATATATATATATATATATATATATACTTTTAATCCCAAACTGAAATACGTAGCATCAAAGCCTAAAATATACAATTTAGAAAATTTTAATATAACTATAGCAATATTTAACAACCAAGGAAAATAACCAAAAGTGATAATTAATATTTATACTTTATATACACCAACTACACAAATATATATGAATAAGAATCTATACAATAATATACTAGTACGCTTGTCTCGGTTTCAATGAAACAGTAGAAATACTGGCTATACATAATTCTTTAAAATAACTAATTATAACCATAGTATTAATAATAATCAGTAAAATAATCTAATAATTATGATAATCATAACTAATTATTGCTAATATTGATAACAGTACCCTTAGTAGTAATAATAATAATGATAGTAATACCAAAAGTAATAGTGTTAGCAACTGTACTTGTTCAGTTGTATATAAAATATATAAACAAAGAAACTAGTAAGCAATGGAACAACTGTTCCCTATGCAAAAAAAAATGGAACAACTTGTCCATTCTTCTCGCAAACCGAGAAAGAGAGAGAGAGAAAATGAATAAAACAAAAATTAAATAACCTATCAAAGCATAAGAAAAGAAGCTGCAGGAGCTAAAAAAATAGAGAGAGAAATAGATTAGAGAGAGAGAGAGTGAGAAGAAAAATTAATGAGTGGGCGAGAGGGAGAGAAGTCGGGTGCGGCAAGAAAAGGGCGGAGGAGCGGCGACGGGTCGCCGGGTCTGGTCGGCCGGTGGGTGCGCGAAGGGAGCGGAGTAGGAAGGATGAGGTGATGCGCACGCGGCGGTCGGAGTCGCCGCGTCGGCGGCTGCAGGAGAGGAGCAGGGAGCGATCGGGTCGGCGCTTCGTCGGCGCGAAGGACAGCGCTCATGCGGGGGCTCGCTGGCTGACATTGGTGGAGGAAATGGAATAGTAGGGGAAGGAGAGGCGGATCGAAAAGGATTTTTCGGCGAAGGTTTAGGCAGGTGGCTCGGGAGATCCGGCGGAGCTGCACTTGGGCGGCGGCTCCAAGAGATCTGCGCCGGCAGGAGGCGCAGCACACGGCGGTGGGTCTGCAGCCGCGGCATGGGCGCGAGTGGAGGTTCGGGGGATGGGCTCGGCACGCAACGCGCCAAGGAGGTGGCGGACGCAGTTGTCCGCCGGCGAGGCGGCCAGGTGAGTTGAGGGGGTACGTGTGTGTTTAATTTAGGGTTTTCTAGTAGATGTTGGTGGTGGCACCGACATTGGCCGTGGTGGCGGTGGCTGTTCGGGTGGCCGGGGTTTGGTTGGTTATGGTGGCGGTGGTGGTGTGTTTGTTGGTGATGAAGTGATGTGATGGTGATGATGGCTACGGCAGGGTGGCCGGTTGGGTCAGCGGTGGTCGTGGGGATGATGTGGTTGGTTGGGGACACGGGTGGTCGTGGAGTCGGGCGAAGAGGAGGAGATGGCCGGAGGGCCGAGGGCAAGGCTTAGGTTTAAGGATTCGTTTGTGTCGGGATTGTCCGACACGGAAAGGGAATAATGTACATGTAACATGGAATAAGATGTTGGTCACAGACACGATGCACTCATACTATGGTTGTGGAATTTATGGAAGAATAATGAATGATAGAAATTTGGAGGAGTACCTGCCTTTTATAGGATGTGGGAATTCCCAATTGGATAATGATTAGGAGTAATTTAAACCCAATTAGAATATTCAATATATTAATTTAATTCAATAAAATTAAATATAAATTCAAATTCAATTTAAATATAGATAATCAAATCTCCATATAAATTCTACCTTTAGATTTACACTACTTAAATCAAATCCATAAAATCTAATCAAAGATTCAAATTGCCACAAAAATTAAAAATATATTTTCTAAAAATACATATAATAATAATTTCAAAAATTATATTATTTATTTATAACTATTAAATAATTACAAAATATGCACAAATAATATTTATATAAATATTTTCCTAGTATACAAAAAAATATTATTTATTTTATGTGGCTGTTAGAAATGAAAGGCTTAAAATAACAAACTTAGAAATTTTGGTATGATAGCAAAGTAATTATTATATATATGATTTTGAAAATTGAGAACGTTTTTCTAAAAATATGTATGCTCGCACACATTCGCACTCGTCGAGCCATTACAAAAAAACGACATTTCGTGCGCGACGTACAATACGACTACGCGACGTACAATACGACTACGCGACGTACAATACAAAATAAAAAAATCAGTACCAAATTTAGAAATAAAAATAGTAGAAATTTAGGGGTTTTACATCCTACCCAACTTAAATGAATTTTGTCCTCGAAATTAAGAATAAGTAGGGGGTGAGAAGACACAAAGGGGTATCGGTGGAGAGCAATCAAGTTAATTGGTGAGACAAAGAGATGATGTTCGACATGCGATTCGCAAGTCGTGGCTTAAAAGATAACATTTAAAGTTAGTCATGATAACATGCAAAGGAGTAATATGGTATCAAGAGAATAAATGAGAGGCCTAAAAGATATGTTTTGAAAGTAGGTTGAGGGCACGATTTAAGAGGGCGAATTAGGTTTACCATTAAATTAAACGATTAGAGGGTCATGGTAGTAATTATAGGACGAGAAAGAGGACGAGGAGTTTAGGACGAAGATATAGCAACATCGAGTGATAATGGTCATAGGTGATAGGATAGCTAGAGGAATTTCTAGCACAATGCCTTCGTCCTTCTAAAATAGGTGAAGGCGAAAGCAATATAGAGTTCGAAGGAGACGTTATCGAATACGAATACGTGGTTCAAAGGCGACCGAATAATTCAAAAGGAGTTGCCAAGGCAGTCGCGGAGGAGACTCTAGATGACAAGTTTTGCTATGTCCCCATCCACGTAGAACGATAGATAAAAGCGAACCAAAGTACACTCGGTTGATCTGACCATCATGCACCGGTTCTGATTAGACAATATGTTAGTGGGTGCGCACCCAATACAATATGTCATGATCAAGCTCGATAAAAGAATAAGCTTGCAAAAACTAGGCTACATTAGCATCATTAGTCTAGATAATAAAAATATAGGCACGTGAGATTAAGATTGAAATAAAGAACCAATATGAATAGTCTAAGTATCATAAAAATCTAAGTCTTGTTTATTCCTATATGATCAGTCTACGGTTTATTGCCCAAGGCTTGGTTGACCAAATGGGTTAACTCCCTCTAGTCCCTATAGTCTAGATAATCCTATTTGTATTCTCCTTAATGGTCAAGGGTGTGTCAGGTCGTGGGGTATTCTATCCAACTTAAAAAATTAAACTAAGGGTGTTTGGTACATCTAACTAGTAGGGTCAATCTCTAGCAAGTACGAAGGAAAGATAAGAATCATGATAGAAGGAATCAAGCAAGATGCAATCGATGAGTCAAACGGTAGTTCGAATATGGAATCGAGGAGAGAGATCAAGTATGTGGATGAGATCCTAGACTTCTAATCCTATCCGCAGGCTTGTTTGGTATGGTAAAGTAACTAAACAATTTATCTTGACCTGTATGGGCCACCACAAAAAAAGTAACGCCCCAGTCCCAAAATACGTAGGACTAGGAACGTAGACATGCCAACCGTATATTAAATATACGTAAGCTGTAAAATACAGTAGAACCATAACTAATTTCATCCACACAAAAATAAATGAATAAAAGATATCATATAAAGATAATGAATTGTCTTGATACAATATGTTGGGCGGAGACAAATCCACTACCAACAAGTAAAAAAAAATACATGAGAAAAGAAATAATTTTGGCGAGCGAAGCGAAGACGATCCAAGTGCAATCATCCTCGAAGAAATAGCAATGATCACGACTAGAGCTAGAACACCTGCGAAAGACAAGTGCATACACACTACTAAAATATGCTCCATTAGCGATGTTGTTTAGCAACGGAATAAAATTTCGTCGCTAACTATATAATATAGCGACTCCTTTCTAATGACTTCGCAAAACGTCGCTGAATAGAGACGTTCAGCGACAGTAGATACAGTATGTCGCGGAATAGCGACGTTCAGCGATATATTATTAAAATATGTCGCTTATATTAAAATGCTTACGACGGTTAGCGACGTCCACTGTTGACGTCGCTAACTTTTTTACTTAGGACACATGACTCCTTTTTCCTCTTCACTCGAAAACTCGAAAACTCCTTTTCCCCCCTCCCCCCCGTTGACTCCCTCCCTCCCCCCCCCCCCCGGCGACTCCCTCCCCCCTCCCCCCCCCCCCGTCGAGCTCCTCCTCCTCAAGCCCCTCCTCCCCCAATCCGAGCTACTCCTCCTCTCCGGTAAACCCTAACCGAATTCCTCCTCCTCCTCCTCTTCCACACACACACACAGAGAGACACACACGCACACACGGAGGGTGACACACCAAGTATTTGTGGAAATGCCCAATAGGTCATTTAGAATCCTAATTTCAGTTTTGTGCATAAATGAGGGTAGGTTAGTCATGGTTAAGGTATCCCAATTGGTTTTCATATGGATTCATATATATATCTATGTATTTTTGACCCACAAGTCATGTATATATGTAAATATATATAAATTGGTATATATTTATGTATGTGGACTATTTTAGATAAAAGTTTATAAATATATAGTGTGTGGTTGTGTCTTGTGTGAGAGTGAGAGAGGAGGAAGCATGGCAAGTTATTGGCTATCCATTTGGCCTTTGGTTTGTCTGTTTGTGGCTTGGATTGGTGGTTGGTTGTTTGTGGTTATGTGTGTTTGTTTGAAGAAAGGATTAGATGTTTTAATAGTGTGTTTGTGCTTGTGATGAGATGTGAGAGTGTGTGAGTGTATGATTGTGTTTTTTTAGTGTGTGTTTGAGGAAGGGGAGGTTAGATGTGGTAGTATGGTAGTGTGAGTGTGAGTGAAGAGGGATATTGACATAAGTGTTAGAGTGAGTGTGTGTGTGTGTGTGTTTGTGTGTGTATGGGTGTGTGTTTGAGGAAGGGGAGGTTAGATGTGGTAGTATGGTAGTGTGAGTGTGAGTGAAGAGGGATATTGACATAAGTGTTAGAGTGTGTGTGTGTGTGTGTGTGTGTGTGTGTGTGTGTGTGTGTGTGTGTGTGTGTGTGTGTGTGTGTGTGTTTGAGAGTGAGAAAGGTGAGAGGGATTTAGATGTGGTAGTGAGTGTTGTGTGTGTGATAGAGAGGGTATGATAGAGTAGCAAGAGGGGGAACAAGTGGCTGTAAAGGCAGCAGCAGCTTGTGCTGCAGGGTAGTAGCAGCAGTAGCTGCAATGCCAGCAGCAGCTGCTAACAGCAGTAGCAAGAGCAGTGAGGGCAGCAGCTGCAAATTGTTTCTAGAAGCTAGTGTCTCTTATTATATTGGGGGGTGTGGTTTTGTTTTAGGATGAGTATGTTAGTGTCTACACATAAGTTAGTATCCTAAGTTAGATGCTTAGGATAGTATCCTAGGCACTAATTTAATATCTTGTTTAGGATGTTAGTATCCTAGAGTTAGATAGGTGAGTTAATATCTTAGGATACTAGAAGTTAGTATCCTAAATAGGTTAGTTAGTGTCTTGGATAGGTTAGTTAGTATCCTATTTATCCTAGATAAGTTAGTATCCTAAGTTAGATATCTTAGGGTAGTTAGATTATGCTAGTATCTTGAGGGTATCAAGATAATAGGATATTAGGATATGGCTAGAAGTTAGTACCCTAAGTTAGTATCTTGGCTAGAATTTTGTATCCTAGGATAGTTAGATATCCTAGTATCTTAAGAGTGTCCTAGATTAGTCTATGGTAATAGGATACCCTATAGGGTATTTCTATATGTAAATATTAGAATATCTTAGGAGTGTTGGTATATTGTTAGAACAGTAGAGTTAGTATCCTAAGGTATCTAAGGTATTAGCAAAGTAATGAGAATTACCTATAGCCTAAGGATAAGGTATTAGCTAAGGTAATGGGTATGATGTTAAGGCAGGTGGATAGATATTAGCCTAAGGTAGATGGTAATATCTATTAGCCTAAGGTATTGAGTTATCTACTAGCCTAAGGGTAGGATATTACTAGGATATGGTATTATCTAGTATCTAAGGTAAAGTGGTTGTTAAGGTAATAAGTTACCTAGACTAAGGTATTGAGATTCCAACTTAAGGTATTGGTATTGGGATACCAACAGCGATAAGGTAAAGGGTACCTTGGTAGGTAATGACTAGAAATAGGATATTTGACTTAGATTTGACCTTGTTTGACCAAGGTTGACTATTTTGACTGAAAGTCAAAGTAGAGTCAATATCTGACCTAGATTGGACTAAGAGTTGACAAAGTCAACTATAGGTCAACCCTTAACCTAGTTTGACCTTGTTTGACTTTGTTTGACTTAGCTTGACCTTGTTTGACTTTGTTTGACTTAGTACAACCTAGTTTGACCAAGATTGCATAGCATGCACTAGAAATCATGCCTAATATTGTTATTAGTAACTGTCTGCTACTAATGTGTGTCCCATAATAAGACATAATATACGAATTTGTGCCTATTGGATAATTTGTGTCCATCTTTATAGAATTATTTCCAAATGGATATGAATTACAACTTGCGAAATTGTTCATGGATGTACAATCGTCGTCCTGATGATATGTGTGGTGTACGAGATGAATATATAGCGGGAGTAGAGCAGTTCCTGCAGTTTGCTAAGGCGTTCCCTGAGTACATGGACGACACCAAAATTAAGTGTCTGTGTGTGAAATGTCATAACGTGAAATATTATCCAGAAGTGGAAGTGACATATCATTTGTACTCAAGGGGTTTCACGCCTAATTACTATCAGTGGACCGCACGCGGAGAACTTGTGTCTTTAGCATCAGAGCCGGCGCCTTATGTTGAGACGTATATGCATGCGGGACCTAATTTTGTTTCAGATAATCATGCATACGACGACGGGTGCATGAACATGGTTTTCGACGCTGTGGGGCCTAGTTTCGTTTATGATACACCTGAGGAGGCACCAAATATCGATACTGTAAAGTTTATGGAGTTGCTGGAGAATGTAAGGACTCCATTGTATCCTGGTTGTGAGGATCATTCACCGTTGGAGATGGTTACAAGACTGTTGAACATTAAGTCAGATTTTAACATGTCACAAGAATGCTACAACCGAGTGTTGGAATTGGTTATAGAGATCTTGCCGGCGGGTGCTAAGTTACCTAAAGACTTATATCGGTCTAAGAGGATGGTGAGATTGCTCTGGATGGGATACGAAAAAATCGATTCTTGTCGCAATAGGTGCATGCTGTACTACAAAGACGACAAGGACGCAGATGTGTATAGATTTTATGGTGCTGATCGCTATAAGACAACTAGTACAGGAAAGTCTACCGGTACAAGAAGACCGACCGATTCAATGTACTACTTGCCTTTAACGTCGCGGTTGTAAAGATTATTTATGGTGAAAGAGACGGCCGAAAATATGAGTTGGCACATGCGAGAACAGATTAAAGGAGTGTTAGATCACCCATCGGATAGAGAAGCATGGAAGCACTTTGATCGAGTGTATCCTCATCTTGCTTCAGATCCACGTAATGTAGGTTGGGGCTATCTTCTGACGGTTTTACTCCTTTTGGTCTTTCGGGATCCTAGTATTCGTGCTGGCCTGTAATTGTCACTCCGTATAACCTACCGCCTTGGATGTGCATGGAGACCCAGTACATGTTTCTAACCGTTATAATTCCTGGTCCGAACAATTCCAAGAGAAATATTGATGTGTACTTACAGCCTTTGATAGATGAGTTGAATCAGTTATGGGAAGTAGGCACTAACACGTACGATGTTTCCAGGAAGCAGAATTTTCAGATGAAGGCAACCCTTATGTGGACCATCAACGACTTTTTGGCCTATGGAATGTTATCTGGATGGAGCACTCATGGTCGTCTCTCATGTCCATATTGCATGGACCGTACTAAGGCTTTCCGCTTGAAATACGGAGGAAAACCGTACTTCTTTGATTGTCATCGGCAATTTCTACCAAAAGATCATCCGTTCAGAAGGAACAGGAATGCATTCCATGCCGGCGTTGTAGAGAAGGGTGGTCCACCGCCAAGGTGGTACGGAGCCACGATATGGGAGAAGGTTAGAGATTTTCCAAGTGCTATCGAAGATCCTACAACTGGGTACAAGTGCGATGGATTTGGTAGAGATCATAACTGGACAAAGAGGAGCATATTCTGGGATCTGCCATACTGGAGTACCAATTTGATCAGACATAATCTTGATGTCATGCATATTGAGAAGAATATGTTTGATAACATAATTAATACTATGATGGACGTAAAGGGAAAAATGAAAGACAATCCCAAGGCTAGGTTGGACTTAGAAGAAATATGCAAACGCCCTGCGTTGTATTTGATAGAGCAGAATGGAAAACAGTTCCTGCTGAAGTCAATTTTTTCGCTGGACAAGGAGGATAAAGTGAGACTTTGTCGGTGGATCCAGGGCCTAAAATTTCCAGACGAATATGTGTCAAATCTGAGAAGATGTGTCGATCCGAAGGAAAACAAATTGATGGGTATGAAGAGCCACGACTGTCACGTATTCATGGAGAGGTTAATTCCGATTGTATTTCGGGAATTCTTACCGCAGGCAGTTTGGGATCCATTGACGGAGCTTAGCATATTCTTCAGGGATCTTTGTTCTAAGAAATTGCTCGTTGATCGTCTAGAAAAGCAAGAGAAGGACATTACGGTAACACTGTGCAAGCTAGAGAGGGTGTTTCCTCCTGGATTCTTCGACTCTATGGAGCATTTGCCGATTCATCTATCCTATAAGGCACATGTTGGTGGACCCATCGAATATCGATGGATGTACCCGTTCGAGCAATATTTGAATCACCTAAAAAAAGATAAAAATAAGGCACGGGTCGAGGGTTCTATTTGTGAAGCCTATGTTCTCGAGGAGATTACAAACTTTTGTTCGATGTATTTCAAGCCTCATGTTGCAACTAATAGAACGAGAGCTTCCAGAAACGACGACGGAGATCATGAATGTAATGATACAATACTGAAGGTATTCAATGCTCCAGGAAAGCCATCGGGTAAAATGAAGAAGAGATATCTGAACGATGATGAGCTAAGGGCTGCTCAGGTGTATGTATTACTCAACTGCGATGAGGAGGAAGTAGAGAAACAGGAGGGGTAAGTAATTAATACGTCTATATTATTTTAATAGTGTTGATTATTATACTATTATATTAATTGAACGATGTTATTTTTAGCATATTTAATGATGATGTGAGGTCAGGTAGGCCACACATAACAGAAGAAGAACTAGAACAAGAAATGAGACATTATTTTCCATCATGGTTGAGTGCATATGTAAGACTTGAGAACTCTGTAATTACCTTTCTGTATATGCACTTGATTGAGAATGAGCTTAATTTCTTTTTTCGTGGTATTTAGGTCAATCGTCCATACGCAAGACTTGAGAATGAGTCTATTAGAACGCTAGCCAAGGGACCAATTTATGCTGCAAAAATATGGCCAAGCTACTGTGTTAATGGATTTAGGTTCAAGTCAACAACTTGACCGATCAGAGACAACTTTGTGGATCTCGACTCCACCAAAAATAGCTGTTTGTGTATCAGATCTTCGAACTACAAAGATGTTGATGCGGGCAACGATTTCTATGGCGTGCTACGGGAGATCGTGGAGCTGACATATAGTTATGGAATAGAGCCTGCTAATATTGTGTTATTCAGGTGTGATTGGTTCGATCCGATTGAAGGTCAAGGTTGGAAAGTAGACAAGCACGGTCTTAGTGGATATAAACTATCGGCGTCGATATCAAGCCTATGAACCATTTGTCCTATCAAGTCAGGCTCAGCTCGTGTACTTGACAAGTTATCCTAAACGGGGAACAACAAGGTCGGACTGGTAGGCAGTATGCAAGACCAAAGATAGAAATACCTTTGAGGTTGACGATATAGCTTATCAAGAGGATAAACTACCTCTTATAACAAATATTATAGAAGTGGATACGACGGAAGTTCCTCATTACACATCTAATTGTGTAGAAGAAGTAGAATTATCTGAAGAGGAAGATGCAGATGAAAGTGAAGATGTAGAGAAGGAAGAAGAAGAAGAAGTAGTAGAAGAAGAAGAAGAAGAAGAAGATGATGAGCTAAACGAACTAGATGAATTTTCAGAAGAGGATTAAATCTGTACGTTTGTTTTATCATCATATTTGACACTTTAGTGACACTTTTATCATATAAATCTGTGACACTTTAGTGACACTTGTAGGAACGATATAGTAAAGCATAATACTCTAGAGGGGGGGTGAATAGAGTTGGCAGCGGAATAATGCTAAATAAAAAATGTTAGCAACACAATCACAGTATATAATCACAGTTAAAATAATGTAAAGGCAGAGTTCAGAAAGCAAACGCAAAGACAGCGATGTATACTGGTATCCCTCTGTTGAGGACTAATCCAGTCGGTAGAACTCTTGCTACCAGTTGAATCCACTATAGGAAAAACCGCAAGTTTTCTTACGAAGTCCTTGCAACTTCTACAACGCGAGCTTTGATACGAAGAACTCATCCAACTTCAAATGTGAAGAGGTATTCTTCAATCAAGCCTTCTGATTACAATCTCTCAGAAACTTCTAGATCGTACCGCACTGGCAAATCGACTAGAGGATTGTAACTGGCTTGGAATCTGAAAATGAAAGCTCTAAAAAACTCTTTGGAAGGCAGAAAGTTTTTTAGATAGAGAGAAGATTGAAAGTGAATGAGTGAATTGAAATGATCGAAATCCATCTCTATTTATAGGAATTCCAAAGGGAGAACTCTGTCAGAATTCGGGCAGAATTCGGGCAGAACTCGATGAGCAAATCTCGGTCAAATCCGCAACTGCAGGAGGACCAAGTTCCAGGGAATTCAAAAAATCAAACGGCCACCAACCGAACTCTGGCCGAACTCTGTCCGAACTCTGGCCGAGTTCTGTCAGGGTTAGGTTAAGGTTTTTAAAAAAGATTTTTGGTGATTTTTGAAAACCTTTTTGAAAACCTTTTTGTAAACATTTTGATAGGTCATTTTAAAAACATTTTGAACTATTTGGGAGTAGCCTATTTGCCAGTACGACTCGGTGTACAACGTATTCCTAGACTCAAATAAAATAAAAAATTACATTACATAGGAAGTACAGACTCAAGTAGGCAAACAGATCTTCAGTCTTGAACGGAGTGAATATCCAATCTTACTTATGTCTAAGAAGCTGAGATGTCCCAACAAGCTTCGTATATCCAGACAGAGTTTTGATCAATTATTAAAATCAGGTTGACTATGACCAATGGGCCAACAATCTCTCCCATTTTGATAATTGACAAACTATGAATGATATAACATTAAGCTTGTTCAAGCTTGTTCAAAAATATCAAAAAGTAGAAATTGTTCATAACCTATTTTTAACTCAAAAAAATGTTAGATCATTTTTAATTTTCTCCCCCTTTGTCACTTAGCAAAATAATTACACAAGAGAAGGCTCCCCCGCATTAAATACAGAAGGCTCCCCCGCAATCAATGCATAAGTAACAAATAGCGAGAAAATAAAAGAAATATAGTATAAGAATTAGAGATATAGCATCACAGGAATGTAAAGTTGCTACAAATTATCATCACAGGCATGTATTGCTTCAAAAACATAAAAAAAATCTCAGGCATGCTATTTCACAGGCAGTTTAAAATGGAGAAGCAGTATAAAGAGATAGTGCTTAAACAAAATACTGAAATAAACTGAGATGTCATAAATGAAACATCAAAAACATGTCCATGAAGATAAAAAGTACTGATAGCAAACTACAAAGTACTGATAAAAAGTAAATAATAAAAACTTGGAATGTCGGAGCATTTCCAAGTATACAATAGAATATCACTAATAATCAAATCAGATCTCATCATTACTATCCTCATCAATATCATCAGCAGCGTGGCCAGCATGACCGGAAGTACCAGCACCAGAAGTACCAGCGCCAGTAGGATGAGTAGGGGCGCCAGCATAGAACTCACCAACGTAATCTCGAGGTGCACGATACCAGTCATAGGCGTTACCTGGCTGGAAGTAGGCATGAACAGCCTCATCCTCACAGCGGTAACCCGAAAAAGCTGGATCACGAGGGATGGAAGCAGCAGAGTAACCAGTCTGGGCAAAACGCAGATCGGCCAAGGAGTTTACCATCGCCTGGTAACGGGTGACATCGCGGAACTCTCGCTCGCGAGCCATGTCCGTCATCGAGACATGCAAAGCTGATAAATGCTGATGTATGCCCTCAAAAGTCATGGCATACGGCTGATGTGGTGAAGATGGTACAGTAGGAGGAGCAGGAGGTGGAGCTGAAGCAGTCCGGCTGCGACGAGAAAGCTGGAGTAACTTGGGCTCAGAGTCCTGAGTACAAGTCGATAGATCGATCTCGAATCGTTGAAAGATACGAGGGAGAATCATCGTGTAGGAGAGTAGATGATGCGATGCAATTCGTAGTTAAACAAGTTCAGGTTGTTAGCCTTGAACTTTCCAGAACGTACTATGTCAGGTGCACAAAGTTCCATTTTGAAACTCGTGAGTGTAGTGCCTTCGGGGAAATCGAATTCCGTGATATCAACTAGCGGTTCACCTTCATTGGGAATACCAAGAATCTCCGCTAGAAGGACATCATTGAAGTCAATGTCTATGCCTCCGACACGTGTGCTCACGTCAAAAGTGTTAACTACGAGATTGCAAGAGAACAATCTAATGGCATTAGTAGCTATTGGGAAGCACAGTTTAACAAGTAAGTGTAACCCTAATGCCTCAAATAAGTGACGATGATCAGGGAATACCGTCCATTTAACCGGAGCGCCGCTACATATGGAACGGGTGGAAAAGTCATCGTACCATAATAAAGCTTGATCGAGGGTTTGAAAGAAGAACCCATCGAAAGCGCCGTCGCTCTTTTGGACCGACGAAAACAAAGAATCCGTGTGAGGATTCGAAGAGGACCCTTCCTCACTAGGAGTGGTCTTCTTCCTCTTAGACGGATTAAATCTAGGTGCCATTGAAATTAAAAAAAAGCACTAATTTGAAAGGTGAAGAGAGAGGGAGTTATACCTCACGAAAATTAGATATGTTGTAGAGAAGAACGATCTCCGCACGATTCCAAATTTTGGAAGGATTTCACCAAGTAGATTGGAAGCAATAGATTGGTGAAGAACTAGGGTTTGGAGGTCGGGTTCGGCTGCTGCTGCTGTTGTAATTAGTTTGGAAGTAATGAAAGAGAAGAAGCTCTCGGGTTCTATATATATACACATACACCCTCAACCGAACTCGGGCCGAATTCGGTCAGAGCTCTGGCCGAATTCGCCTAGGGTTCTTTCAAAGTTGATTTTTGCTACTTCTTTTTCATTGACTCGTTGCAAATATTTAATTCAAAGATTAGTTATTTTAGTCTTCAAATAACATAATTAATAATATTTTATGAATTAAATGTCGTTACACAGCGACTGTCTCAGATTAGCTGTAGGAGTACTGTCCCAGCTGGCGGAGGTTCACCGGGGAACTCTTAAGTACCGCTTCACTTCAACCGTAGTTGTGGTGACAGACAGACTCTTTATTAGCTTGTCTCTAACACAGTTTTTGCATAATGATATATAATCATAAAATAAAATCAATTAATATTATTGACGTCCAAAATTCCTAATTCTCGACGTAAATAATTGAAATGATCTTCCGCTAGAGGTTTAGTAAAGATGTCAGCTAATTGATTTTTAGTATCTATGTACACAAGGTTTATATCTCCATTTTGATGATGATCTCTAAGAAAATGATGTCTAATCTCGATATGTTTAGTACGAGAATGACATACAGGATTCTTAGTCAAATTAATGGTGCTCGTGTTATCACAGAAAATGGGAATATGTGTGAAAAATAAATCAAAGTCTTCTAGGGTTTGTTTCATCCACAAAATCTGAGCGCAACAACGTCCTGCGGCGATATACTCAGCCTCTGTTGTTGATAAGGCTACAGAATTTTGCTTTTTACTAAACCAAGAGACTAGAGCCTTGCCTAAGAAATGACATGTACCGCTAGTACTTTTTCTATCAACCTTGTATCCCGCAAAATCTGCATCCGAATAACCAATAAGGTCAAAGGATTTAGTTTTGGGATACCACAAGCCGACAGAAGAAGTGCCCTTAAGGTATCGGAAGATACGCTTAACTGCGGTCAGATGTGATTCCTTTGGGTTAGCTTGAAAACGTGCACACAGACAAACACTAAACATTATATCTGGACGACTAGCAGTTAAGTAAAGTAAACTACCAATCATACCTCGATACTTACGTGTGTCGACTGGCTTGCCTTGTTCGTCAGAATCAAGTTTTATTGAAGTTGCCATCGGAGTGCCAATAGGTTTGACATTGTCCAGATCGAACTTCTTTAGCAAATCTTTTGTGTACTTGGCTTGATTA
Organism: Iris pallida; assembly: GCA_029216955.1. Classification (NCBI taxonomy): domain Eukaryota; kingdom Viridiplantae; phylum Streptophyta; class Magnoliopsida; order Asparagales; family Iridaceae; genus Iris; species Iris pallida. The sequence goes on from JANAVB010027994.1 coordinate 9,329,921, forward strand.
ATGAACGTCCCATTGTCGGTTTGTTTGATTTGCAATTCGAGAAAGAACTTCAGCTCTTCCATCATGCTCATCTCAAACTCATTCTGCATACACTTAGAAAATTCTTGACAAAGAGATTCATCAGTGGATCCAAATATGATATCATCAACATAAATTTGAATTAAAAGCAGCTTGCCATTAAAAGATTTAATAAAAAGTGTAGTGTCAACCTTTTCTTTTGAAAAACCGTTGTCAAGTAGAAAAGAGCTTAGACGGTCATACCAAGCATGAGGGGCTTGTTTCAAACCATATAAGGCTTTCTTCAACTTGAAAACATGGTCAGGATTTTTGAAATCCGTGAAACCCGGAAGTTGTGCTACAAAAACTTCTTCTTTTATAAAGCCATTTAGAAAAGCACTTTTTACATCCATTTGAAAAAGTTTGAAATCATGAAAACATGCAAATGCACATAACATTCGAATGGATTCTAATCTCGCAACTGGGGCATAAGTCTCATCGTAGTCGATACCCTCTTCTTGATTGTATCCTTGAGCTACGAGTCGAGCCTTGTTACGAGTTACTAAACCATCCTCATTTAGTTTGTTTCGAAATACCCAACGGGTGCCAATGACCGGATGATCAATAGGCTTGGGAACAAGTTCCCAAACTTGATTCCGTTCGAATTGGTTTAATTCCTCTTGCATGGCATCTATCCAGAAACTATCACTATATGCTTCATCAATAGATTTAGGTTCTAGCTGTAAAATAAATGCAACACTAGAAACAATATCTCTACTGGATGATCGAGTACTTACTCCTTTGGTAATGTCACCAATTACCAAATCTTGTGGATGATCAGCTGTGAATTTTAACCTCTTCGGTAGACTCTGTAGGTAGCTGGTTCCTGGATCTCCTCTAGGGGGTTCAGCTAGTGCAGAGCTTGGTTCAGGTTCAGCTGATGTTGAACTTGATGTAGGCAGATCTTCATCACTATCATCGAGAGACATTTGGTTCATTTCATCAAAAGTGACGTTGATTGATTCTTTGATGATCATGGTACGTTTGTTGAAGACTCTGTACCCTTTGCTCTTGGCCGCATAACCTAGAAATATACCTTCATCGGCCTTTTCGTCAAACTTTCCCAAGTTGTCTTTAGTATTAAGAATAAAGCACTTACAGCCAAATATCTTAAAGTATAAAACTGAAGGAATTCTATCAAACCATAACTCAAATTGAGTCTTCTTCGATTTGGGTCGAATTAGAACTTTATTGAGCACAAAGCAAGCTGTATTGACAGCTTCAGCCCAGAAGTATTTGGGTAGGCTAAATTGATTTAACATCACTCTGGCCATTTCGGTTAGAGTTCTGTTCTTACGTTCCATAACTCCATTTTGTTGTGGAGTTCTAGGGCAGGAGAACTCGTGTATGAAACCGTGTGTGTCACAAAATTGCTCGAAATCAGCATTCTAGAATTCGCCTCCATGATCGCTTCTAATTCGAGTGATCATGTAACCTTTTTCATTTTGTACTTTCTTGCAAAAGGCGACAAATTCGGATAATGCGTCATTCTTGCATGTCAAGAAATATACCCACGTGTATCTAGAAAAATCATCTACAATAACAAATGCATATAATTTACCTCCGAGACTAGCAACTCTGCTAGGACCGAATAAATCCATGTGTAGCAATTGTAGAGGTCTAGTAGTACATACTGCGTTTACAGACTTGAATGTGGATTTGGTAGCCTTGTTCTTTTCATATTGGCTGCATACCGAATCCTTCTTGAATGTTATGTCTGGTAAACCGCGTACTATCTTCTTTGTGGATAATCTTGAAATTGTATCCATGTTTGCATGACCGAGTCTCATGTGCCATAGATGACTCTCATCACTTTTGGCCATTAAGCATCTACCTGAAATGTTAGCTTCTTCCAACAGATAGAAAACATATATATTGTCTTCCCTGATTCCTTCAAAGATAGTACTACCAGTTGAGCTATCAACTATAGTACATTTGTCTTTGCCAAAGTTGATACCATAACCATGATCAGCTAGATGACTTATGCTGAGCAGATTATGTTTCAACTCGGTAACCAGACAGACATCTTTAATCACTGGATAGGGAGACTTACCAACATCACCGATACCAATAATATACCCTTTCAAATTATTATCGAAGGAAACATAACCTTCCTTCTTCTTCTTCGACAGTGTTGCAAATAGGGTAGCGTCACCGGTCATATGCCGTGAGCAACCGCTGTCGAGGATCCATTTGCTTCTAGCATGTGAAGGGTGTTCCACCTACAAAACAGTTTGCAGATGAAACCTTTGGTACCCATTTCTTGTAGGGTCCTGAATTGTTAGCTTTAGGTATCCAAGCATAAACATTTAAATCTACAAGCTTTCTCATTCTACATGCAGATAATATATGACCAATGAGGCCACAATAATGATATTGTACATGTCGAGTGTTGAAAGCTGAGTGGTGTGCATGGTTGGTAGGTTTGGGTTTTCTAGTATAGAAGAATGCATACCTATGATCATGTTTGGGCTTAACCTTTTGGGGTAAAGGTTTTATATGGTTTAGTCTGACAGTGTTTGGCTTGGGAATGTTTCGAATTCTCGGTAAGTGACACATGTTAGGATAGAAAGCAGCAGGCTTAGGCTGTTTTCCTAACCTAATTTCCAACCTTTTGGAAGTGTCATATAACTTAGTATAATCAGAAGTGAGTGATTCCATTCTGATTTGTGCAGATTGAAGATTTTTCTTTTCTCTAGAAAGATCTTCTCTCAATTGGTCTATAATCTTGTCTTTCTCTTCGGATGACTGTTTAGTCTCGTGTAATAAGAGTTTTATAGAGGAAAGCTCACCAGACTAACTAACATTAGCTCTAACCTTAGCTAGTAGGTCGGTAAGTCTTCCTATTTCTCCTTTGTACTCTTTGAGTACCTTCTTAGCGGTCTGATATTTACTACGCAGTTTCCTGTAGTCAAGCATCAGGTTACTGAAGGCATCTCCTAATTGCTCAAAGGTGAAGTCATCATATGTTTCTACAGGTTCAGTAGGTACCTGATCGATTGCCATAAAGCAGATGTTTGCAGCGCCCTCTGAATGTTCATCTTCTGAGTCGCTAGCTTCACTCTCATGCCATATGCTGGTGTTGGCATATTTCTGAGACGTTGATCTTTTCAGGTTGCCTTTTTCATACCTGTTGTTCTTCTTGCTCGATGATGAGTTGATGGGACAGTCCTTCTTCATATGTCCCTTCTTCTTGCAGCCATAGCAGACAGCATCTTCTTGGTACCAGTTGTTGCTATTGTTCTCTTTGACTCTCTTCTCATGTCTCATGAATCTTTTGAACTTCCTTGCTAGGAGAGCTTGATCTTCAGCGTTAGATCCACTGCTGTCTGAGTCATCTTCAGCAGCTTTTCTGTGCTGAGCCTTGAGGGCGATAGTCTTCTCCTTTGGTGCAGGTTCTTCAAAATCTTGTAGCTCCAGTTCATGAGTGAGTAGTTTACCCATGAGTACTTCAAGTGACATTGTAGTGAGGTCGTTTCCTTCAATGATAGCTGTAGCCTTCGGAATCAAGTTCTTGGTGAGAGCTCGCAGGAGTTTGTGAATCTTTTCGTGGTTACTATAATCTTTGCCTAAGGAGGACAAAGGGTTTACAATATCCAAGAACCTCTCGAACATTTGTGTGATTGTTTCATTTGGCTTTATTTTGAACGCCTCGTACTCTTGAGTAAGTCTGCTGACTTTTGACTCCTTGACTTGAGTCGTGCCTTCATGTGTAACTTCGAGAAGCTTCCACACACCATTTGCCGTTGTGCATGTAGATACCCTGTTAAATTCTGTTCTGTCTAAGGCACAAAAAAGAGCATTAATGGCACGTACGTCAAGACTGGCCTTTTTCTTTTCTTCCTCTGTATAACTGCTTTGGGGTTTCTCAACCAAAACTCCCTCGACATTTATACGAGGTGGCTTCTGATAGCCATCAAGAACAATAGCCCATAAGTCAAAATCAAGAGATTTCAAGAAGAAACTCATCCGTGTTTTCCAATAAGTGTAGTTAGTACCATCAAACAGAGGGGGTCTGTTTGTGGCCTGACCTTCACTTGTGAATTTCATAGTAGCCATGTGATGTGCTGTGATCTAATAAATAATGAATAAATAATAGCACTATTACCTCACTTTACCTATAACACCCGCTTTGATACCAATTGTAGGAACGATATAGTAAAGCATAATACTCTAGAGGGGGGTGAATAGAGTTGGCAGCGGAATAATGCTAAATAAAAAATATTAGCAACACAATCACAGTATATAATCACAGTTAAAATAATGTAAAGGCAAAGTTCAGAAAGCAAACGCAAAGACAGCGATGTATACTGGTATCCCTCTGTTGAGGACTAATCCAGTCGGTAGAACTCTTGCTACCACTTGAATCCACTATAGGAAAAACTGCAAGTTTTCTTACGAAGTCCTTGCAACTTCTACAACGCGAGCTTTGATACGAAGAACTCGTCCAACTTCAAATGTGAAGAGGTATTCTTCAATCAAGCCTTCTGATTACAATCTCTCAGAAACTTCTAGACCGTACCGCACTGGCAAATCGACTAGAGGATTGTAACTGGCTTGGGATCTGAAAATGAAAGCTCTAGAAAACTCTTTGGAAGGCAGAAAGCTTTTTAGATAGAGAGGATTGAAAGTGAATGAGTGAATTGAAATGATCGAAATCCATCTCTATTTATAGGAATTCCAAAGGGAGAACTCTGTCAGAATTCGGGCAGAATTCGGGCAGAACTCGATGAGCAAATCTCGGTCAAATCCGCAACTGCAGGAGGACCAAGTTCCAGGGAATTCAAAAAATCAAACGGCCACCAACCGAACTCTGGCCGAACTCTGGCCGAACTCTGGCCGAGTTCTGTCAGGGTTAGGTTAGGGTTTTTAAAAAAGATTTTTGGTGATTTTTGAAAACCTTTTTGAAAAACTTTTTGTAAACATTTTGATAGGTCATTTTAAAAACATTTTGAACTATTTGGGAGTAGCCTATTTGCCAGTACGACTCGGTGTACAACGTATTCCTAGACTCAAATAAAATAAAAAATTACATTGCATAGGAAGTACAGACTCAAGTAGGCAAACAGATCTTCAGTCTTGAACGGAGTGAATATCCAATCTTGCTTATGTCCAAGAAGCTGAGATGTCCCAACAAGCTTCGTATATCCAGACAGAGTTTTGATCAATTATTAAAATCAGGTTGACTATGACCAATGGGCTAACAACACTTTTATCTGTGACTATGATATTTCAAAAATCAGTGATGTCTATCATATAAATATATATATTTTTATTTTATTGTCATATGTTATTATCAGGTATGACTAGACCATCTGGACGACGCAGAGGATTTATATTAGGCAGTCCCGTCTGCCTCAGGCTGGGGATGGAGATTTCGTACCCTCATCCTCATCTCCGAGTATGCCATTGTACCATTTTGTTCCCGGTCCATTACCGGGACAGGGCAGTTCCAGCAGGTTGGCGACTCCTCCATCGTCGTCCAGTGTTCCTGATCCCGCATCCAGTATTCCTGATCCCGCGTCCAGCATTCCTCCTACCGACGGCTCCATAGGAAGAGCCGATGCCGAGCATATGGAGGACGACGATCAGACTGATCCTGCCCAGGCAAGATGTGAGAGCGACCCTCCATGCGCTCCCCTGGGCGAGACGCGTATGAAGATTTGGACGGACGGGCCTACGAAGTAAATTAATTAGTTAATATATATTTCTCAAATCATTATATGTATATATATATATATTCATGAGAATTATTATTGTATAGATATCGGCCTCCTGCAGTACAGAGACAGCTGGAAGTATTTCTGAGGCAGAACTATGGTAGGCCTTGGATTAACTACTCAGATGCTCCCGCAGATAGGAAGGCCTTTTGGTTCGCCCACTTCAAGGTAAAAAATTTGTTTACTTTTAAATTTTAATAATCATTTGTGTATATTATACAAATTTTCTATTTTACTTCTTGTAGAGGACCTATTTCTATCCACCACATCGGGCGGCAAAGATCGAGGGCCAATTTTCTGCCATTGCAGGCAAGCTCATCCGTGATGCGATCCACGACCAGAAGTCTCGTGATCGCTCCGAAAAGCCGATCCACGGTTGGATCACGCCAGAGCAGTGGACTGCGATGAAGGCTAGATTCGGCAAGGCCAGGTACTAGGAGCGGTCTGACCAGGCCAAGGTGGCGCGGTCGAGCGCCGGTAAGTGGTGTGGTGGCTCCATTTCGATGACGGAGCATTTTCGTCGTTTGGTACATTTCCTATGACGGACATCATTTTATATATAGTTGGATAGAATGTTTAATACTAATAATAGATAATATATTTTAACAGGTAAAAAAGGATGAGGACCCCAATATGGTGACCGTCTTTCTGGTCACCCATCGGAGGGCTGGGGAGTTCATTGACGAGAGGGCGACGCAGGCATATGTACGTTCTATTCTTTATATTAATTTACTATAATTTAAAAAACAGGAAAGTAGATATCAATTTAGACTTTAGCAAACACTTATACGTTAGCAAACATTATTCTAGGCCGAGTTTGTTCGACTACAAGAGGAGGCGGCTGCTGCTGCTAGTGCGCCAGCAGAGGGAGGGGATGGTACTTCCTCCCAGCCGCCTACAGCTCCATCGTCGGACGAGCTCTAGATGACCGCCATTGGCGGTCTTCAGAAGGGTACGTACTTCGGTACGAGATCCTAAGGCGCCTATTTGGCTTCAGAGTCATCCCGGGCCCCCTTTGTCAGTGCGCAGTCTCCAGCATTGCAAGCATCATCATGAGCGCAGGATGTGTGCAGATAGCTCCACGAGCTGCGTCACGAGTTACAGCAGCAGATTTCTAAGGCAGCTGGGGCAGAGCGACGATCCGATGATCACCGAACGATTTGATACGGTCAATCGCAGTATACAGGAGCTGATGAGTCTGCAGCAGGCTACAGCTGCCAGCTTGCACACGCTCACCGAGTCTACGCAGCACACAGAGCGTAGACAGGTCGATCTGGAGGGATCGTAGAGGACCGTGGCTACCTCACTCACCCAGCTGCATACTTCTCTTGAGGAGAGTACTCAGAGGATGGTGAGTACCCTTGCTGCGGATGGTGACCGACTGCGAGAGCTGGAGCAGATACGTCCTTCCGGTCCATCGATGGCACCGACTTCAGACGTTGCACTGCCTCCTACTGCCCCTACGGTGCAGCTCACACAGGAGCAGTATGAGTACATGCTATCCCAGATGCGCGGCAGGGGTCCGCAGTGATTTTAGTAATTTTTTTGAGTTGTATGTATTGGCCCTATGGGCAAATTGTTTATTGGTACACATTAGTTTATACACTTGGTGGAAGACTTTTTATCATCTTCCATTTTTATTTGACTCTATTGGATGTTTGTGATGATGTGTGTCTGCGAAGTGTAGTTTGTTGGATATTTACTTTGTGATATTTACTTTGTTGGTATTTTTATTGTGATATTTACTTTGTGATATCTGCGGCGGGGATGACAAATATACCTACGCTGGATTATAAGCGATGATCTGATATACAAAGAAGATGCTGCCCAAATTTTAAAAAAATATAATGTATATTTTTGTGATGATGTGTGTCTGTGTTTACAGTGTATGTGAAATGTAGTGTTCGGAACCATCGATAGTTTCGATTACTGTTGTTTGTTTTATCTTGGACAGAAAGAGCAATTGTTCATGGTGTACTTCTGAGAGCTTCATTTTCACATCCTTCACTCTCTCGGGACGTCGTACAGGATCCCGAGAAGGTGAAGGATGTGAAGAGGAAGCTCTGAAAAGTGCACCCTGAACTGTTGCTCTTTTTATCCAAGATAAAACATAGAACAGTAAGGGAAACTGTCGATGGTTCGAACACTACACTTCACACACACTATAAACACAGACACACAACGTAACAAAAATACACATTTTATTTTTTTAAATATTTTTTTTATTATTCTGCGACGTATAGCTATGGATAGCGACGTCTTAGCGACGTATTGGGACATCGCTATACGTCGTTGATTAGTGGCGTTACGTCGCTGTACGTCGCCAAATTGCTGACGTGGCAGGCATGCCACGTCATCACGTAAATAGAACAGGACGTCGCTACGTAGTCGCCCGACGTCGCTAAGTTTGCGACGTCACACTTTCGTCGCTCTACGTCGCTAAATTTATGACGCCTCAGCGACACGACCTTGACGTCGCAAATAGCAACGTAAAGCGACGCATGTGCCATCTGCGACTTGCTTAAAAGCGACCTTCATTTTTCGTCGCTAATGCCGTCGCTAATTACGATTAGCGACGTATTTTCCATTATTAGCGACATACCTTTACGTCGCTAATTTGCCTTATTTTAGTAGTGACATCTGGCGAGATAACCAGGTCCTCAGAGGGACGTAACAAGACACATAATATCATGCCATATAAACTGAATAAATATTGCTCAAGTAAATAAGAAATTGTATGCAATAAGGTACCTAACCGTACTATAGTAAATATACAATAAAGAACAAACCTTTGACACATGGGCCGGATCAGGAATATCAGGAATCAGGACCGTATCTTCCATTGAAGATAACCGGCAATCAGGACCGTACCTCCCACTGGAGATAACCGGCTATCAGGACCGTACCTCCCATTGGAGATAACCGGCAATCAGGATAGTGCATATATGATTCATACATTAAGGAACTGTTCTTCCCACCCAATGCCTATTATGTTGTATCCATAACATAACACCTCTATTAACCGCTAAGTCAAACTAGCATACAACCTCTATTAGCGGTTATTCCTATCGTACGGCTTGTACGTAATGGTGGCCAGCCAATCACGCACGTCCGTGTTCTATATGCGACATACAACTTCGTGGTACAACGTGTCAAGGCCAATGAATGCAACACACAAGGTGGTCCCTTAAATCTAGGTTTAATATGTAAGAAAACTAATACATAGCAGGAAATATAAATGAACAGGAAGTTCTAACAGTTTATGCCATGTATCACAGTTTATTTTGCATAAAGAAAATAATGAATAATGCATAAAATATGAGCTAAATAAATAAACAGCAAATGGCAAGGTGTTTTGCCTGGTAGGACGCCTGGTGTATTGCAATGATCGAGGTGGCACGAACTACGACTTCGGTACAACTACACAAGGGGACATCTGTTGGCGGTATGGATGGTTCCATTAGGTCCAGAAGGGTCAAATTAGTTAGGTTCGACATAAGTTATGCTTGAAATGGGCGAGGGAATAGGAAGGATGGGATTGGTCTCGGACAGAAGGATAATTATAGGAGTTCGATAATAATATATATGATTTCAGAAAATATATCTACAATATTTGGAAACTAGATTTTATTAGTAAAATAACTTTTAGGAAGAATACATTGAGATATCAAAATCATTTGGGCTAAACTCTAAGTTTAAAGAATATTTTTAGCTAAATCTATATTTTCAAACATATTTTTAGATAATACAAAATAATTATTTAAGGCAAACCTAGTTTGAGTCAAAACATCATCGGAATTGCGGGTCAAAATAAATACTTAGAAAGGACTAGAAACTTTATTGTATATATATATATATATATATATATATATATATATATATATATATATATATATATATATATATATATTTTGTATATATATATATATATATATTTTTTTATATATATATATTTTTGTATATATATATATATTTTGTATATATATATATATATATATATATATATATATATATATATATATATATAATAAAGATGTATATTTATATATTTTTAGAAGAAATTAAAATCTATCGAAGTGATTTAAGGCTACAAGCTAACTTCTGCCTAATAATAATTTGTAGGTTAAAATTATATATATATATATATATATATATATATATATATATATATATATATATATATATATATATATATATACTTTTAATCCCAAACTGAAATATGTAGCATCAAAGCCTAAAATATACAATTTAGAAAATTTTAATATAACTATAGCAATATTTAATAACCAAGGAAAATAACCAAAAGTGATAATTAATATTTATACTTTATACACCAACTACACAAATATATATAAATAAGAATCTATACAATAATATACTAGTATGCTTGTCTCGGTTTCAATGAAACAGTAGAAATACTGGCTATACATAATTCTTTAAAATAACTAATTATAACCATAGTATTACTAATAATCAGTAAAATAATCTAATAATTATATAATCATAACTAATTATTGCTAATATTGATAACAGTACCTTAGTATTAATAATAATAATAATGATAGTAATACCAAAAGTAATAGTGTTAGCAACTGTACTTGTTCAGTTGTATATAAAAAATATAAACAAAGAAACTAGTAAGCAATGGAACAACTGTTCCCTATGCAAAAAAAAAAATGGAACAACTTGTCCATTCTTCTCGCAAATGGAGAAAGAGAGAGAGAAAATGAATAAAACAAAAATTAAATAACCTATCAAAGCATAAGAAAAGAAGCTGCAGGAGCTAAAAAAATAGAGAGAGAAATAGATTAGAGAGAGAGTGAGAAGAAAAATTAATGAGTGGGCGAGGGGGAGAGAAGTCGGGTGCGGCAAGAAAGGGGCGGAGGAGCGGCGACGGGTCGCCGGGTCTGGTCGGCCGGTGGGTGCGCGGAGGAAGCGAAGTAGGAATGATGAGGTGATACGCGCGCGGCGGTCGGAGTCGCCGCGTCGGCGGCTGTGGGAGAGGAGCGGGGAATGATCGGGTCGGTGCTTCGTCAGCGCAGAGGACAGCGCTCAGGCGGGGGCTCACTGGCTGACATTGGTGGAGGAAATGAAAGAGTAGGGAAGGAGAGGCGGATCGGCGAGGATTTTCCGACGAAGGTTTCGGCGGGTGGCTCGGGAGATCCGACGGAGCTGTGCTTGGACGGCGGCTCCAGGAGATCTGCGCCGGCAGGAGGCGCAGCACACGACGGCGGGTCTGCAGCCACGGCGTAGGCACGAGTGGAGGTTCGGGGGCTGGGCTCGACGCGTGGCACGCCAAGGAGGAGGCGGACACGGCTGTTCGCTGGCAAGGCGGCCAGGTGAGTTAAGGGGGTACGTGTGTGTTTAATTTAGGGTTTTCTAGTGGATGTTGGTGGTGGCGTCGACATGGTCGTGGTGGCGGTGGCTGTTCTGGTGGTCGGGGTTTGGTTGGTCATGGTGGCGGTGGTGGTGTGTTTGTTGGTGATGAAGTGATGTGATGGTGATAATGGCTACGACGGGGTGGCCGGTTGGGTCAGCGGTGGTCGTGGGGATGATGTGGTTGGTTGGGGAGACGGGTGGTCGGGGAGTCGGGCGAGGAGGAGGAGATGGCCGGAGGGCCGAGGGCAAGGCTTAGGTTTAGGAATTCGTTTGTGTCGGGATTGTCCGACACGGGAAGGGGATAATGTACATGTAAACATGGAATAAGATGTTGGTCACGGACACGATGCACTCATACTATGGTTATAGAATTTATGGAGGAATAATGAATGATAGAAATTTGGAGGAGTACCTGCCTTTTATAGGATGTGGAAATTCCCATTTGGATAATGATTAGGAGTAATTTAAACCCAATTAGAATATTCAAACTATTAATTTAATTCAATAAAATTAAATATAAATTCAAATTCAATTTAAATATAGATAATCAAATCTCCATATAAATTCTACCTTTAGATTTATACTATTTAAATCAAATCCATAAAATCTAATCAAAGATTCAAATTGCCACAAAAATTAAAAATATATTTTCTAAAAATACATATAAAATAATTTCAAAAATTATATTATTTATTTATAACTATTAAATAATTATGAAATATGCACAAATAATATTTACATAAATATTTTCCTAGTACACAAAAAAATATTATTTATTATAAGTGGCTGTTAGAAAGGAAAGGCTTAAAATAACAAACTTAGAAATTTTGGTATGATAGCAAAATAATTATTATATATATGATTTTGAAAATAGAGAACATTTTTCTAAAAATATGTATGCTCGCACACATTCGCACTCGTCGAGCCATTACGAAAAACGACATTTCGTGCGCGACGTACAATACGACTACGAGATGTATAATACAAAATAAAAAAATCAGTACCAAATTTAGAAATAAAAATAGTAGAAATTTAGGGGTTTTACAATGCCACCCTATCCCCAGGAGGCAAGATGATCCTCATCAATCACGTGATCACCTCTATCCCCATCCATACCCTGGCTGCATGCGTGCCGCCCAAGAAGGTCATGTCCTCGATCGAACAGATCTTTTGTATTTTTTTTGGGGGCATAGCAACGGCCAAGATAAGCACTACTGGGCTAGCTAGGACTCTATGGCTCACTCTATCGGCAAAGGGGGTTTGGGATTTACCAAAATCACTCACATCATTAAAGCTTTTTCGATGAAATTGTGGTAGAAACTTCGCACGAGCAACAACTTATGGAGCAGGTTCTTGAAAGCCAGGTACTTCAAACACACCCACCCTTCAATGACCACATCCAACTGCAGATCCTCTGCGGCTTGGCGTCGCGTCCTTATCTGCCACGACCTTGCCGAGCCAGTGATGAGACTGCAGTTGGGTGCGGGCGACTCGGACCATTTCCTGGAGAGATGGGTCAGGGATAGCATGATCCCGAGTCTCACGAAGACCCCGAGAGACAGTAGAATCAGAGACTTTTGGAACCATATTACCGACGACTGGAACTGGGACCAAATTCGAGAATGGTCCGGCAACGAAGCGGCGGATAGCAACCAAGCGAGCGGTCTACGTATCGGAGGCGAAGGTGATGCGCTGAGACGGAAGCTCGAAGCGTCGGAGGGAATTTTTGGTGAGGTCGGTGAGAATCGTTGTCCAGGGAACCGGACAGCCGTACCTACCCATCGCACACTATTGGCATACCTGCATCCCTAAGAAGTGGTCTTTTCTTATGTAGAGAGTCATTTGTAAGAAACTGCCTACCGACAACATCCTCAACACCATCGGGATCAGCTTAGCATCAGCATGCACCTGCTGCTCTGAGCATCAGATAGAGACTATTGACCATATCTTCTGTCAGGGGACTCTGCCAGACAGTATATGGAGAACCCTTAACCAGCTATTCAGCATCGAGCCGGGTAGGGGACGCTTCCACGATATGGCGGCTTCCTGGGGTTCAGCCTCCCATGGGCACCAGATCGTCGCAGCGGCCGCTACGTGGGTGATTTGAAAGAATCAAAACAAGGCTAGATACGAAGGTCACAAATACTCTGCCGACCACCTCATTCGGGAAGTATTCCGCCAATGCCGTAAGCAGAGCATTCTGTGCTCCCACAGTCTGAGTGCATTCTGGTCAGTGCTCCCCCTCCCACTAGAACCCGGCGGTAGTCTCGCCTCCCCCCCTTTGTGGTATACTTGTATAGTCCTCGACATTTTGCGCCTTGTATACGTGTTCCGGCTTCGGTTTTTGGAGTCGTCATTAATAAAATGAGGGGGTTTTCTAATATATATATATATATATATATATATATATATATATATATATATATATATATATATATATATATATATATATATAATATATATATAATAAACTACCAACCCTCTATTAATAAGGCTGTCCCAACAGTTTAGGCCAACCCATAATCGAATAATTAAACATATATAACTAGAGTATAAATTTGATGGCTTAAATCCCAATCCTAAGCCCACAATTTTCCTCATAACCCAAACCAATTTGTACTCTTTCTTGCTGTAAAAGAGAGATTACTAAGAAAGAAAGAGGAAAGAAACACAGAGACGAGAGGAAGGGAGAACCGGTGCTTACCCAAGTCGACGAAAGGTGCTGGCCCTGAGACCAGAGCTTGGCGACAGTTGGAGCTGTCGAACGTAGTGCTTCGACCGAGGAGATGGCAAAATGGTCCGCTACGACGGCGAGAAACTCCGATCGGCGCAGGGCTGCGGGCACGGACAGCGCTGGCTCGCCGACGGAAGGCGCACACGCGCGGTGGTGGCACGATGGTAGGTTGCGGCACGATCTGGTGTGCGCCATGCGATCGATCACCGCACAGGGCTAGGGTATCGACGACTTCTAGGGAGGTTAGGGTTTTATTTTGATTTTGTGTATTTTGATGGGTGGCGTGTCCTGATGTTTGGACACAAAAGGGATGGTTTTGTGGAATCATGTCCGGTGTATCGGACACGAGGAATTTGTATTATGTGATGTATTTAAATGTACTGGAATAGATGCAGTAAAAACAGACACGATGACACGGTGGTGATGGTGGTTTAATGGTGGTGGCGATGGTGATGTATGGTGGTTAGGGTGTGTCAGTCGGTCGGGAAAAGAAAGCAGGGGGTCGTGATACAGCGGTTGTGGTAGGTTCGGAGATGGGGTGAAGGAGCACGACGTTGGGATGTCGCCGGAGGTTATGGCTTGGTGGTGGTAGAAACTGGTAGAGGTGGTCGTACGGCATAGCTGAGCACAGCTGGGTTGCTGTAAACGTGCGGTCACGATGGGTGAGACGACAGGCATGGTTGGCCGGGGAGTTGCCGTAGTGCTGGAATGATGTGGGTTGGGGAGAAGGGACGTAGGGAGGTTTGATGGTGTTGTCGGCTTTGTGGATTTTGTTGAATTTTTAGTTGTGGGAAAAACCAAAGGAAGAGTCTCCTTATATAGGAGTCAAAACTCCTAGTTAGATAAGATTTAGGATTTGGGTTAGATAAACCTTCTCCCTAATTTAAATCAAAATAAATATTTAAAAAAAAACTAATTTAATCACTATCATATTTAAAATATACATTCGATAATATCAATTTGTTTAAATCATACACATTGTAATCATAATCCAATAATAGATTATACTACTAATAATTTTGAAAATATATCTAGTATTACCAAAGTAAATTTAATATAATTTGGTACTAGCAAAATATTTAAAATATATTAATTTAAATCAAAATAGTATTTCAAATTATGATTAATTCAATCTTAGTTCCACAATCAGTCACCATAAACATTTAAAATTAATGTCTTATATTTATTAAAATAATTTAAAGCATACTCGATACTTATCAAGATAACCAAAAATATATTTATATTAATCCAAACGTTTATTTGAAGATAAATTGGTAATTCTTTTTATTGACCAAAACAATTAGGGTTTTCAAATCGCTTTTGCGCAAATATTTTGAAAGTAAGAATATCTTTGTAATGCCAATAATGTATTTAAGAACAAATATTTTTTTTAATTTTAAGAAGTATTTTCGTACTATAAATGTAGTTTTCGAAACACAAAAGAAAATATTATCAAACAATTTTAAAAATATATTTTTTAACAATCTAGCTTAATTCAAAATTCTTCGATAAAATCTTTTTACTGTTTTAAAAAATACTTATGATTTTCAAATCCATTTTTGAAACCAATTTCGATAAAATTCAAAAAATAATAACCTTCTTTTTTTTCTTCCAAATGTAATAAAATATTTTTATTAAAATAATTCAGTACTCTCAAAATATTTAGTCAAAACTAGTTTTTGATAAAAATGATTAATCATAATATAACATTCATAATGTTTCGATAAAATTTATCTTTAAACACAATAATTAAAATATATTTTTTTGAAAAAATCAGAAAGAGTAGTTACGATTATACTGTAGGAAGTTTTGGTCTCATGTTCGTTGTAGTGATGTAGGAGACCGATAGATTTTGGGTCCAGAATTGGTCGTAAGCATGATAGAGAAGGTTAAGAAGATACAGGGCCACCTGCGAGTAGCGCATGACAGACAAAAGCAGTGAGTAGGCCTTCATCGTTGTCCCTTAGAGTTCAAGGAAGGTGACCATATTTTCTTGAAGATATAATCCAATAAAGGTATGATTCGATTCGGAGGACGTGACAAGTTGAGTCCAAGATAAATCAGTCATCATGATGTCTTGGAGCAAGTTGCCTACAAATTGGCATTGCCACCGTCACTAAAGCGAGTGCATGAAATATTCCATATGTCTCAGTTGAGAAGATACGTGGCAGATAGCAGTCATATGCTCGATCACTCTGAAATCACGGTTGGACCAAGCTTGTCATATCAAGAGCAACCAGTAGGGATTCTTGATCATCGAGTGATGGCATTGCGGAATCAGTCTATTCCATTGGTTCGTGTGTCATGATAGCATCACTTGGTAAGAGAGTCTACTTGGGAGCGCAAGGATGACATCCGAAATCGCTTTCCCCATATGTTCAAAAATTAAGGTACGATTTTCATATTTTAAATTTCCTTTTCTTCCCCATTGCATTAATCGTTCTTTAATTTTAATTTCGAGGGAAAAAATTTTATAAGTTGGGTAAGATGTGGACCCCCTAAAATTTTAAATTTATTATTATTATTTTTATTTAATATAATTTAAAGTATTATTTTAATCATTAAATAGCTTGTATTTAATTTATGATTTTAGTAATATTAAAAGTAGCACGTGATTTCAAAGTTATATGTAAATGGTAGGTAAATTTGTACAAGATTATATATATATATATATATATATATATATATATATATATATATATATATATATATATATATATATATATATATATATATATATATATATATATATATATATATATATATATATATATATATATATTTGGGTACTTCTATTAACACTCCAAAAATGTTATTCAGCACTCCTCTTTAATTTATATATATATATATATATATATATATATATATATATATATATATATATATATATATATATATATATATATATATATATATATATATATTCAGCACTCCTCTTTAATTTATATATATATTTGGGTACTTCTATTAACACTCCAAAAATGTTATTCAGCACTCCTCTTTAATTTATATATATATTTGGGTACTTCTTTAATTTATATATATATATATATATATATATATATATATATATATATATATATATATATAAGAAAATCAAAATCTTGCGAGATTTTGAGCATCTCGTGAGATTGTTTCCCCGAATAACACCCAACCCCCCTAACCCGAATAAAGATAGAAATTTAAAATTTCCCTAAAGCTTAACACCCCTAAAGCTCCATCAGTTTTGTTCAAATCTTTGTCACAAATCCTTATTCGAATCTCTTCTGAATAAACCCAACCCTAATCAAAATCCTACAGGGATTCGGTCAAGAAATTGATTCAAAAACTCGATTAGATATACGTGTATATATAGAACAATTTTGGATTTTTCATCCAAAAACCTATTGATTTCTCCACATAGACTCCGTATGACGACCTCAGAGCAATCCCCGATCCCCTGTGACTACCCTCGACCGCCTACACCGTTTGAGGAATGCCGGAGAGCCATCGCAGCCTACTGTGATCATCGAAAAATAAAGCGTGCTCTGTTTTGATCAACAACGAGGTACACCAGTTCGTCGTCTCTGTTCTTCTTCATCTCGTGATCAATTCCCGAACCAATTGGTTCATCGTAATCACAATATATACCCATACAAAACCTATGAACCAGTTTAATTTTAGATGACCTAAAACTTAGGTGAAATCGAGGCAAAATTTCGAAGAAAACAATGACTATATACACTGCATATAACAGTTTTTGTTATGCTGGGATACTATTTTGGAAGACATATTTTGATTAGTCCATTAAAAATTTTCACAAACTAATTGAAAACAGTTTTAGGAAACCAATAGGAAACCCTTTTTATAGATTTTTATTTCATCGACTGTGTGTCGAGAAAATTGATTTCTAAAATTGAGAAAAATAATTTTCAAAAATAGTGAATTTTAGAAAGAAAAAAAAATCATGATATGGCATTCGCTCCGATAAACCGGGCAACATGTTTACGAACCGAAAGCATTGAAAGGTGCATATCAACATCGCCAAAGTATGGGTGCATATCGACTTCGAGGACGTGTGGGATTCGACGAAACTCGATTTGGTTGTGTGTTCGCGACGGAATCGAGGCGTATCGGTCGCGATATCCTGTATCGACCATTTTCCAAACTAGCTCATAATATCGTGCACGTTCGTCACCTTGACACAAAAACTATGCCATTGGACTCATATCATTTTTTTGGTCCTATGAGCCAAGTTTGGTCCGATTCTGAGAAGGTCGACAGGAACGCTACTTTGGCGGGCCTACGACCGATCCAATGGGCAAAATTGTGCACGGCTCACTGGAATCCAAATTTGAACATATGATTGAGCTCATCTCGTCAAACCGAACCCGTATAAATATAAATTGATTACTTTATAGATCGTAGGTTTTGGCACACTTTTTTGTGCAAAGCGGGTCCAACAACGGACACCAATTTGACCCAAAATTATAATTTTGCCAATGTATCCAGAATTGGACTTATGGGTAGGTGTTCTTGGATATTTTTCTTATGCCGGAAACATTTGTGATGTTTATTTTAGCAACCGAGGACGTTTGCGGAAGAAGACTTTTATTGCTCATTTTGATATGACGAGTTGAGTTACTGGACGTCATTTTCTACACACCACCTACATGCAAGATACCTTGCCACAATTTAATGTTTATTTACTATCATTTTATCATGCTATTTTCTTTTATTTATTTTATTGTCTACTTGTTTCTATCAAATTGTGCATCCAAGTCATACTTGGGTGCGAGCGACTGAGTTAATCGTTTTTATTGCTTTTACTTATTTTCATGCATGATGACTTAGTACTAAAGGACCACCCCATTGATGTGAGATATTGGTATATCTCCTATGAACTTGACACTTGAGTTTTTATGAGTTGTGAGTCACATATAGGACACAGACTCGCATAGTCGACTGGCCACCAATACGTATGAGACGTGTGACGGATAGGATATAACTGCTAATAGAAATTACATGACTAGTAGACTTGGAAGTTATTAGAGGGTTACATGTGTTGTGGAGATGATACATATAGGCATGGGGTGAAAAGAACAGTTCCTTAACGTATGGGCCACGTATGCAATATCCTTTTTGTACCCAAAAGCTCCACTGGAGATATAGGCATGATTATCCCCTTTTACTGGTCCTCCTGGCCTCTGATGTTCGAGAAATGTCATTCTTTGAGGCCCCTAGTGCCGAGAGAGGGGCTATTCTAATTATTCTATTCTAGCTAGAGTGCATATACATTGAAGGTTTATTCTTAACTGCAAATTCACAATAGATTGATTAGGCACCCTATTGCATTCATTCTTTATTATATACTCAGTTTATATGGCTTGTTTTTCTGTATCTTGTTATATCCCTCTGAGGAACTGGTGATCTCTCTAGGCTTAGACGCCCAGGATTACCCTCAGGAGTACGGCTCTGTACCGGATCCTTTGTTCTCAGTGGAGGAGGTTTCACCGTCCAAGATCTAGTTATCTTTTGCTTTTGTGGACATGACATTGCTACATTTTAGTTTGCAATATTTTTTTCTTTCTTTTGTCTTTATTTTAGGAGGTTGGACTCTAATTATCTCAGACTCTTTTTCGTAGATGTTTGGTAGTGGATTTGTCTCCACCCGGATATGTTATGTTTTGACTCTTTTATTTATTTGTTTGGACTATTGCCTTTATATTATGTTCTGTGGATGATATATAGATTTACCTACGACTGGCTATGGTTTAGTTATTTATAGCTTATGTGTGTACGAGAATTCCATATATTAGAGTATTCTTCGTATGCATATAGCTGGTATGTTATGTATGTCTAGTTCTACGTATATTAGGACTGGGACGTTACATATTTTTGTGTTGGTCCATGCAAGTCTACGAAAATATTATTTGGTTACATCACTGTACCAAGCAAGCATGCATTTAGGAATAGAAAATAGTATCTTATCCACAATTTACTGGCTATTCTCCTCCTTTGCCATCAACTTTTTTGAACTCTTATTTGATTGCTTAAATTGCCTCTTGCTTGAATCTGTTGTAACGTATCCTTACCTTTGTGCCAGTAAAATGAACCTATGCAGCAAATGAGTTTCCACCCTTGCTATCATATTTGGTGATTCAGTAACACAAGAGGAGCAGGTTGCACCATAGTCTTCGGTTATTTCGTATTAGCAAGGACAGCAGCAGGCTACCATGACACCGCCGACAGTACCGTTGAACACTCAGACGTAAGTACCACTAGTCGGCCAGAATGGACAGGCTACTGCACTACCTCCAGGTGGGAATATACCACCACCTCCTATTCAACGGGAGATTCTTTCATATCCATGTTTGAGACGTCCTCTATCTAAAGCAAAAGAATATGTCAGTGGATGAATACGACACAGCTTTTAGCTGCTTGAGCAGGTTTGGTGTGGCATTGATTTCGACTGAATGAAAGAGAGCGACGAGGTTCCACCAAGGGCTAGCACCGGAGCTTAAGACTTATACCACCATCCAATCTTGAGTCTCTCATACCGCTGTCTTGGAAGAGACTCGTAGCCAGGAGCTCCTTCACAAGGAGTTGCTGCAGCCACAGAGATACCCCGCTCCCGCAGCTGCACCAGTCAGAATTGTAGGAACGAATCGTAAAGCGCAATACTCTAGAGTGGAAGGGAATAGAGTAGGCAGCAAAATTTAGCTAATTAAAAAGTTAGCAACAAGATCACAGAGAATATATATATCATAAGTAAATAAATGTAATGACAAAGATCAGAAAGCAAACGTAAAGACGACGATGTATACTAGTTTCCCTCTTGTAAGGACTATTCCAGTCGGAAGAACTCTAGCTTCCAGTTGAATCCACTATTGAAAAATACCGCAAGTTTTCGTATGAGGTCCTTGCAACTTCTACAACACGAGCTTTGATACGAAGTACTCGACCAACTTCAATTGTGAAGTGTCTTTCTTCAATCAAGCCTCTGATTACTATCACTCTGAAGCTTCTAGACCGTACCATACTGGCAAAATGACTAGAGGATTGTAACAGGCTTGGAATTTGAAAATGAAAGCTTTAGAGCACTTTAGAAGACGTTTAAGCTTAGAGAGAAGAGATGAGAAAGTGAATGAGTGTGTTGAACTGATTAAAATTCTTCTCTATTTATAGGTGTTCCAAAGGCATAACTTTGACAGAATTCGAGCAGAATTCGAGTAGAACTCTATGAGAGAATCTCGGCAAATAGCCATTGCATCCATAATTGTAGGAAGACCAAGTTCAAAATCCAACGTATACTAGACAAATTTGGGCCGAACTTTGGCCGAATTCTGGCCGAATTATTCTAGGGTTATTTTGAATTTTTGGTCATTTTAAAAAGCAGATTTTGGTTTTGGCTTTTTGAAAATTTTAAGCAGTTATGAGCTTTTGTAAAATGGGTTATTTTTTAAAACGTAGGATATTTTTGAAAACGTTTTTGGGTAGCCTATTTGCTAGTACGACTCAGTGTACAAAGTATTCCTAGACTCACTAAATATGAAAATTACATTGTATACAGACTCATACGACAAAATCGGCTTCGGTCTTGAACAGATAGGTAGCAGTTCTTTAGCAGTTGTCTAAGTTGTCCACCAAGTAGCCCTTATATCGAGATAGAGTTTGATCAATTATTAAAATCAGGTTCGACCATGACTAATGGGCCAACAATCTTCCCTATTTTGATAATTGACAAACCTTGACCAATATAACATCTCGATCGTTTGTGATTTGAAAAGAATCAAAATATTGTACTGTGTCCTGGAAAAAAATTCATGTATCTGCAAAAGATGTTAGATCCTATTTCTCCTCCGTTGTCGCTTAGCAAAATAATTGCAAGTAGAGAAGCTCCCCTGCAATTTATGCATAAGAAACAAACGTTGAAGATATACAAAAATATAGGGATAAATATGTATTTCGCAGACAGTTTATATATTGAAGCATAAAAAGAATATAGTGCTATAACATGAAATAAGGAATAATGCTAAGCTAAAAATAGAAACATGCTAAGAAATCATAAAGATGTTCAGTATATCAACTCAGCAAACACAGTCTCAGTGCAAATAAAAAGATAAAGTACTAAATGATATCTTGGAATGTCGGAGCATTTCCATGTAAACATAGACAAAAATAAAAGTCTTACTATATGACATCTAGACAAAATACATCATGTCTAGTTCACATATCCTCAAAGTCATCATCATCTGCAGCGCCGGTAGTACCACCATGTCCGGATGGACCAGCTCCAGAAGTGCCAGCTCCAGAAGGGTATGGAGTAGCACCAGAACCACGGTACCAAACATATATGTTATCGGGCTGAAAGAAAGAACGTACCGTACCATCCTTATAGCGGTATCCTGAAACAGCTAGATCTCTAGGAAGAGAACTGGTAGAATGTCCAGCTTGAGTGAATCGAAGGTCGGTAAAAGAATTGCCGAGAGCCTGAAACCGACTGGCATCACGGAACTCACATTCCCTAGATGTGTTAGTGATAAACGCTCACAAATCCGAGAGATGCTGATAGACACCCTCAAATAACATAGGATAATCCTGAGGAGGTAGAGCCGGAGCAGTAGGAGGAGTAGAAGGGACGACTGCGCTACGACATGACAGCTGAAGATACTTGGGATCAGACTCATGAGCACAAGTGGATAAGTCAATATCGAAATACTGGAAAATAAGGGGGATAATCATCGTATAAGCAAGGTTGTGATTCCTTTCGCGACATCAACCCATCATTTGAATAATAATCTTGGGGATATAAAATTGAATACCCTTAAGAATATGATAAAGGGCAGATAGTTCAAGGATGGTAACATCATCTTTTGAGGTGGATTTGGCAAGATAGTAGAGTAGATGATGCGGTGCAACTCATAGTTGAATAAGTTCAAGTTAGCAGCCTTGAACTTACCACAATGAACGCGAGCAGGAGAACAGAGTTCGTTCTTGAAACTGCTTAGAGTCGTGCCTGCGGGAAAATCAAATTCAGTGATATCATCAAGCGGAGTGCCTTCATTAGGGATACCAAGGATTTTCACTAAAAGGACATCATTAAACTCGATACTAATTCCACCAACACGAGTTCTAACATCAAAAGTGTCCAATGTAAAGTTGCAAGAACAAAGTCTAATAGCATTAGTGGCGATAGGAAATTGTTTGGTGACAAAATGATGTAACCCTAA
This sequence comes from Iris pallida, assembly GCA_029216955.1. Lineage (NCBI taxonomy): Eukaryota > Viridiplantae > Streptophyta > Magnoliopsida > Asparagales > Iridaceae > Iris > Iris pallida. The sequence continues at coordinate 9,353,023 of JANAVB010027994.1, forward strand.
TGCTTCAAAGAATGGACGGTGGTTAGTAAATATAGTCCATTTAATCGGGGCTCCGGTGCATATGTTACGCATCGAGAAATCCGTATACCATAGTAAGGATTGATCATGAGTTCCAAAGTAAAACTAATTATATGTGCCATCGGTCGATTGGACCGGAAAAAAGAGTGAATCCACGTAAGGATTTGAAGACGAAGCTTCTTCACTACTAGTGGTCTTCTTTCTCTTGGATGGATTGAAACGCAAAGGCATTGTGTCCAAAAAAAATACTAAGAACTTGAAAGAGATGGAAGGAGATGGTTATACCTTCCAAGATTGGAGTATGTGGTAAAGGATGAGAATCTCCGCACGAATCCAAAGTTTGGATGGAAATCTCCAAGTAGATTGGAAGAATGGACTTGGAGAAGTTCTAGGATTTGAAGGGGGCTCCGGCGGCTGCTGCTGTATTGGAGGAGTTTTGGAGAAGATGAGAAGAAGGGGCCCCTCGATTCTGACTTAAAACATATACCACCAACCGAACTCTGGCCGAGTTCGCCAGGGGTTCTGGTGAGGTAATTTTTCAAACAGAAATCTGCATGCCACTTTTTTTTCATCAACTCTTTTCAATTATTTAATTCCAAGTTTAGTTATTTTAAATTTCAATTAATATAATTAATATTATTTTACAAATTAAATTTTGTAATACAACGACTGTTTCAGGATAGCTATAGAGGTACTGTCCCAGCTAACGGGAGTTCACCGGGGAATAATTAAGTACTGCTTCGCTACGACCTAGTCGTGGTGACAGACAGACCCTTTGTAGGCTTGTCTCAAAAATAGTTTTTGAGTAATAAAAATAATCGATAAAACAAAATTAATTAATATTATTGATATCTAAAATTCCTAATTCTCGACGTAAATAATTGAAACGATCTTCCGCTAATAGTTTTGTAAAGATATCAGCTAGTTAATTCTTAGTGTCTATATATACAAGGTTTATATCTCCATTTTGTTTATGATCTATAAGAAAATAAAGTCGAATCTCAATATGCTTAGTGTGAGAGTGACATAATAGATTCTTAGTCAAATTAATAGAACTAGTATTGTCACAGAAAATGGGTATGTGTGTAAAGTAAACCAAAGTCTTCTAGGGTTTGCTTCATCCATAAAATTTGTGCACAACAATGTCCTGCGATGATATACTGAGCCTCAGTTGTTGATATTGCGACAGAATTTTATTTCTTGCTAAACCATGAGACTAGAGCCTTGTCTAGGAGATGACACAGCCGCTGTATTTTTCTATCCACTTTGTATCCACCAAAATCAGCATCCGAGTAACTGGTTAGGTCAAAGGAAGTAGTTTAGGGATACCATAAGCCAACAAAAGAAGTGCCTTTAAGTTATCGCTTAACCGTGCACAAATGTGATACCTTGGGGTTAGCTTGAAAACGTGTACACAAGCAAATGCTAAATATTATATCTGGACGACTAGCAGTTAAATAAAGTAAACTACAAATCATGCCTCGATACTTACGTATATCGACTGGTTTGCCTTGTTCATCAATATCAAGCTTGTTGACGTTGCCATCAGAGTGCCAAGTGGTTTGACTGCTTCCAAATCGAACTTCTTAATTTAATAGATATTTTATGTACTTGGCTTGATTAATGAATATCCCATCGTTGGTTTGTTTCATTTGCAGTCCAAGGAAAATTTTTAGTTCTCCCATCATGCTCATTTCAAACTCATTCTGCATATACTTTAAAATTCTTGACAAACAGATTCATCAACAGATCCAAATATAATATCATCTACATAAATTTGAATTAAAAGAAGATTTCCATAAAAAAATTTATAAGCAGTGTAGTATCAACCTTACCTTTTGTAAAACTATTGTCAAGTAAAAAAGAGCTTAGACGATCATACCAAGCACGAGAGGCTTGTTTCAAACCGTATAAGGCTTTCTTCAAATTGAAAACATAATCAAGAATTTTAAAATCAGTAAAACCTGGAGGTTGAGCTACATAAACTTCTTATTTTATAAAACCATTCAAAAATACACTCTTGACATCCATTTGAAATAATTTAAAGTTATAAAAACATGCAAATGCACATAACATGCAAAAGGATTCTAATCTCGCAACTGGGGCAAAGGTTTCATTATAGTCGATACCTTCCTTTTGATTGTATCATTGAGCTACGAGTCGAGCCTTATTACGAGTCACTAAACCATTCTCATTCAGTTTATTTCGGAATATCCATCGGGTGCCAATGACAATGGGCTTGGGAACTGTAACACCCCAGTCCCAAAATACTTAAGACTAGGTACGTATCTATGCCAGCTGCATACATACGAAGTATACTCCAATATATGGAAACTCGTATGTATACATAAGCTATAAAATACAGTAGAACCATAATAACTAAATCTCATCAACTAGATAAATAAATGATATAAAAGCAACTTTGAATTTGTCATATATACAATCGTTGGGCGGAGACAAAGTCCACTACCAACTATCTCAAATAAAATGTACAAGAAGGAATAGATGAAATAACAAGACGAACCAAGTGCAATCCTCTTCGAAATGATGGAGAAGATCACGGCCTTGGCTAGAACACCTACAAAATCATAGAAGCACACACCTGGAGGGATAACCAGGTCCTCAGAGGGACGTAACAAGATACAATAAACATGCCATAATAAACTGAATATATAATATGTCACAAACTGAAATAAGTGACAAGACGACAATAAGGTCATCTAACCGTACTACAGTGTTTATGCAGTTAAGAACAAACCTCCAACGCATGGGCACTCTGGCTCAGTAGCAGTAATCTCAGGTATGGCCCATCAGGATACCAGGGACCTCAAAGCATAACATTCATCGAATGTCAGAGGCCAGCAGTAAATCAGTATCAGGATCCAGGACCGTATCTCCCGCAGAGATAACCGACAATAGGGAAGTGAATACTTGGCCCATACGTCAAGGAACTGTTCTTCCCACCCAATGCCTAGCAGAGTCACATACATGTCTCACATACCTCTACTAACTGCTAAGTCTCCTAACATGCCTCTATTAGCAGTTAGCCCTATCGCATGCGCATGGGGGATCAGCCCACACACAAGAACCTCTATATGTACTCATCTCACACATCCTCGTGGTACAACTGTGTCAAGGTATATGCGATACACTATAGACGGTAGTCTCATAACTCTAAGTCCATATGCAGTCAAAGGATAATAACAAAGTATATCTAATATCACTGAGCAGACAGTAAATCAAGAACAGTAAGAACTGGAAATAACTGAACAGTGATATGTAATAAAATACAAACTAAATATAAACAGTATAATGGCAAGGTATCTTGCCTGCGGGTGGTGCGAGAAACAGCAAAATCCAATCAATCAGAATCGTCAACACGAAAGTCAAAATCCACAAGAAGCTCCGGATGCTGAAACAAACATCACGAACGAGTTTGAAATAAAATATATGCCTAGGAAATGCCTCTCCAAAAGTTAAATTCTGGAACAGAGGCAAAATCATAATTTCGGGTCAAAACGATGTCCGCCGTTGGACCCGTTTTGCACCGAAATGCGTGCTAGAACCTACGGTCTCTAAAGTCGTCAAACTACATGTCTACAGATTTGTTTTGATGAGACGAACCCAATGGCATGTCCAATTTTGGATTCCGGTGGGCTGTGCACAAAATCGTCCGTTGAGTAGGATTGTGGGCCCACCAAAATAGCGTCCCGATCAACGGTCTCAGAATCGGACCAAACTTGGCTCATAGGACCAAAAAATATTTTGAGTCCAATGGCGCAAGTTTCATCGCGATATGATGAGTGTGCACAAAGTTGTGACTTAATTTGCAAAGAGTCGATACGGGGTATCTCGACGGATACGCATTGATTTCGTCGCGCACATGTAATAAAATCGAGTTTCGTCAGTTCTCACACGTCGACAACATCCATATGCGCCTTTCGATGCATATAGTGCGTGACCACGTCGCCCGGTTTGTCGGGACAGACGTCGTATCGGAGTGTTTCTCTACTTTTTGAAAACAGAATTTACAGTTTTTCCACTACCAAAATAAGTGGTTTTAGCGACGCCCAAAAACGTCGGAAAAATAGGAAATTCCGTCGCTAATCTGTATCACCGACGTATTTACCGACGTTTAGCTTTGGTCGCCGTTTCCTTAGTCGGTGATCACGAAAACGTCGCTGAACGTCGCAATTACCGACATTCAGCGACGTACGAGTACGTCGGTGAGTTATCGACGTTTATCGTCGTTCCGTCGGTATATTAGCGACGTATATGTAGTCGCCACACGTCGGTAAAACCTGGAATAGTTACCGACGTCTAGCGTCGTTTCGTCGGTAATATAGCGACGTGAGTTTCGTCGCTAGACGTCGGTAATGGTCCTGTACATTTTTGCAGCTAGTGTCGCTAGACGTCGGTAAATACGTCGGAGAGCTGTACTCTTTTGCAGTTAGTCGTCGGTAAATGTCGGTAAAACGTCGCAAACATATATTATTTGCAGCTTGTCGTCGGTAAACGTCGGAAAACGACGTCGCTAAACGTCAGTAAGCGTCGCTAAACGTCGCTAAAGTTGTAAAAAAAATAAAAAAAAATAAAACACAGATTCTATATTACCACTCACAATTCTATAAAACACATATAGGTACACATTCAAATCCCCACTCACAATTCCAAATCACAGCGCATTGAAACCCCCACTCACAATTCCAATACAAACATCCAATACAAACATCCAATCATAAGTCACAAATATCCAATCATAAGTCACAAACATCCAATACACAACTAACATCCAATACAAACATCCAATCATAAGTCACAAACATAAAATGATACAAACACAAATAAAAGTCCTAACTAGGACTACTAGTGATCTGGTGCAGGAGGGGCACCGCCGCGACGAAGGCGTAAAAACTCCTCATACTCCGCAAGTGAAATCGATACAGATGGAGCGCCAGGCTGTGACGTCGGTGGAGTCGGTGTCGAAGAAGAAGGCGGTGGAGGCGGCGGAGTCGACGACGATGAAGGCGCACCCAGAGTACCAGCATGCTCCAACGCTGTAAGTCGCTGGTTGTATGAATCCATGATAGATAACATTCTACCAGTGCTCTGGACCATCGAATCCTGCGCCTTTCTCACCGTCTCGGCCATGGTCACCTGTCCTGTCTGCAACTCCGTCACCGTGCGCTCTAACCCTCCAACGGCGCGCTCTGTCCTCTCAGTCGTCTCCCTGAGGTCTATAATGCCGCGGTCGAGCGCATCCAATCGTGCTAGCAGCGCAGGATCGTCCGTAGGATGCTGAGACTGCTGCTCGATCCGTCGTAGCAGGTCGTCACGGAGAGACTCCATCATCTGGTGGACTCGGGCAGACTCCTGGGACGGCTGTGGACCATGCACACTAGCAGGAGATGTCCTAGAGGACTGGGTCGCAACTAGGGCGCCATAGGATCCCGTACCGTAGTACGTACCCCTACGGAGGCCACCAGCGGCGGTCATCCACAGCTCGTCCTCCGACGGAGCTTGAGTGGGCTGCGAGGAAGTACCGGCCTCTCCTGCATCAGGTGCACTAGCAGCCGCCCGTTCCCGCAGCCTCTTATACTCGGCCTAGAAAGTATGGATAGTACTCTATGATTTCTAATTTATAATTAATGTACTTATTTTTACTAACTTCATGAATATTTATTTGCATCATATTTACTAAGTTATATTAAAATGGACACGAAGTATTAAATTAAGATAACGTATTGTAATACTTACATAGGTCTGCTCGGCCCTCTCGTCAATAAGGACTCCGCCCTTCCGATGGGTGGCCAGGAAGACGGTCACCATGTCGGCGTTACCGACCTTCCTTACCTGTAATTAAATATATTATCTTAGTAATAATTTATCGGATTTGCATTAAAATAATATTTCTAAAAGAGAAAGACATACCAGACGACGGAAATGTTCCGTCATCGGAATCGACCCACCGCACCACTTCGAGGCATGTTGCCTAGCCGCCTTGGCCTTCTCCGACTTCTCCTTGTACTTTGGCTCCTCGAATCGAGCCTTCATCGCATTCCATTGATCAGGGGTGATCCAACCTTGGATCGGCTTTCCGGCACGATCACGATCCTTCTGATCGTTGATAGAGTCGCGGATCAGCTTGGCAGCGACGGAAGGAAACATCCCCTCGATCTGCTCGGCCCGGTGCGGCGGATAGTAAAACATATCCTAGAACAGTACGAAACCAAATATTTATTAGTTATATATAATATGCATAAATTAAATGATTCATGTTAAAAACAAATCTATTTTAACCTTGAAGCGCGTAAACCAGAAGTTCTTCCTTTCGTCTGGAGCATCAGAGTAGTTAATCCAGGGACCACCATAATTATGCCTCAGCATATCGCCTAGGCGTCTCTGTACCCCTGAAGGACGATATCTATACATACATATTATATTCATGAAAAAAGTTAATTTATGATAAAAACAGAAGAAAAATAATAATAAACCAAAATACCTACTTTGTACCGTCGGCCCAGATCTCCGTCCTCCCCTCCTCCGGAGGTGCGCACGCATCATCTTCATGATGCTGGTCGGCCGTCGGCGCATCCTCCTCGGCCATCTGCTCATCCGTCTCCATCGTCGTATCAACATCAGGAACGCTAGACGGGGGAGCCCTCTCAACAGGTCTGGAACTACTCGTCCCAGGAGATATGCCACGTGACGTCGTCCCAACCGGCCCAGCTACTGTCCGATATGGAGGAGTAATCGGCGACGAGGATCCAGAGCCGGTACCAATAGGAGGTACCGAAGGCAAACTCCGTCCCCTAGCAGTACCTGTAGGAAGTACCGGATGATCCCGACCTCCTCGTGGCCCTCGCAAATGTCCGCGACGACCTGCCATACCTGATAACAGCATATGATAGTACAAGATATAATAGAGACTAGAAATATGACAGTACAACAAATAATAGAGACTAGAAATATGACAGTACAACAAATAATAGAGACTAGAAATATGACAGTACAACAAAGATAATAACCAAGGTAACATATGATGATACATTCTACAATAAACATCTAAGTCCAGATAATATCTCTCTCAATCATCTTCAGAATAATCATCTTGTTCGTCTTCCTCGACCTCATCTTCCTCTTCCTCCTCATCTTCACTTTCGTCTTCACCTTCGTCGGCTTCGCCTTCCTCTTCGGATAATTCTACATCTTCTACATTATGTGTCGTGTAATGCGTAACTTCCGTGGAGTCCACATCGACAATATTGGTTACAGGAGGTAGCTCGTCCTCCTGGTAAGCTTTTCATCAACATCAAAAGTATCTCTAGCTTTAGTCTTGCATACTGCCCACCAGTCAGACTTCGTTGCTCCCCGTCTCGGATAAGCTGTAAAATACACGAGCTGAGCCTGAGTTGCTAGGACAAACGGTTCGTAGCCTTGATATCTACGCTTGTAGTTTATATCCACAAGACCATGCTTGTCAATTTTCCAGCCTTGATTTTCAATCGGATCGAACCATTCACACTTGAACAACACGATATTTGCAGGTTCTCTGCCATAATTATATGACAACTCCACAATCTCTCGCAAGATGCCAAAGAAATCATTTCCTGGATCGACGTCTTTGTAGTTCGAAGACTTGATACACAAACAACTGTTCTTCGTGGAATCAAGATCCAGGAAGCTGTCTCTGATCGGAGCATTTGTCGACTTGAACCGAAAGCCATTGACACAATAACTTGGCCATGTTTTAACAAAAGTAATTGGTCCCTTGGCAAGAGTTCTAATTAATTCAATCTCGGGTGAAATTAGACGATCGACCTGAATATCAAAGAAGAGATAATAAGTTATTTATTGCGCAGTTGCATTAGAAGAGGCCAGTAAATATTACCGAACTGCTTACATATTCGCTCAACCAAGAAGGAAAATGACGTCTCATTTCTTGTTCTAATGCTTCGTCTGTTAGGTAGGGTCTAACCAGCCTCAACTCATCATTATATGTGCTGGAAAACAACGAAGCATTAGAACGATTAGTACAATAATATTAGCTTATACTATTACATTGAGATGACGTAAACTCATCATTCCTTACTTACCCTTCTAGCTTCTCCACTTCATCCTCGTCGCAATTGAGTAATACATACAACTGAGCAGCCCTTAGCTCTTCGTCATTCAAATATCTCTTCTTCATTTTTCCCGAAGGCTTTCCGGACGCATTGAATACTTTCAGTATTCCATCATTAAATTCTTGATATCCGTCGTCGTTTCTCGGAGCCCTCGTTCTATTCGTAGCAACATGAGGTTTGAAATAGGAGGAGCAGAAATTTGTAATCTCCTCGAGAATATAGGCTTCACAAATAGAACCCTCGACCCGAGCCTTATTTTTTACCTTTCTTTTTAGGTGATTCAAATGTCGCTCGAACGGGTACATCCATCGATATTCGACGGGTCCACCAACACGTGCCTCGTAGGAAAGATGAATCGGCAAATGCTCCATAGAGTCGAAGAATCCAGGAGGAAACACCCTCTCTAGCTTGCACAGTGTTACCGCAATGTCCTTCTCTTGCTTTTCTAGACGATCAACGAGCAATTTCTTAGAACAAAGGTCCCTGAAGAATATGCTAAGCTCCGTCAATGGATCCCAAACTGCCTGCGGTAAGAATTCCCGAAATGCAATCGGAATTAACCGCTCCATGAATACGTGACAATCATGGCTCTTCATACCTGTCAGTTTGTTCTCCTTGAGGTCGACGCATCTTCTCAAGTTTGAAACATACCCATCTGGAAATTTCAGACCTTGAATCCACCTACAAAGCCTCACTTTATCCTCCTTCTCCAGTGAGAAAATTGCCTTAGGCTGCTTCAACTTTCCATTCCCGTCCTCTATCAAATGCAATACAGGACGTCTACATATTTCTTTCAAGTCCAATCTAGCCTTAGGATTGTCTTTCGTCTTCCCCTTTACGTCCATTACAGTATTAATTATGTTGTCAAACACATTCTTCTCAATATGCATGACATCAAGGTTATGTCTAATCAGATTGGTGCTCCAGTATGGCAGATCCCAGAATATACTCCTCTTCGTCCAGTTATGAGTGCGACCAAATCCGTCACACTTGTAGCCCGTAGCAGGCTGCTCAATAGCACTTGGTAAATCTCTAACCTCCTCCCATATCGTGGCTCCGCACCACCTTGTCGGTGGATCACCCTTCTCCACAACGCCAGCACGAAAAGCATTCTTGTTCCTCCGGTACGGATGATCCTTCGGCAGGAATCGTCGATGACAATCGAAGAAGCACGGTTTGCCTCCGTGTTTCAAACGGAAAGCCTTAGTGTCGTCCATGCAACACGGACATGAAAGACGACCATGCGTGCTCCATCCAGATAACATTCCATAGGCCGGAAAGTCGTTGATGGTCCACATAAGTGCTGCCCGCATCTGGAAATTTTGTTTTCTAGATACATCGTACGTATTGGAACCTACTTCCCACAGCTGATTCAACTCATCAATCAATGGTTGTAAATAAACATCAATGTTCCTTTTCGGATTGTTCGGACCTGGGATAATAACGGTGAGGAACATATATGGAGTCTTCATGCACATCCAAGGCGGTAGATTATACGGGGTGACGATCACAGGCCAACACGAATACTGGGATCCTGAAAGTCCGAATGGGGTAAAACCGTCAGAGCAGAGACCCAATCTAACATTACGCGGATCAGAAGCAAAATCTGGATACTCTCGATCAAAGTGCTTCCATGCTTCTCCATCAGATGGGTGATCCAACACTCCTTCGGTATGTTCCCGCTTATGCCAACTCATGTTTTCTGCAGTTTCCTTCACCATAAACAACCGCTGCAAACGCGGCGTCAACGGCAAGTAGTGCATCGAAGAGGTAGGCTTCCTGGTACCGACAGACTTTCCTCTACCACAGGCCTTGTAGCGATCGACACCACAAAATCTGCAGGCGTCTTCATCCTTGTCGTCTTTGTAGTACAACATGCACCCGTTGCGACAGGCATCGATTTTTTCATATCCCATCCAGAGCGATCTAACCATCCTCTTAGACCGGTAAAAGTCTTTAGGCAACTTCGCACCCTCAGGCAATATTTCTATAAGCAACTCCATAATACGGTTGTAGCAATCTTGCGACATGTTAAAATCGGACTTGATGCTCAACAATCTTGTAACCACCTCCAACGGTGAATGATCCTCACAACCAGGATATAATGGAGTCCTTGCATTCTCCAGCAACTCCATGAACTGTGCAGCATCGGGGTTCGGTGCCTCCTCAGGTGCATCATGATCATCCGGATCGAAACTAGGCCCGGCCGCGTCAAAAACCATGTTCACCAACCCATCGTCGTAAGGAGCGTTGTTGTGGACATCAACATAAGGCTCGTACTCCGATGCTAAAGACACAAGTTCTCCGTGCTCGCTCCACTGATAGTAATTCGGCGTGAAACCCTTCGAGTACAAATGATACGTGACATCCACTTCTGGATGATATTTAAAGTTACGACATCTCACACACGGACACTTAATTTTGGTACCGTCCATGTACTGAGGGAACGCCTTGGCAAACTGCAGGAACTGGTGTACACCCTCTATGAATTCATCCCGCACACCGCACATGTCATCAGGATGACGGTTGTACATCCAAGTACGATTCCGCAGATAGTAATTCAGCTCCATAATTCTGTAAGATAGATACATCAAGGTAGTGAATGATATGCAAGTGTCAAAGCTTTTCCGATGGATTGCATTTATCTTTTCATCCATTCATTCATGCATTGCATTTATCTTTTCAGTTTTGCATATCATTACCTACTATTATACATGCATACTTTATATATACATCAAGGTAGTAATACTAGTTGATGTTCTGAAAAGGAGAGTGCGATGTCTAGTAGAGGATTCTTTTTTTTGAGGAGCTGTCATATCATGGAAGTCAATATAAAATAAAAGAAGTATACATGCAATTCTATATGATTCCTAGGCCAATCAAGGTCAAAGTCAACTATTGGTCAACTCGATCAACAATCTAGTAAAATGAATGAATATTAAGGCAGTTTATTTCGTAAGTAGTAATTCATATCCATATCCAATTGAGGATAATTCTGTAAGATAGATAGATGCACATTGCAGTCAGTGAATGAATATTAAGGCAGTTTAGATATGGGTGCGCAATTTAGATAGAGGTCAGTAGAGAGCGACAGTTTAGAGAAAACTGAGATTATTGGTGAGGTATAATTGTACTTGTAGGAGTACACGACACCAACTGTCCAATATCGACCCTTTGGGTCTACAAGAGTTACTTAACTCAGTTTGTCAAGACAAGTAAAACTTTTTAAATTAATACCCAATATCGACCCTTTGGCCTGTGCTTGAGCAGTATCCTAACTCAAACTATCTATCCTAACTAATAAATTAATATCCTACTTTAACATCTACTAACTCTCATATTCCTTCTAACATAAACTAATATCCTAATCTTAACTAACCCTTTAACTGAAACTAATATCTAAATAATGCTAATCATGAACTAACACCCTAACCTGGAAGTCCACACTGCTTAAGCACAGGCCATAGGCCAAGTTATAAGGCAAAATGCAGGCAACTGCCTGTAGCTACAAGGCAAAACCAAATGTTGACGGTATATATACCGTCAACATTTAAAAAGTTTACTTGTCTTGACAAACTGAGTGAAGTAACTCTTATAGGCCCAAAAGGTACTCTATACACTCTTACTTATACAAGCCTTTTGAGGCAATCAGCGTTATACTAGATTTCCGAAAAAAAATCTATAACTCTGATAGGCCCAAAAGGCTTGGCATAAGTAAATTTAATTTCTAAAGAATGGCTCAAAACACTGTACCAATCATACCTATATTTCTAAGATACTCTATATACTCTAGGTACTAGGACTGAACTAACTCTCTAACACTCTAATGATACTCACTCACATATACCCACTCTTACTTAGGAATACTAAGATCTGACACATACTGATAATCACGTCCCTAATGTGGAGTCGCAAAATGTCGCTGAGTTAAACAAAACAGCGACGTTTTGTGACTAGACCGCGACATCAGCTTTCCCGGTAATTCATGGCTTCTGTGAAATAACCACATCTTGGCTATTTGTTAAATAGATCGACCATGAGCTCCCATGTTCAGTCGTGCCTTCAACATCATGTTCAAATGAAGGTGACAAGCAGCTGACTATAGAAAAATATGCCGTATTGAGCTTCATAAAGAAATGCAAGATTACTACATAGGAGAAAAGGTTTGGTAGGATTACGTCAAAGCACACGGCTTAGAAAATTATGACATATTTGTCTTCCGACACCGTAGTAACATGGTTGGTACATTAAGGGTCTTTGACAAGGTGACATGTTGTGAAAAAATATATCCTTATAGTTCTTCTACGGATTTACTTTAACATTACGTAGGAGAACTAAGTCAAAGTCAAACTTGGTCAACTCTAGTCAACTCTAACAGTCAAACTAGGTCAACCTTAGTCTAGTTTGGTCAAACAAGGTCAAACTAGTCTAGGTTAGCCTCATCTAGACTAAAGTCAACTATTGGTCAAACATAGCCTATTAGGTTCAATACCAAGGCATTCTAGGTCTTGGGCTAGTCAACTAAAGTCTAATTAGGCCTAACCAACATAGCCTTATATGTTACCCTAGAAACAATCCTAATTGGGTAAACTATATATACAAGAGCCTATATACAAGCTATAAACCAAAATCCTATAATAACTTGGACTACCAATCACATGTATTCAAAACATCATATATATATATATAATTCATACCTTACATATAAACTTATCCCTCACATTCACTCCTAACTCCATACTCCAACCTCTCAACTCTCAACCCATGACTTCAAGGCTAACTCAGCCCCAATTCAACCTCTAACCTATAACTCACATCCTCATGTAACCATAATAGCCTATATATATCCAATAACATATAACCTATGAAGGTTTACATGAATGATCAAGGAGGAACTAAACAAATGCATTAAAAAGGCTTAAAGACTGAACAAAACTCAGATCTATCTAACAAAACCATGTGTCTGTGTGTGTACGTGTGTCTGTGTGTGTACGTGTGTCCGTGTGTGTGTTCGTGTGTGTGTCCGTGTGTGTGTGTGTCCGTGGGAGAGGAGGAGGAGGAGGGGGAGCTTAGGGTTTACCTGAGCTCGAGGAGGAGGAGCTCGACGGGAGGGGGGGTCGTCGGGGAGAGGGATTCGCCGGTGGAGAAGGGGGGAAGTCGTCGGGGAGAGGGATTCGCCGGTGGAGAAGGGGGGAAGTCGTCGGGGAGAGGAGGGGACTCGTCGGGGGGGGAGGGGGGACGGTGGAGTCGTCGGGGGGGGGGGGGGGGAGGGATTCGCCGGAGGAGGAAATCGGGTCGAGGGGGGAAAAAAATTTTCGTTCGAAAATTTTCGTTCGACTGAACTCTCTGCCCTAATTATAAAAGAGTTAGCGACGTCCTTATTAGCCGTCGCTAAACGTCGCCAAAATGGCGACGTTAAGTAAGTTACGTCACAAAACGTCGCTATTCAGCGACGTTTATAGTCTTCTGTCGCAGAACGTCGCTAGTCAGCGACGTTTTACGACGTTTCCTTCGTGGCGTCGCTATATTCAATGTTTGGCGACGCCACAAGCATCCGTCGCTAATATACGTCGCTATATGAGCAGATTTTAGTAGTGTTCGGAAAACTTTAACAACGTGTAACTTTCTACATACTAGATGAAAAGTGAATCCAAAAGGTGCGTTACAATCTCGATTAGGTTGTCTTTGACTGCCTTTAATTAGTTTTTACGAAAGCTTAATGGACAGTGAGAAAAGTGGCCGACAAGTTGATGTTTTGAAACAGTTTTTAATATTCAGAAAAGTGGGTTTTTCTCCAACTTCGTCTCGATTTTTCGATCAAGTTGGATGGCCATGTTGAAATCCTCCTGGGGGATCTCGAAGAGGGTCATGTGGGCTTTCTACACAAATTTAGGAATCTAAAAACGGAGTAGAATTGACAGAGAAATCGAACGGGGAAGTGGGATACCTTAAAGTGGGAATCTGTTTTTGTTGTTGTCGATGGTTCCTTTATCTTCTTCGCGAGCACGGCTTCGCCATGGTGCGTCCGAGCTTCGCCGTGGAGTGGGGAAGAGAAAGGAGGAGAGGAAGGAGGTGGAAGAAATTTTTTTTTTTTAGGGTTTGTATATATATATATATATATATATATATATATATATATATATGTATAGGGCTCGGCCAACCATTACTACTATTGCTAGTTTGCTTATTGGTGGGGGCGCCCAACAATGGGAGCAAAGTGCTGCTAGCTTAATAATGGGCGCATATTGCTTATAGCTGCTGCTTGTTTGGCGTTGGTGGTGGGGTTCGGCCCCACCACTTGTTTATTTTCTTTTTTTTCTTTTTTTTCTAAATCCATAATATATATATATATATATATATATATATATATATATATATATATATATATATATATATCCAAAAATACACCAAAAATTTATTTAAATCTAAATATCATTTAAAAGTCAACTATCCAAATTATTAAATCTATTTGAGCATATATATATATATATATATATATATATATATATATATATATATATATATATATATATATATATATATATATATATTTTATATATATATTATATATATATATATATATATATATATATATATATATATTATATATATATATATATATATATATATATATATATATATATATATATATATAATACATTTAAATATATTTACGTATCTATATATTTAATAACCATGTATATATATATGCATATATCCATAAATCTTATTTAAAAAATTTAAATACCAAATTAAATATTATCTACCCAATTATTTAATATATTTACACATATCTACATATAAATAAAATTCAAATCGCAATATATCAACTAAAAATAATAATAATAATATATCTATAGAATATTCATGTTTATTAAATCTCCACAGAATAACTTTAACATTATAAATTAATAAAATCGTTCCAATGGGTGAACTTTACCGCTCACCCATGTATGGGTCCAGAAAATTGTACCATCTTATAAAATATTATTTTATTAATAAAACATAAATTTTGTACCAAAAGCCAATAAATATTCAATCAAGTCTCAAAATTATTAAAAATATTTGCACACACATGAAATGTTCCTACATGGCCATCTTAGTCACCCTACATGCTCACATGGGCTTAAATTTTGTTCAGACCCTGTTCGGGCTGAATTGGCCAAACCGGGTCATAAAAAAATATAAATAAAACTATAAATTGTATAAATTCATTTTAAGTCTAATCAAATAATAAAAGAAATAATTAAAAAATAGGGGTTTTACATCCTACCCAACTTACAAGAATTTCGTCTTCGAAATTTAGGATTAATAGGGTAGATAGGGTTGAGGGATAGGAAGAGTTCGTCAATACCAAAATATAATTAAATTTTGGAGGAGACGAATAAAACGTCGTTCAACACCACCGTGCAATAGAAAATTGTGGAGTCGATATATACAAAAAAATATCATGGTTATGGAATTGAATAAGGGTTGCCAGTGATGGTAACAAAATTTTGATAATCCAAATTGGAGAGTAATAAGGGATTGAGTAGATCAAAAAAAAATTTAGACATTTGGGAGATGGTTCCTTGAGAGAAAACTGGATACTAATCGTCTTGGTTGAGTGTTAGATTTAAGTGAACGATTAGAATCGTTCTCGAGTGCTCAAGCATAATTGGGAGGACACGATAATAATTCTAGGGTTGAGGAATGAGGAGTAGTTAAAGGCGAGGATATAGCCACATGAGTCGGTCGGTGGCTATCTACGTTTGTGTCTAATTAACCGATTGGGCAACCAAAGATGATACCTTGAGTCTATCTAGCAAGTACATTGCCTTGTCTTTACAAAATAAGTAAAAGACAAGAACAACAAAGGTTTCAAAGACGGTGTTATATATTGAGTACGAATTGCGGGGTTCATAGGCGGCAAAAATAATTCAAAATAGAATTGCCAAGGCTGTCGCGGAAGAGACCCTAAGGCAGGTTTAACTATGTCTCCATCCGCATAGAATAATATATGAAGGCGAACCAAAGTGCAATAGGTTGATCAGACCATCATGCACCGGTTCTGATTAGACAATATGTTAGTGGGTGCACCCAATAAAATATGTCATGATCAAGCTTGGTAAAGAAATAAGCTTGCAAAACTGAAGCTACATTAGCAGCATGAGATAGTCAAAATATGAGCAAGGGAGGTACTGATGAAGAAAATTTTAAATAGTCCAAGATCTTTTAAAATCTAAGTTCCGCCCAAAGTTTGGGCCTGTGCAGTTGGCTTGGTTGACTAGCTAAGTTAGGGTCCTATGAAATTAGTCTAGGTGAACTTACCAATGTGGTTCACAAGAAAAAAGATTTGTTAGGTGGCGAGGTATTCTACCCAACTTACAAGAATTAAACCAGTAGTGTGATGGGACAATGAGTCAAGCAATCAAGATAAAGCACAAATTTAAGCATTTAAGAAATTAAGTAGAACAAAATCATATATCGGTCGAAAGAATTGAGTCGAGGTTGAATCCCTATCCGTGGTCAAAATATCGGTATCATGGTAAGGATTATAGTTTGGCCATTTTGATAGTAAGGTCATATCAAGAAATAGAGTACAAGGAGATGGGTTTTGGTGGGACATGATATGTCTACAGGAAGGTGGGCTTGTCTAGGTCTTATATGTGAAATTTATTGGGAGAAAAAGTGTAGTGTTGTACTCCAAATATACAAGTCACGGTAGGGGACGCCAGAAGATCAAAAATAGAAAGTGGGAGTTCACGAGGTATTAATTAATGCACAAAATAAAGAAGATCAAGTTAAAGCATGAAATAAAATTAATTAATTAAAGAAATCCAGAAATAATTTAGGAACACAATTCCGGAAAGAAGATAGTCTCCTAGATGAATACAGTTAAGGAACCATTAAATCATTATTCAAATAGCAAATGGATTAGAAGGTCCAATTAAAAGATCTAGAATTGAAGGAAGGTCGACTAAGTCAGTGTGGAAAAACAGTCACCTAGCTGGGTAGATGACTAACAACACTTGTGTATATACTACTATCATGGTCATGGGTGACATGGCAATTAGTGTGAAATACTCAGTAGGGTTATCGCGGGGCCTACCATTAAAATTTAACTCAAGTTTCCTCCAAAAGTCTCTAAATAAAAAAAATTTAAAAATAACCACCCAAAATTTGTATTCACTCCAAGCCGTTCAAATTCATCATAAAAATTTAAATCACTCTCGTAAATCTCAAAGCAAAATTTTATCACGTTGCTACTAACCTTTTCCAAAATTAACGTTTAAATTAAAATATTTAACACAAGAATTCATAATTTATGAACCCATAAAAATTTCACAATCAATCAAAAAAATTTAACACTCTAAAATTTCAAATAACTCATAATAAAACTCTTAGCATATTAAAAGCAATCTCAAAATTAAGCTCAATGCTCTCATCAATTTTAACTTCTATTCATGCTAAGTTATTCCAACAAAATCAAAACTTTTAAATGGTAACTTCCTTTAATCAATCAAAATAACTTTCCATCACATCCTTCGAAATTCTCCCAAAAAAAATATTTTAATATTAGCAATCCCACATTAAACTAAATTTTCAAATAATCTTATTAGTCAAAATCTTTTATTTTTTACCAAAAATCTAAATAGATTTGTAATTCCTCAATCATAGGACACAATTTAAAATAAAGAAAAAATTTCAAAAATTGTTTTCATAACCTTCAAATATTTTAAACCAAAATTCACCATCATTACTTCCACTTAAAATTCAAAATTTACTAAACACAAAAATTGCAAGTTGTACAACTCAAATTTAAATAATTCCTATGGCCTTTTTTTTTTAAAGCTAAGATCATTTTCAAACCAAATTTATAACCGTTCAAGGTGTATAACCATAATCCAATAAATCATAAACATCAAAACTCAAAATCAAATAAATTTTATATTGGTTCAAAAAGGTATATCTATCACCCAAAAATTATAATTATCACAACTCGAAAAGCAAATCAATTTATATTTGTGCAAGGATGTATAACTATCACCCAAACTCATAAATATCACAACTCGAAAAGCAAATCAATTTTATATTTGTGCAAGGATGTATAACTATAATCCAATAAATCATAAATATCAAATCTCAAAAGCTAATCAATTTCTTAAACCAAGTATGAAATTCTATAAATCCTCTGGTATTTACTATTTAGAAATCTCAAGATAAAAACCTTCCTTGGTAGTATCCTACTTTACAAATTAATTCACACAAAAAAAACCCCTTTTTAACTTAATTAGTCTTGAATGTATTCCAATTGCCAATATAATCATTCTAGCCATGTGTTTGACCTATGAGCATATACTAGTGTAGTCATCTTCCTAGTTGATACTAAGCACAAAAATATAAATCGACGGTAGAAAGGAATCAAGCAAGATGCAGTTCAAGGAAGTCGAACGAGAGTTCGAAATTTGAAGCCAATGGAAGAGGTCAAGCTGTATGGATGAGATTCCTAGATTCTAATCCTATGTTGCAGGCTCATATCGGTACAATTACGTAACCAAAATGACAAACTTGACCTGCATGGGCCACCACAAAAACATGTAACGCCCCAGTCCCAAAATACTTAGGACTAGGTACGTATCCATGCCAGCTGCATACATACGAAGTATACTCCAATATATGAAAAGTCGTATGTATACATAAGCTGTAAAATGCAGTAGAACCATAGTAACTAAATCTCATCCACTAGATAAATAAATGATATAAAAGCAACTTTGAATTTGTCATGTATACAATCGTTGGGCGGAGACAAAGTCCACTACCAACTATCTCAAATAAAATGTACAAGAAGGAATAGATGAAATAACAAGACGAGCCAAGTGCAATCCTCTTCGAAAGGATGGAGAAGATCACGGCCTTGGCTAGAACACCTACAAAATCACAGAAGCACACACTTGGAGGGATAACCAGGTCCTCAGAGGGACGTAACAAGATACAATAAACATGCCATAATAAACTGAATATATAATATGTCATAAACCGAATAAGGTGACAAGACGACAATAAGGTAATCTAACCGTACTACAGTGTTTATGCAGTTTAGAACAAACCTCCAACGCATGGGCACTCTGGCTCAGTAGCAGTAATCTCAGGTATGGCCCATCAGGATACCAGGGACCTCAAAGCATAACATTCATCGAATGTCAGAGGCCAGCAGTAAATCAGTATCAGGATCCAGGACCGTATCTCCCGCGGAGATAACCGGCAATAGGGAAGTGCATACTTGGCCCATACGTCAAGGAACCGTTTTTCCTACCCAATGCCTAGCAGAGTCACATCCATGTCTCACATACCTCTACTAACTGCTAAGTCTCCTAACATGCCTCTATTAGCAGTTAGCCCTATCGCATGCGCATGGGGATCAGCCCACACACAAGAACCTCTATGTACTCATCTCACACATCCTCATGGTACAACTGGTCAAGGTATATGCGATACACTACAGACGGTAGTCTCTTAACTCTAAGTCCATATGCAGTCAAAGGATAATAACAAAGTATATCTAATATCACTGAGCAGACAGTAAATAGAACAGTAAGAACTGGAAATAACTGAACATGATATTAATAAAATACAAACTAAATATAAACAGTATAATGGCAAGGTATCTTGCCTGCCGGTGGTGCGAGAAACAGCAAAATCCAATCAATCAGAATCGTCAACAAAAAGTCAAATCCACAAGAAGCTCGGATGCTGAAACAAACATCACGAATGAGTTTGAAATAAAATATGCCTAGGAAACGCCTGTCCCAAAGTTAAATTCTGGAACAGGGGCAAAATCGTAATTTTGGGTCAAAACGATGTCCGCCGTTGGACCCTTTTGCACCGAAATGCGTGCCAGAACTACGGTCTCTAAAGTCGTCAAACTACATGTCTACAAATTTGTTTTGAGGAGACGAACCCAAGAGCATATCCAATTTTGGATTCCGGTGGGCTGTGCACAAAATTGCCCGTTGAGTGGGATTGTGGGCCCGCCAAAATAGTGTCCCGATCAACGGTCTCAGAA